>OY757558.1:11346765-11401765 GCA_963584105.1 Alviniconcha strummeri
CAGACGAACAAAATGAAAATAATGCAACAAACAAGTCATGACTAAAATTTTATTACAAACATTCATACCAAAAGATTTTTTTTCGCCAAACCTGTCAAGGGTAGTTTCTTTAATATGCTCCAGCACACTAAAAAAAAAAAAAAAAAAAAAAGCGTGTAAGAATTGCTTTAAATGTTCAGCTGGTGCTTTGCAACTTGTCACATATCTTTGCAACACGGTCTGGTGGTATGATACCAAACGGTAAATAAATCAACGTGGATGTGGAATAAGTAGGTTAACTTTCCATCTTTCATCTCTTTTCATCATTGCATTTGTATGTGCTGCCGTTATTTAATACCAGCCTGTTTCCTGACGTATGCGACGACGAATTCGAGGCAGAAAATTCCGATATTGTTTGGAAATAATTACTTCTTTTACAACTATGCAACACGAAAAGCTTTGGTCAAACCGCACGCAAATAAATCAATCCAGTATATGAAACTGATAGGAAAGCAATCTCTCTTTCATATGGTTTGGTTAATTTTTACTTTCTTGTTGTATATATTCACGAGTTGGACAATTCATGACGATACATTCTGCACGAGGAGAGAGTGCACAACGGGCTAAGTAGCTCCTGAACAAGAGTTAGTGATGGTGTCAATTAAAAAAAATAAAAAATAAAAATATATATATATAAAATCAATGGCATAATAATATAAAATCAACCTGCAACCTATTTTTACTGGAGATCAGTTTTTTAATAACTCTCCTTCGCAGGCTAAATTTCTCTGTGCCTGGACCAGCTTTAACGAATACGATCCACAGTAAATATTTTGCGGTTGAACGTGCAGTTGATTTTATAACGGTTTATGGAAGTTAACTTTTGAAATAAATGTTTCTTTCATGAGCTGATTGCCGCTTTGTGCGCTCTTTTCCCGCGCTTCATTTTGACCTCACCAAGGTGTCTGGAGTCACGGATAGAACACCAGAAGCTCGGCTCAGTTTTGCGTACAGGTCACGGAAGAAATGCATGTGCATTGCAATAATTGTTGTTACAGTCTGTTTTTATCTCAGTGGAGCGAACTTTTGGTGACATTTCAAGTTATAAAAATAAAACCTTTTTTTAAATGTGTCCACGAGAAAATGTGTGGTCTGTTTGGTTTTACCCCTCAGTTATTGTTAACTCATAATTATTATTGTCACCAAACCAGAGAAGGTTCGTTCCTTTAACCCGCTCCAGCACACGAAAAAAGTTGCCTGGGAACTATTCTTTTTAAATGCTAAATAGTAAGGAACTTCTTGCTGAAGAAGACATAAGACTTATTAAAACATTGAAAAAGAAAAAGAAAAAAAAAAGGACAAATCATCATAAACTTTCTACGGGGAACTGGCATCAAGCAGACTGCAATGGAACATGTATACTGCAAAACTGACATTGGCAAGTATGGTTGGTAAGTACGAAATACAGGCAAAAATGACACTGGTAAGTATGGTTGGTAAGTACGAAATACAGGCAAAAATGACAATGGCAAGAATGGTTGGTAAGTATCAAATACAGGCAAAAATCGCGTTGGCAAGAATGGTTTGTTAGTACGAAATACAGGCAAACATAGCATTGGCAAGTATGGCTGGTAAGTATTAAATACAGGCAAAATAGCATTGGCAAGTATGGTTGGTAAGTATTAAATACAGGCAAAATAGCTTTGGCAAGTATGGTTGGTAAGTATCAAATACAAGCAAAACGGTACGGGGGCGGTACAGGTTGGTAAGGGGTTGTAAGGGAAGCATGGGGGCAAAACGGTACGGGGGCGGTACGGGCAAAACGGTACGGGGGCGGTACGGGCAAAACGGTACGGGGGCGGTTGGGGCTGGTAAGGGGTAGTAGTTAGTTAATTAGTTGGTGCTTTGAGCCATGTCAACCACAAAGGGTTATATCACGGCTACCAACTAATTTAGGTTTTTCCTTGATTATTTATAAAGCAGACTGTAAAACGTTCTATGTAAAAGGTTTGTACAACTCTTTAAAAATAGACATACATTACCTTAACATGCTACATATTTTGAAAAATACATTTATAAACGGAACTGTAAATCGTTCTACGTAAATATTTTAACACACCAATCTCACGCAAGAAGGCAAAAATTATTTCAGGACTCACATTCCGAAAGAGTGAATACAAAGACTTCTGTTCGAAATAGTTTTTCCTGACTTCCAACAAGTAAGTAATTTGGTGTTTTACGCCCAGTCAACCATTACGGATATCTCAGGGCGTTACACATTCTGTCGATACACAGTAACTGTTAAAAATATGTCCATGTTAAAAACTTATGTGTATTGAGATTTTTTTTTAAACAGTCGTAAGAAGTGGGCAAAACACAAACTGAAAACCTTTTCTCATATATATATGCTTTGTCAAGTCAATCCAGAAAACCAATCAAAGGGATCGGCTGAACCCCTATCTGTCTCCGAAGAACACTTAACGGACCCGAACGGAACCCGGGCGTCGGCCGATACCGTCCCCGACTTCCCGGAGGTCGATACCGATCCGGGTCCGCCAGAAGAACGCACTTTAGACTCAGTTGACCTAAGTGGACGTTCTAAAAACCAAACAAACAAACAAACAAAACACACACACACACACACACACACACACACACACACACACACACACACACACACACACACACACACACACACACACACACAAAAAGAACGTTAAAGACGTCTGTCATTCAACAGACTTGAACTCTCTTCTGGTGGAAGCGACAGCGGCGTAGGTCTTACCTGTCAATAAATCGGATTGTTTGGAGCAGGTTTTGGGCCTGGGCCCTTTTGCCCCACTCCACCAAGAAGGAACCATCTATCAGTCTTTTGATGTTCTTCAGGGTTCGGCAATAGCCTGAAAAGCTTTCTGAATTGCAAAAGGAGACAACTTTTGCAGAGGCAGATCTTCATTCGCCGATTAGACTATAAAAAAATCTGGCCCACTTTGTTTCACTGTTCATGGGCATCTCATTGTCGGAAATACGTATCTGAGTCGTAATCCCATTTTTTGATTGGTGTTTTGTTGCCACTGTATGTTAAGTAACGTTTCGTTACGTTTTGTCCCCACCCGCCACCGAGTCCAACAAGGGGATGCACACAAGCGGAAACTCCAGCAAGTGTCCACCAGGGCTCAAAATGCAAACTACTCAGGTGATAAAAACAAAGTTTACTTCTATCCCCTCACTGACCCTGAGCCGCTACCTTCTGAACGAAATTAGGGCAAAGCACGACCAGCCGATTGATAGGGTCGGGCCAACCCAACCACCCGTATAGGAGAAGTCTGGGCCGAAGAAGTGTGTTGGACCTCACGGGGGACCTCAGCCACAGGATCCCATCCTCCCCCGACACGGGATGCAGCGCACGGCAAACACGCTGGGTCTGAAGGTGACCGCAGAGAGCAAGAAGAACCATATAGAGAAGAGTTCTGTTGTAGATAAATACAGGACATTTGGCTGGTTAGGTAGAAATAAGCTGTAAGAAGGGAGCTGTAAAACAGAGGTATCGTGGAGATAATTTTTGGAATGAAATATAGTTGAAAGGACCGGTAGACCGAAACTAGACGTAAGAAAAGAGTAAAAGGGGTGAAGCAGCTTAGTTTAAACACCCCCGGCTCGAGAAGCCGGCTCCATTTGAGGGCAACATGAGGGCAACATGAGGGCAAAACGGTACGGGACCGGTACGGGCAAAACGGTACGGGACGGGGACGGGCAAAACAGTACGGGACGGGGACGGGCAAAACGGTGCGGGACCAGTACGGGCAAAACGGTACGGAACCGGTAGGGGCAAAACGTTACGGGGCCCATATGGGCAAAACGGTACGGGACCGGTACAGGCAAAACGGTACGGGACCTGCAGGGGCAAAACGGTACGGGACCGGTACGGGCAAAACGGTACGGAGACCATACGGGCTACGGTGCGGGCTCTGTACGGGGCACGGTGTGGGCGCGGTACGTGGCCCGCACCTTTCCCCGTGTGCAGCCCGTACGGGCAACGTACAGGACCCCTTTGGGTGCCCGTACCATGGGTGCCCGTACCATAGGGTCTGCCCCTACCATGCCCGTAAGGGCATGTTTACTGGGACTCATCCTATTAATTGTTTCTTCCGGTGCTCTGTTCATCACATGAATGGCCAACCGGACAATTAAGTAGACACACCATCTTCAGAATCAGAAGAACTGGCACCTAGACAAGACACGCACCATCTTCAGCATCGTAAAACCTGGGACCCAGACAAGACGTACATATACTTTCAAAATCAAAGTTTCATGCTGCTACTATTACCACCAACATCAACACCACTGTCATAATCACCAACTTACTGCAGTTTCTTTCGTCGGAACCGTCGCCACAGTCATCATAGTCGTCACACACATGATCCTTGTTGGCACAATGGTTGTTTTGGCACTTCCAGGCAGACTTGGGGCAAAGGTACTCGGCTGAGCAACAAAGAAATTAAGCGCCTTCATAGTGACGTGTATTCACATTCATCGTCACGGTATTTGTCTTTCTTCATTTTCGTACTCTTGTGTTTTCGCTGTATTCATCTTTCTCACCACTTTCATCCATCTTCGTCATCATTGCCAGCCACCATTTTCAATACGTTTACTCACCTTGAGAGTCAGTTTTATTCACCTATATCGTCAGTTGCATGCAACGTTATCGTCACATTCTCTCACCTCCATCGTCACTTCAGTCATCGACATTTCCCTTCCATTGATCATCATCTCTTCCGTTAACGTTTACTGTCATCTCCACTCTTCCTATTAATCGTTTCTTCCGGTGCTCTGTTCATCACATAAATGTCCAACTGGACAATTAAGACACACACAGTGCAACTGTACAGTTAAGACACACACAATCTTCAGCATCACAAGAACTGCGAACTAGACAGGATAAACATCAACTTTAGCATCACAAGAACTGGAAGCTAGATATGGAAGAAACCGTCTTCAGGACTACGAAGTGTGTTTGTATTTATACTCCCTTCTTCAGCATCAAAACAACTGGAAGCCAGATAAGGAAGAAACCGTCTTCAGGACTAAGAAGTGTGCATATAGTTATACTCCCTTCTTCAGCACCACAAGAACTGGAAGCCAAACAATACACACAGCATCTTCATCTTCAACAAAAAATGGGAGCCAGACAATACACACAGCACCTTCAGCTTCACAATAACTGGGAACTAGACAGGACACACACACACACACACACACACACACACACACACACACACACACACACAATCTTGAACACCATAAACAGCACCACAAGAAGTGTAAGCCGGGAGGGGCGGGGGGGGGGGGGGGGGGGGGGTTACAACAGACGTTTCCTGTGAAGCAGCTCTTTTTCAAAGATGAGACCAATAATTTATTTGGCATTCTTTGCCCTACTTGAATTTACTGATAGACACCTTTGCTATGACAATGAAGTAGTTAACAACGTTATGTTCTGATGCCAGTAAATTGTGAGTTTATGATCTTCGTGATCTTCAACCCGTAGTTTCCTGCGTTCTCTTGCTTGTTTCACGGCAGGTTTACGGCGTTGTGTTCAAAGAGTCTATGTGGTGCTCTACCAATTGCACGTTCCGCGTCTTCGAAGGAGATTGTCTCCCGTTGTTTGTGATGTATTTCACTTTGAATATTCCTTTGTTAATCCAGTCTTAGATATGCAAGTTCTGTGTGTGTGTGTGTGTGTGTGTGTGTGTGTGTGTGTGTGTGTGTGTGTGTGTGTGTGTGTGTGTGTGTGTGTTTGGATGTTGCTATTATTCCTTAAAGCACTTTCTGGAGAAACAGATTGTGGGAGTTCGTCTTTGAATTTCAAGTTTCAGCCATGTTTGTAGAATATTTCTCCAGAATTCTGCTCATGTTTTGGCATCCCAGTAAGGTCTGTCTATTCGCAGCGTGTGTTGAAAATGTCTAAGCCTTTTCCTGGAGAAAATGAGATTTAGACGTGTTTTCCATTGAGGTTTGTCTGATTTGCTTCCCATTAATGTTGACTCCCAGTTCAAGTAGAGCGCATTTTGGAGACTTTTCTATCAATATTTTGCATTTGAATTTTGCGTTTTACTTTTGTCAACAGCTTTTTTGTTGTTATATTTCTTTTTCCACATGAAGGTATGTAATTTGTGGTTGATGATGTTTACAGTATTTTCTGGCAATCCTACTGATTGCGTAATGTAAATAAATTGGGAGATTATGAGTGTTTTAACGATTAGTACTTTTACATAAATGTTCAGGTTCCTTCTTGATCGTTGGTTAATTATTCTGTTCTTGTTTTCAGTTATTGTTGTTTGACGCCAGTTATCTTCATTAAATTGTGCACTAGTATCGCTTTTAAAATGTACTCCTACAATTTGATCTCTGTGACCCACTGTAGATTGCATTGCTTTTGTCTACTATCTTTATTTTGTCCTAACCAAAAACGGATAAGTCAAATTTCAACTAAGTTGAACATGTTTTCCCCTTTTCCCACTCGGATAAGTCGAAGGCATTTCTATTTCGTTGTTGGCTGCCCCCAGATTCCTAACTTAGCTGCTGATCAGCTACAAGCTTTGCAACATAAAACTTCTAGACAGATGGCGGTTGTATGTTATTGTCTTTGCCAGTGTCGGTAGTCAGCTTGGATTTGGTCCGTCATGCTAATGTTTTGTCACAATAGCCTGGTCCCAAGTGCCACCCGTGTCACTGTCCGTCTCTTTGTGTGCTGAAGTGAAACTGCTGTAACAATTATCTCACTCTTCCTGTTTAGTTGAGAATAATCTTGGTAATCTGTATTTTTGATTGTGTTACTTATTGTATACTATTATATGCTGGTTATACATTTAACTGATACTGGCCGTGTCTTGTATACTTACTGTGACACTGCGAGCCTTCATCATTTAATTGGTACTGCTGTGTCTTCGATACTCACCGCGACACTGTGAGATATTGGTTTTAAGTGCACACGTTACGTACTTGATTATTAATTATTTTGTCACAGTTACCATTATGTATTATAGTAGGCTACAGGTAAAATACATGGTTACTGTATTTATTAGATAACTGCTGTTGTTTAATCTTTACTTTTGCTTTCATGTTCTAAATATTTTGTTTGCTTGTCTTTTCCAACACAGACACTGTTTCCTGGTTGGTGTCAATAAAAGTTATGTTATAGCAACCTCTGATTTGTGACTCTTCATTTATGCTTCCTTCACTCACCGTCCCGCTTCCCTACATATAAATGATGTACAATTATTGATTCGTTATTTGGGGTGTTTGTTCTTCATATTTAACGGTATTAAGTAGATATATTGACTTGTTATTTGGTGAGTTATTTTTTCACATTTATGGCTTGTAATGATGTATCATGGTTGCCATATGCTTGTTTTGGGTGCGTTATTACATTTAGAAACTTCAACTTTGTTCGAATTTTGTCACAAATTCGTGCGACGTGCGCGGTGTCAGAAAAATAGCGGGAAAGGCGCTCTTATACTTCACACAAGAGTCAAAACCACTACACCACTTTCTTTATCGACAATGTAGTTTTTGCAAAGGAAAACACGAACGAAACTTATGAAGCCGTCAAAAATCGAAGTTTGGCTGCTCCAAAGATTGCATCACTAGCAACTGATATAGAAAGCAAACAAAACAACAACAAAAAATATGATCAATATCAGGAGTCGTCATTTTGCAAAGCAAAGAAACAAAAACAGCAAACAAACAAAAGAACTCTTCACTCGAAGCACTTTCTGCAACATCAACACACAAGGGGCTCCAAAGACATCATACAAGCACGACAACAAAGACCTGCGTCGCCTGCGGTAACTCACCTGACATGCGTGTAAATACAAGGTACATAAACTCCACCAGAGGTACAGCCTCAAAACGCTCGACTGCAAGGTTAGACTTGTCCGTCGTGGACGGGTAAGTCAAAGAAAACGGAGAACTCGAAGAAAAAAGAAATTCCCCAGCACGTTCGACTTAAGCGTATTCGACTGTACCACCACCACCACCACCACCACTGTCACAGTCACCATCAACTTACAGCAGTTTTCTTCGTCGGAATCGTCGATACAGTTACTGTAACCATCACAGCGGTAAATGATCGGCAGACATTTCCCGCTGCCGCACTGGAATTTGTGGGGGCCACTGCAGTTTCCTGGAGGGGCTGCAGAACACGACGTTATAATGACGTTACACAATGGGCGACACGGGCCCGGCTGGGGCGCTGTGTTGGGTGTGTGCATGACTGGCGGTGTAGTGTTACTACGCAAACAGGTGAACTAACCGCTTCTGAGCGTCTTCGCCACCTATGTAGAATACATGGATATAGCGGCCGTGACACTCACGCTGAAGCTGAACGGGCGCCATGTTGCATGTATCAAATACAGTTCTAAGTGCACACACACACACACACACACACACACACACACACACACACACACACACACACACACACGCACACACACACAGGCACGCACGCACGTACGTACGCACACACACACACACACACACACACACACACACACACACACACACACACACACACACACACACACACACACACACACACACACACACGACCTTCTGAAGAGTTTAGCTCTGGATCTAAGAGTCATTCATATGACTGACATAATTATACCGTACATTAAACCATCAAACAGGTACCAATAATACACTCCCTTTGAAGGATGAAACCATTTCGCCTCTCTGCTGCGAACCTTGGCGACTGCGATCCCATCCGCACAACATGGCAATGTTATTTCAGCTAAAATCCTGCTTCAAATAATCTGCAAGAGATCAGCTGAACTCTCCTACATGGAGGACTATTTGCCTCAGTCTGATCAACACTCTTGATTGTCCAGCCGCTATCCATGTACCTCTTGATCAGTGGACGTCACGCTATAATGAGGTACACTGGTCTTAGAGCTGCAAACCATGACGTCACAATATGATAAACTGGTGTCTCCATCGTGGAGACTATTTGTGGGGAACAAACTGCAAAGTCAGACAACACTAGCACACAGTCGACCGTTTTGGCCCAGCGGGAAGGCGTTGGCGATAGGCTGGTAAGCGGATGTAATTGGTTCGATTCCTCGCTTCGGCTGTCCTTTTTTTTCTTTTTTCTTTTTTTCTTCTCTTTAAAAAAAATACAGTTTGTGGTTATCGCACTGTTTGTGACTGTGCCCCTCACAATTAATGAAACATTACGTGCAAAGGCTTTCATCACCGCCCGTCACCTTGGTGATGGGAGTGTAGCATCAGGAACAGGCAGCTGGGCGATCAGCAAGTGGACCAAACGAATTATACGAACACTAACACAACCTCAGGCCGCTGTGCGTCTGCCGTGAATATCTGAAAGCGACAGAAGGCGAGCGGTTCCACGGGTCAAATTGGGATGTTTCAGTTGCTTGAGTGACCATCAGGGTGAGGTTGAGCACTTTCAAAGACATACCATTTTATATTGTTTTCTACACCTGTCGCTCCTTTTTAAAAGGAGCTAGCTGTCTCATTTCCAGCGAAAGGACGGTTTTTCTTTCTTTGGTGGGGTTGGGACTACATCACTCCTATCCGGAACAAGAGGCCTATCGGACCAAGGACCATCAAAGGCTTCAAGGACCAGAACAACGTAGTGCAGTTCTCAAGGGAAAACAAATTTTAAAAAAATCCCCCACCCCCCAAAAAAAATCAAAAAAATCACTGTTTTAAAGTTAAGCTTGGCAAGCCAGCCGTATACAGAATCCTTCCAAGAACTGTGAGAGGCTGGAACAATGTGGGTGAATTCACAGCTTCTGCCAAGTCGTGAAGGTATCATCTCTTCTCGACTCATGGCCACAACTGAAGACACAACTCTTCTCGACTCATGGCCACAACTAAAGACACAACTCTTCTCGACTCATGGCCACAACTAAAGACACAACTCTTCTCGACTCATGGCCACAACTGAAAACACAACTCTTCTCGACTCATGGCCACAACTAAAGACACAACTCTTCTCGACTCATCGCCACAACTAAAGAGTCAAATCTTCACCACTCATGGCTACAACTAAAGACACAACTCTTCTCGACTCATGGCCACAACTAAAGAGACAACTCTTCTCGACTCATGGCCACAACTAAAGACACAAATCTTCTCGACTGATGGCCTCAACTAAAGACACAGTTAGTACAACTCTTCTCGACTCATGGCCACAACTAAAGACACAAATCTTCTCGACTCATGGCCACAGATAGAGAAAGACCAAGCTGTGGTCAGACTCTTTTTTTCTTCTTTTCTTTTGTTGTTGTTGAACATTTGTCTCTGGACAATTTCTGCTCTCCCCAGTAAAGATACTGAATGATTGATTGATTGATTGAAAACACCCTCCACCATCACCGACCGAAAGCACAGCACCCAGCCTGGAACGCTTTTGTTGCTTGTTTTCTTTTTGTTGTTTGTTCTTTGGCAAGGACTGTGGCGCTTTATTTGTACGTGGCTACAGGATCTGGCATGACACAGGGAGTCCTTTTTGCATTATCCAAAAAGCAAACAAACAAAAACAAAACTAACAAAACAACAAAAAGAAACACTCCCAGCATTCTGAAGAGTCTGTCTTAAAATTATGATAGGTAGACACCTCTCTCTCTCTCTCTTGGTGATGGGAGTGTAGCATCAGGAACAGGCAGCTGGGCTATCAGCAAGTGGACCGAACGAATTATACGAACACTAACACAACGTCAGACCGCCGTGCGTCTGCCGTGAATAACTGAAAGCGACAAAAGGCGAGCGGTTCCACGGGTCAAATTGGGATGTTTCAGTTGCTTGAGTGACCATCTCTGAAAAGTCTGTCGTAAAATTATGATAGGTAGACACCTCTCTCTCTCTCTCTCTAGATGTGTGTGTGTGTGTGTGCGTGCGTGCGTGCGTGCGTGCGTGCGTGCGTGCGTGCGTGCGTGCGTGCGTGCGTGCGTGTGTGTGTGTGTGTGTGTGTGTATGATTGTGTCTATACACACACACATACATCCTATGAGCTCTCGGGAACCGATCTGCACTCCCGGCTGAATACTGCATGGAGTGCTTGCGGTGCATGACGTCCGGTAACCCCCATACTCGATGCATACACTAACCCTGCTCTCCCACCTTGTGTGGTAGATGGGCGCTGTAGAAATCCCCTTTTGTTATTTTTATTATTACTCACGGCACCAGTCCAGGGTCTCATCCGAGTTGTCAGTGCATTGGGAAACCCCGTCACAGGTGTAATAATTGGCGATGCACTCTGCATTTCCCTTACACTGGAAGTGGTAATCCTCACATGGACTGTCTGACATTCAAGCAATCGAAAACGGGTTAGCATTCATCGACCAGTCGCTGAAGTGGCATCTGTGTGTGTGTGTGTGTGTGTGTGTGTGTGTGTGTGTGTGTGTGTGTGTGTGTGTGTGTGTGTGTGTGTGTGTGTGTGTGTGTGTGTGTGTGTGTGTGCGCGCGCGTACGTGTTTGTGTGCCTGAGTGATTATGTATGTGTGCGCGCGTGTGTGTTTGTGTTTGCACGTGTGTGCTTTTTGTTGTTGTTGTTGTTGTTGTTGTTGTTGTTGTTGTTGTTGTTGTGTGTGTGTGTGTGTGTGTGTGTGTGTGTGTGTGTGTGTGTGTGTGTGTGTGTGTGTGTGTGTGTGTGTGTGTGTGTGTGTGTTTATGTGCGTGCATTAGTGATTTAAACAAGAATTCGTTCACAACAAAATAATGATACAATGAATCGTTACGTGCTCATCAACAAGCTTTTTGCTTACAGGCGATGAACCATACTGTTGGAGGGGGAAAAAACGTACGGCGGACTAACAATTTCACCAAGCTTACAATAACGAAAAGCCAAGAGAAAACAAAGAAACAACAACATGTAAGACCCAAAATACGAACAGTCACTAGGAAACAGACAAAACAAATTGTAGGAGAAAAACATGTCAGGTAAATAGATTGGCTGGTGCCCTAAATAAATACTAGCGAGAGAGAAATGAAGTGTGGAGACAGAAGAGGGTGGGTAGAGGGAAAGAAGGTTTGAAGTCATTTTCCACAGTAGCATATTAAATTTGGACAAAGTTCAGAAGTATGAGTAGGCAGTCGATCATTTTCATCATTGAAACATAGGAGTAAGTTCTTGGATTTTTAACGTCCCTTAACTGTACTTTGTTAACAGTATAAATGAAATATGCACACACACACACACACACACACACACACACACACACACACACACACACACACACACACACACACACACACACACACACAAATCAGTCTATACCGTCAAAAGAAAAAACAAAGAAAAAACAAAAAAGAAGAAGAAAAAAGTCATATTACAGGTCAACTACCACACAAAAACAGCCAACAGAGGCACAACCAAGTGAAAAGACGAAGTCGCTGCATTGTAAGAATACTCAGTATTCATACTCCACTTGCTTATAACTGGTAAATGTTTCTAGGGGGCAAGTTAATATAATGCATGAAATACAATAGCAAAGCACGAGTTGAATTACGCCCAGTCAACCAGTAAATGTTTGTTGCTCTAGATATTTCACAATAAGCACGTTTATGACACAAGGGGCTTCAAAATGTTGCAGAAGTATGCAACCTTTCGGCCCGATTCTCAATCTTTTTGACGCTGTCGCAGATGTTTGCAACACGTCGTGGTGTTGTCAAACTAAACAAAATGTAATGACATGAGGCTACAGGACTGATGGAAAAATGTTTCATCTACGACGCGGTGTGGTTGTTTTTAACATACGTGATGTTTTTTTGTTTTTTTTAACGGTAACGTCGTTTCTGACCTAAGGTTAGGCGACGCGTAGTAATACATTTTGGGGGAAAGTTGCAAACTTCTGCGACCGTGTGAATCCACTATCAGAGTCAGTTTTATTCACCTCTATCGTCAGTTGCATGCAACGTTATCGTCACATCCGCTCACCTCTATCGTCACTCCACTGATCGACATTATCACTGCCATTGATCTTCATCTCTTCCGTTCATTTTTATTGTCACCTTCACTCTTTCTGTGAATCGTTTGTTCCGGTGCTCCGTTCGTCACATGAATCGGCAAATGGACAATTAAGACACACACCATTTTCAGCATCGGAAAATCTGGGAACAAGACAAGACATATATTTTCAACATCAAAGGCTCACGCTGCTACTATTACACCACCACCAACAACAACACTGTCATAAACACCAACTTACCGCAGTTGCTTTCGTCAGAACCGTCGCCACAGTCGACGATCTCGTCACAAACATATTCGACGTGGATACATTTCTCGTTTGGGCACTTCCAGAAGGATCTGGAGCACTTCCAGTCGGCTGAACAACAAAGAAAGTGATCGCCTTCAGTGTTACGTGTAAACACCTTCATCGTCACTGTATTCGTCTCCCTTCATTTTCATACACTTCTGTCTTCACTGCATTCGTCTTTTTCATCACTTTCATTCATCCACCATTTTCATCACGTTCACTCACCTTGCGAGTCAGTTTTATTCACTTATATCGTCAGTTGCATTCAACGTTATTGTCACATCCGCTCACCTCCATCGGCACTCCACACACATCGACATTATCACTTTCATTAATGATCATTTCTTCCGTTCACTTTTATTGTCACCTCCACTAACATGCCCTTGCAGGGCCTGTACGGGCATGGTAAAGGCTCGTACGGGCACGGGCTTGCTCATACTTTGCCTGTACCGGCCCTGTGTGGGCATGGTAAGGGTGTCTCTGCCCTCACGGGTTTGCTTTTTTGTTTTGTTTTTTGTTAATGAAGGACTTAATGGGAAGCCACTCTTACTGTCATGACGTCACATTGAACATTTTGTCGTCTGTGTATATTTTCCAACACACTCTTACCAGGCTGCTTCTGAATTTAGAGAACACATCGCACTTTTTCTGTAAGGACACAATTTTTGTTTGCAGTAAACAACAGGGGGTAACACTAACTAAATAAAATGAGCAAACTTTCCCTGTCTAAATTTTCATTTCTACTTTTTTCTTCTCCACATCACTTTACTCTGTAGGGCTCTGCGGACCCTCCAAAAGTGCAGCATACTCTCCAATCAACTCCTGCTTAATGGGTTGTGGCTGCCCACATCAAAAAAGAACTTGCAAACAATGGAAGTGGAAAGGTAGATAATTATTGGAATCTAGAGCTTCAGTCCTAGACTATATCCAGCTGTCGGTTTTTTGTTTTGTTTTTGTTTTTGCCACAAAAAGTGAGTTTGATCACATTTGTGTCTTTACGTATGAGCGCGTATGCGCCATTGATGTTTCATCTAGATTTAGTTTCCAAGTAACTACGTGCACGCTTCCTCAGTGTTGATGTCGGCAAAACAGTCGATCGTGTACTGATGACTTACTTTTTACAGACTGCGAATGTAATCTAACAAACTTTCGCACATTTTCGCTCCATTTGCTAGATATGAACCTGTTTCATTTATTTGAATGATATCATTTGTGACCCAAAGTGGTGTTTCCAATGTCCCAGGAACTTCCGATCGCCTCCTTCGGTGTTGACAATTATTTAAAATGAATCCACACACACACACACACACACACACACACACACACACACACACACACACACACACACACACACACACACACACACACACTCTCTCTCTTTCAGAAAATGAAATATCAAACACACACTGATATACTGTGCAACATGGGGGGTGGGGTGGGGGGTGGGGGGGGGGAGTCTAGGATCATAAAACATGAATTATCAGCGTAAAGAAACAAACTGTGGAGTAAAAATAGTTTACCAGCATTTGTGGTCTTAATCAGCAGCTGTAATTGTTGAGTATTCTCTCTCTCTCTCTCTCTCTCTCTCTCTTCTCTCTCTCTCTCTCTCTCTCTCTCTCTCTCTCTATATATATATACGGATTTATGTTTCTGCACTCAAAATGTATGAACGGACAATGAATTGCTGGAAAGATACACTCTGACTATATGTACTTGGACAAGATTAAACGAACATGATCCACAGTAAACGTTTGGCAATTGAACGTGCCGTTGATTTTATATTGGTTTTAGAAGTTGACTTTTTAAACGAACTCTCCTTTCATGAGCTGATTGCCGCTTTGTGCGCTCTTTTCCCGCGCTTCATTTTGACGTCACCAAGGTGTCTGGAGTCACGGATAGAACACCAGAAGCTCGGCTCAGTTTTGCGTACAGGTCACAGAAGAAATCAATGTGGATTGCAGTCAATTTTGTTACCGTGTGTTTTTATCTCTGTGGATTGAAATTTTGATGACATTTTGCAGCGTTTTATAAAATAAAATCAATTAAAGGTAAGTCCACGAGAAAATGCGTGGTTTATTGGGTTAACCCCTACTGATTTATAACCCATAATTATTGGTAATTTGGGGGGAAACAGACGAACAAAATGAAAATAATGCAACAAACAAGTCATGACTGAAATATAATTACAAGAATTCATAGCAAAAAAACAAAAACAAAAACAAAAACTGTCAAAGCTAGTTTCTTTATTCTTTAATATGCTCCAGCACACTATAAAAAAAAAAAAAAAAAAAAAAAAAAAGGCGTGTAAGAATTGCTTTAAATGCTCAGCTGGTGCTTTGCAACTTGTCACAGATCTTTGCAACACGGTCCGGTGGGATGATACCGAACGGTAAATAAATCAACGTGGATGTGCAATAAGTAGGTTAACTTTCCATTTTTCATCTCTTTTCATTATTGCATTTGTATGTGCTGCCGTTATTTAATACCAGCCTGTTTCCTGACGTATGCGACGACGATATTCGAGACAGAAAATTCCGATATTGTTCGGAAATAATTACCTCTTTTACAACTGTACAACACGAAAAGCTTTGGTCAAACCGCACGCAAATAAATCAATCCAGTATCTGAAACTGATAGGAAAGCAAACTCTCTTTCATATGGTTTGGTTAATTTTTACTTTCTTGTTGTATATATTCACGAGTTAGACAATTCATGACGATACATTCTGTTGAGAACTTTGCAACTACCCAGTGGTACCATTCGCTTAATTTTCAGTGCATTAGTTAGTTAACAGTAATCCACTTTCTGAAGCAAGTGACGACAAAATGTTGCAGAAGTAGGAAAGTTTGAAATTTTACCAAAGATTTACCCATAGATCGCCCCCACCCCCACCCCCGATCTTCCATTCTTCTTTCCAGAATGCTGCAATACTTTATCAGATGTTCACTCCACAGACACAGAAACATTTGGTGACCAAAATGATTGCAATCCACATGCATTTCATCTGTGAACTGTACGCAAAACTGGGAGCTTCCTGTTGCTCTATCTGTGATGTGAGCAACTTTCGGTGACGTCAAAATAAAGCACGAGGAGAGAGTGCCCAACGGGCTAGGTAGCTCCCGAACAAGACTTAGTGATGGTGTCAATTTAAAAACAAAACAAAAACAACAACAATCAATATCAAATCAATGGCCTGTTCACTTGCAACACTTTTACTGGAGATCAATTTTTCAAGAACTCTCCTTCGCAGGCTAAACTTCTCTGTGCCTGGACCAGCTTAAACGAATACGATCCACAGTAAACATTTTGCGGTTGAACATGCAGTCGATTTTATATCGGTTTTTGGAAGTTAACTTTTAAAATAATTGTTACGTTTTGTCCCCACCCACCACCAAGTCCAACAAGGGGATGCACACAAGCGGAAACTCCAGCAAGTGTTCACCAGGGCTCAAAATGCAAACTACTCAGGTGATAAAAACAAAGTTTACTTCTATCCCCTCATTGACCCTGAGCCGCTGCCTTCTAAACGAAATTAGGGCAAAGCACGACCAGCCGATTGATTGGGTCGGGCCAACCCAACCACCCGTATAGGAGAAGTCCGGGCCGAAGAAGTGTGTTGGACCTCACGGGGGACCTCAGCCACAGGATCCCATCCTCCCCCGACACGGGATGCAGCGCACGGCAAACACGCTGGGTCTGAAGGTGACCGCAGAGAGCAAGAAGAACCATATAGAGAAGAGTTCTGTTGTAGATAAATACAGGACATTTGGCTGGTTAGGTAGAAATAAGCTGTAAGACGGAAGCTGTAAAACAGAGGTATCGTGGAGATAATTTTTGGAATGAAATATAGTTGAAAGGACCGGTAGACCGAAACTAGACGTCAGAAAAGAGTAAAATGGGTGAAGCAGCTTAGTTTAAACACCCCCGGCTCGAGAAGCCGGCTCCATTCGAGGGCAACATGAGGGCAACATGAGGGCAAAACAGTACGGGACCGGTACGGGCAAAACGGTACGGGACGGGTACGGGCAAAACGGTGCGGGACCAGTACGGGCAAAACGGTACGGGACCGGTAGGGGCAAAACGTTACGGGGCCCATATTGGCAAAACGGTACGGGACCGGTAGGGGCAAAACGGTACGGGACCGGTACGGGCAAAACGGTACGGGGCCCATACGGGCTACGGTGCGGGCTCTGTACGGGGCACGGTGTGGGCGCGGTACGTGGCCCGCACCTTTCCCCGTGTGCAGCCCGTACGGGCAACATGCAGGGCCCCTTTGGGTGCCCGTACCATAGGGACTGCCCCTACCATGCCCGTAAGGGCATGTTTACTGGGACTCATCCTATTAATTGTTTCTTCCGGTGCTCTGTTCATCACATGAATGGTCAACCGGACAATTAAGTAGACACACCATCTTCAGAATCAGAAGAACTGGCACCTAGACAAGACACGCACCATCTTCAGCATCGCAATACCTGGGACCCAGACAAGACGTAAATATACTTTCAAAATCAAAGGTTCATGCTGCTACTATTACCACCAACATCAACACCACCGTCATAATCACCAACGTACCGCAGTTTCTTTCGTCGGAACCGTCGCCACACTGATAATAGCCGTCACACACATTATCCTTGTCGATACAATGGTTGTTTTGGCACTTCCAGGCAGATTCGTGGCAAAGGTACTCGGCTGAGCAACAAAGAAATTAAGCGCCCTCATAGTGACGTGTATTCACATTCATCGTCACAGTATTGGTCTTTCTTCATTTTCGTACTCTTCTGTTTTCGCTGTATTCGTCTTTCTCACCACTTTCATCCATCTTCGTCATCATTGCCAGCCACCATTTTCAATACTTTTACTCACCTTGAAAGTCAGTTTTATTCACCTGTGTCCTCAGTTGCATGCAACTTTATCGTCACATTCGTTCACTTCCATCGTCACTCCAGTCATCGACATTTCCCTTCCATTGATCATCATCTCTTCCGTTAACTTTTACTGTCATCTCCACTCTTCTTATTAATCGTTTCTTCCGGTGCTCTGTTCATCACATAAATGGCCAACTGTACAATTAAGACACACACAATGCAACTGTACAATTAAGACACACACAATTTTCAGCATCACAAGAACTGCGAACTAGACAGGACAAACATCAACTTTAGCATCACAAGAACTGGAAGCTAGATAAGGAAGAAACCGTCTTCAGGACTAAGAAGTGTGTATGGATTTATACTCCCTTCTTCAGCATTACAAGACCTAAAAGCCAGATAAGGAAGAAACCGTCTTTAGAACTAAGAAGTGTGCATATAGTTATACTCCCTTCTTCAGCACTACAAGAACTGGAAGCCAAACAATACACACAGCATCTTCAGCTTTAACAAAAATGGGAGCCAGACAATACTTACAGCACCTTCATCTTCAACAAAAAATGGGAGCCAGACAATACACACAGCACCTTCAACTTCACATTAACTGGGAACAAGACAGGACACACACACACACACACACACACACATATATATATATATCTTGAACACCATAAACAGCATCACAAGAAGTGGAAGCCGGGGGGGGGGGGGGGGGGGGAGGGGGGGGGGTACAACAGATGTTTCCTGTGAAACAGCTCTTTTTCAAAGATGAGACCAATAATTTATTTGGTATTCTTTGCCCTACTTGAATTTACTGATAGACACCTTTGCTATGACAATGAAGTGGTTAACAACATTATGTTCTGATGCCAGTAAATTGTGAGTTTATGATCTTCGTGATCTTCAACCCGTAGTTTCCTGCGTTCTCTTGCTTGTTTCAGGGCAGGTTTACGGCGTTGTGTTCAAAGAGTCTATGTGGTGCTCTACCAACTGCACGTTTCGCGTCTTCGAAGGAGATTGTCTCCCGTTGTTTGTGATGTCTTTCACTTTGAATATTCCTTTGTTAATCCAGTCTTAGATATGCAAGTTGTGTGTGTGTGTGTGTGTGTGTGTGTGTGTGTGTGTGTGTGTGTGTGTGTGTGTGTGTGTGTGTGTGTGTGTTTGTGTGTGTGTGTTGTGGTGTGTGTGTGTGTGTGTGTGTGTGTGTGTTTGTGTGTGTGTGTGTGTGTGTGTGTGTGTGTGTGTGTGTGTGTGTGTGTGTGTGTGTGTGTGTGTGTGTGTGTGTGTGTGTTTGGATATTGTTATTATTCCTTAAAGCACTTTCTGGAGAAACAGATTGTGGGAGTTCGTCTTTGAATTTCAAGTTTCAGCTATGTTTGTAGAATATTTCTCCAGAATTCTGCTCATGTTTTGGCATCCCAGTAAGGTCTGTCTATTCGCAACGTGTGTTGAAAATATCTAAGCCTTTTCCTGGAGAAAATGAGATTTAGCCGTGTTTTCCATTGAGGTTTGTCTGATTTGCTTCCCATTAATGTTGACACCCAGTTCAAGTAGAACGCATTTTGGAGAATTTTCTATGAATATTTTGCACTAGAATTTTGCGTTTTACTTTTGTCAACAGCTTTTTTGTTGTTATATTTCTTTTTTCCACATGAAGGTATGTAATTTGTGGTTGATGATGTTTACAGTATTTTCTGGCAATCCTACTGATTGCGTAATGTAAATAAATTGGGAGATTATGAGTTTTTTTACGATTAGTACTTTTACATAAATGTTTAGGTTCCTTCTTGATCATCGGTTAATTATTCTGTTCCTGTTTTCAGTTATTGTTGTTTGACGCCAGTTATCTTCATTAAGTTGTGCACTAGTATCGCTTTTAAAATGTACTCCTAAAATTTGATCTCTGTGACCCACTGTAGATTGCATTGCTTTTGTCTACTATCTTTATTTTGTCCTAACCAAAACGGATAAGTCGAATTTCAACTAAGCTGAACATGTTTTCCCCTTTTCCCACTCGGATAAGTCGAAGGCATTTCTGTCTATTTCGTTGTTGGCTGCCCCCAGATTCCTAACTTAGCTGCTGGTAAGCTACAATCTTTGCAACATAAAACTTCTAGACAGAGGGCGGTTGTATGTTATTGTCTTTGCCAGTGTCGGTAATCAGCTTGGATTTGGTCCGTCATGCGAATGTTTTGTCACAATAGCCTGGTCCCAAGTGCCACCCGTGTCACTGTCCGTCGCTTTGTGTGCTGAAGTGAAACTGCTGTAACAATTATCTCACTCTTCCTGTTTAGTTGAGAATAATCTTGGTAATCTATATTTTTGATTGTGTTACTTATTGTATACTTTTATATGCTGGTTATACAGTTAACTGATACTGGCCGTGTCTTGTATACTTACTGTCACACTGCGAGCCTTCATCATTTAATTGTTACTGCTGTGTCTTTGATACTCACCGCGACACTGTGAGATATTGGTTTTAAGTGCCAGTCATGCACACGTAACGTGCTTGATTATTAATTATTTTTTCACAGTTACCATTATGTATTATAGTAGGCTACAGGTAAAATACATGGTGACTGTATTTATTAGATAACTGCTGTTGTTTAGTCTTTACTTTTGCTTTCATGTTCTAAATATTTTGTTTGCTTGTCTTTTCCAACCCAGACACTGTTTCCTGGTTGGTGTATATAAAAGCTATGTTATAGCAACCTCTGATTTGTGACTCCTGATTTATGCTTCTTTCACTCACCGTCCCGCTTCCCTACATATAAATGATGTACAATTATTGATTCGTTATTTGGGGTGTTTGTTCTTCATATTTAACGGTATTAAGTAGATATATTGACTTGTTATTTGGTGAGTTATTTTTTCACATTTATGACTTGTAATGATGTATCATGGTTGCCATATGCTTGTTTTGGGTGCGTTTTTACATTTAGAAACTTCAACATTGTTCGAATTTTGCCACAAACTCGTGCGACGTGCGCGGTGTCAGAAAAATAGCGGGAAAGGCGCTCTTATACTTCACACAAGAGTCAAAACCACTACACCACTTTCTTTATCGACAATGTAGCTTTTGCAAAGGAAAACACGAACGAAACTTATGAAGCCATCAAAAATTGAAGTTTGGCTGCTCCAAAGATTGCGTCACTAGCAACTGATACAGAAAGCAAACAAAACAACAACAAAAAATATGATCAATATCAGGAGTCGTCATTTTGCAAAGCAAAGAAACAAAAAAGCAAACAAACAAAAAACTCTTCACTCGAAGCACTTTCTGCAACATCAACACACAAGGGGGCTCCAAAGACATCATACAAGCACGACAACAAAGACCTGCGTCGCCTGCGGTAACTCACCTGACATGCGTGTAAATACAAGGTACATAAACTCGCCACAAAACGTTCGACTGCAAGGTTAGACTTGTCCGTCGTGGACGGGTAAGTCAAAGAAAACGGAGAACTCGAAGAAAAAAGAAATTCCCCAGCACGTTCGACTTAAGCGTATTTGACTGTACCACCACCACCACCACCACCACTGTCACAGTCACCATCAACTTACAGCAGTTGTTTTCGTCGGAACCGTCGTTACAGTTACTGTAACCATCACAGCGGTATCTGATCGGCAGACATTCCCCGCTGCCGCACTGGAATTTGTGGGGGCCACTGCAGTTTCCTGGAGGGGCTGCAGAACACGACGTTATAATGACGTTACACAATGGGCGACACGGGCCCGGCTGGGGCGCTGTGTTGGGTGTGTGCATGGTTGGCGGTATAGTGTTACTACGCAAACAGGTGAACTAACCGCTTCTGCGCGTCTTCGCAACCTATGTAGAATACATGGATAGCGGCCGTGACACTCACGCTGAAGCTGAACGGGCGCCATGTTGCATGTATCTAATACAGTTCTAAGTACACACACACACACACACACACACACACACACACACACACACACACACACACACACGCACACACACACACACACACACACACACACACACACACACACACACACACACACACACACACACACACACGACCTTCTGAAGAGTTTAGCTCTGGATCTAAGAGTCATTCATATGACTGACATAATTATACCGTACATTAAACCATCAAACTGGTACCAATAATACACTCCCTTTAAAGGATGAAACCATTTCGCCTCTCTGCTGGGAACCTTGGCGACTGCGACCCCATCCGCACAACATGGCAATGTTATTTCAACTAAAATCCTGCCCCAAATAATCTGCAAGAGATCAGCTGAACTCTCCAACATGGAGGACTATTTGCCTCAGTCTGATCAACACTCTTGATTGTCCAGCCGCTATCCATGTACCTCTTGATCAGTGGACGTCACGCTATAATGAGGTACACTGGTCTTAGAGCTGTAAACCATGACGTCACAATATGATAAACTGGTGTCTCCATCGTGGAGACTATTTGTGGGGAACAAACTTTGCAAAGTCAGACAACACTAGCACACTGTGGACAGTTTTGGCCCAGCGGGAAGGCGTTGGCGATAGGCTGGTAAGCGGAGGTAATTGGTTCGATTCCTTGATTCGGCTGTCCTTTTTATTTTATTTTTTAAACAGTTTGTGGTTATATGCACTGTTTGTGACTGTGCCCCTCACAATTAATGAAACATATGCGAAGGCTTTCATCACTGCCCGTCACCTTGGTGATGGGAGTGTAGCATCAGGAACAGGCAGCTGGGCGATCAGCAAGTGGACCAAACGAATTATACGAACACTAACACAACGTCAGACCGCCGTGCGTCTCCCGTGAATACCTGAAAGCGACAGAAGGCGAGCGGTTCCACGGGTCAAATTGGGATGTTTCAGTTGCTTGAGTGACCATCAGGGTGAGGTCGAGCACCTTCAAATACATACCATTTTATATTGTTTTCTACACCTGTCGCTCCTGTTTGAAAGGAGCTAGCTGTCTCACTTCCAGCGAAAGGACGGTTTTTCTTTCTTTGGTGGGGTTGGGACTACATCACTCCTATCCGGAACAAGAGGCCTATCGGACCAAGGACCATCAAAGACTTCAAGGACCAGAACAACGTAGTGCAGTTCTCAAGAAAAAATATTTTCTTTTAATACTGTTTTAAAGTTAAGCTTGGCAAGCCAGCCGTATACAGAATCCTTCCAAAAACTGTGAGAGGCTGGAACAATGTAGGTGAATTCACAGCTTCTGCCAAGTCGTGAAGGTATCATCTCTTCTCGACTCATGGCCACAACTGAAGACACAACTCTTCTCGACTCATGGCCACAACTAAAGACACAACTCTTCTCGACTCATGGCCACAACTAAAGAGACAAATCTTCTCGACTCATGGCTACAACTAAAGACACAACTCTTCTCGACTCATGGCCACAACTAAAGAGACAACTCTTCTCGACTCATGGCCACAACTAAAGACACAAATCTTCTCGACTCATGGCCACAGCTAAAGACACAGTTAGTACAACTCTTCTCGACTCATGGCCACAACTAAAGACACAAATCTTCTCGACTCATGGCCACAGATAGAGAAAGACCAAGCTGTGGTCAGACTCTTTTGTTTTCTTTTGTTGTTGTTGAACATTTGTCTCTGGACAATTTCTGCTCTCCCCAGTAAAGATACTGAATGATTGATTAATTGATTGATTGATTGAAAACACCCTCCACCACCACCGACCAAAAGCACAGCACCCAGCCTGGAACGCTTTTGTTGCTTGTTTTCTTTTTGTTGTTGTTTGTTCTTTGGCAAGGACGGGAGCGCTTTATTTGTACGTGGCTACAGGATCTGGCATGACACAGGGAGTCCTTTTTGCATTATCAAAAAACAAACAAACAAACAAAAATAAATCTAACAAAACAACAAAATGAAACACTCCCAGCATTCTGAAAAGTCTGTCGTAAAATTATGATAGGTAGAGACGTCTCTCTCTCTCTCTCTCTCTCTCTCTCAATACACACACTCACACATATATATATATATATGTGTGTGTGTGTGTGTGTGTGTGTGAGTGTGTGTGTGTGTGTGTGTGTGTGTGTGTGTGTGTGTGTGTGTGTATGTGTGTGTGTGTGTGTGTGTGTGTGTGTGTGTGTGTGTGTGTGTGTGTGTGTGTGTGTGTGTGCGGTGTGGGCGCGCGCGTACGTGTTTGTGTGCCTGAGTGATTATGTATGTGTACGCGCGTGTGTTTGTGTTTGCACGTGTGTGCTTGTTTGTTTGTTTGTTTGTTTTTTGTTTTGTGTGTGTGTGTGTGTGTGTGTGTGTTTGTGTGTGTGTGTGTGTGTGTGTGTGTGTGTGTGTGTGTGTGTGTGTGTGTGTGTGTGTGTGTGTGTGTGTGTGTGTGTTTATGTGCGTGCATGAGTGATTTAAACAAGAATTCGTTCACAACAAAATAATGATACAATGAATCGTTACGTGCTCATCAACAAGCTTTCTGCTTATAGGCGATGAACCATACAGTTGGAGGGGAGAAAAAATGTACGGCGGACTAACAATTTCACCAAGCTTACAATAAATGAGACGTAACAAAAAAAACCACGAGAAAACAAAGAAACAACACCAACAAAGTACAAAAATACGAACAGTCACAAGGAAACAGACAAAACAAATTGTAGTAGAAAAATATGTCAGGTAAATAGATTGGCTGGTGCCCTAAATAAATACTAGCGAGAGAGAAATGAAGTGTGGAGACAGGAGGGGGTGGGTAGAAGGAATGAAGGTTTGAAGTCATTTTCCACAGTAGCATATGAAATTTGGACAAAGTTCAGAAGTATGAGTAAGCGGTCGGTCATTTTCGTCATTGAAACACAGGAGTTAGTTATTGGATTTTTAACGTCCCTTAACTGTACTATGTTAACAGAATAAATGAAATATGCACAAAAAGTCAGTCTATACCAGTCCAAAAGAAAAAGAAAAAAAGAGGCATATTACAGGTCAACTACCACACAAAAACAGCCAACAGAGGCACAACCAAGTGAAAAGACGAAGTCGCTGCATTGTAAGAATACTCAGTATTCATACTCCACTTGCTTATAACTGGTAAAGGTTTCTAGGGGGCAAGTTACTACGATGCATGAAATACAATAGCAAAGCACGAGTTAAATTACGCCCAGTCAACCAGTACGGCTATATCAGGGCACTAAAATGTCAGTGTCAAACTGAACAAGCTTTCAGACACACATTGAACTAACGCAGCAAAAAACAAAAAACAAAACAACAAAAAAACAAAACAAAACAAAATGTAGGGAGAGGACTTTGAGAAACGAAAATGGAGATGAAGGGACCGGGGAATTAAAAATTAGGATTAGGAACACATTCTTGGCAACAGACGAAGCATGCGTGGCTATATATTCTAACCTGCCGAAGGCTTTAAGGGGAGGACATTTGTCTGCTCTGGGTTCTCAATAGAGGAGACCTTAATTTCTGCGTCCACAGTACCCCACTGGTTCACAAGTATCAATTGATCCAGTGCCCTTGACGCGTGTCACTTTATATTCAGTTTGGAATGGGAATTAAAAGTCAAGCTGAATAAATCGAGAAAAAGATAGTTATATATATATAAGAAGGCAGGGCTCCTGGCATCAAACGAAACATTCCAACCTCCAATGTGGCTGAGTCAGATTTAAAAGACTGTATCTGGGGCAGCGCTGGGTTCTCAGCACACGGGACCTTGACTTCTGCTTCTGCGGTACATCACTACGTGTGCGGGAAAGATAGGGGAGGGTTTGCAACAGCTGGACAAAATGCCAGAACAGATAAGGACATGTAACCAAATACAAAGAGAACGATGCAGTATAGTCAGAGACCTAAGGGTTTTCAAACTGCACTTTGGAGTGAAATATTGTGCTGCTGCAGACAAACAATTTTAACCATACTATAACATGTGTGTGTGTGTGTGTGTGTGTGTGTGTGTGTGTGTGTGTGTGTGTGTGTTGTGTGTTGTGTGTGTGTGTGTGTGTGTGTGTGTGTGTGTGTGTGTGTGTGTTTAGCAGAGTAATAATACTAATTGCTTAGAACATAGCTTTATAATTATGTACCTGTTTTAAATTATTGTAACGTGTCTATGTTTTATAGCAGTTTTTTTATGTACCATTTTACAAGTATTTGTTTTATATTACTGTAATTTATTAAGTATGTATTATGAGATTGAACAAGCTTACATTAGTAAATGTAAATGTAATATATTATGTACATGTATGTGAACAAGCGCGTTGAGCTCGCTCAGCGGGGAATAGCGCTACAGAAAATGTATGTATTATTATTATTACTAATTTATTTCACCCACATAAACCTCCTCAAAGCCGTCCACGAGGGTCACATTAATCGATCAAAAATTGGCAACACATTCATTGGTGAAATTGTGACTGTATTCGTTACCCATACTTGTACATTTTTCTTCTTTCCGGTGTTCGACAGTTTTTGAACGCCCCAAAAGAAGAACAAATATATATAAACAAACAAAGAAAAAAGTAAATTTAATATATTCTGCCAATGCTTAGGTTATTCATTAACTTATACACGTAGAACTTTCTTACTTTTTTCATCTCTGATGCAGTAGATGCCATTAACAACATATGCAGTACGTATTAAGATTGTAAGACACGTGTTGACTAAAGCAATGACTGTGCGCACATGTCCACTTGCTATTTTGTTCTGACCACAGAAAATGAAGAGAATAGCATTTATTTTGAAGAATTTGAAATGCAGGCGTTTCTAAATGTACTTCATTCTTGCAAAAAAGAAGCTTCGGATCTTTGTACCGGGGTACAAATTAAAGCAAAGCGCCTGTCCTGACATGAAATTGTCGGACAGCTTTGTGACGTCCGTCTGCACGAGAACGAGTTCTATGCTACAAAAATCACAGGCTATTTTAATTCTAGTTTTCATCCATTTGTCTTTTATTTACCGGGAAACAGACGGATTTATGCCAGAGTTACCGATAGTTTCTATCTCCGGTCATTTGTTTTGGTCGGCATTGTCACTAGTCTATTGACCTCCAGCTCAATGGGCGTGACCCAATTTAGATCTAGGCCTATGGCACCTTTTTTTATCCCACTGCCAGTTTGTAAATATTAGATCTGTGAGTCTGGGTGATTTTTGGAAAAAATGTAAGCTGCTGTTATCATCTTTTTATTATATTAGTTTGGAGAAAATGTAAGCTACTGTTATCATCTTTTTATTATATTAGTTTGAACTGTGAGCGACAAAAGGAATTATTTCGTTGAAACAAAGTTCTTTGTACAGATGGTTCTCTGCAAGGGGGGGCGGGGGGGGGGGGGAAGTATGGTGAGCGGTTTGGGTCATTTTGTCACATTTTAAAAAACAAATCGTACTCTATATATATATATTTGATACTTTTGTTTTAGATCTTGTACGAGAGAAAGAAACTTGAAGCAGCTTTTCAGAGGGCTTCATGGCATAAATCGTGCTCTTATTTTTATTTTTTATTTTTTTTATTTTTTAGGGAAACAGCGCATCTGAAGACAAAACAAAGGCAAAAACAAGAAAAGGAAAAGGTCCTCATTTTGTATCCAAAACAACCTGTTTCGTTGATGTTGTTTTCTCGTTGTTGTTTTGTTGTTGTTCTTTTTTCCTTTTCTTTGATGGACCACCAGGCACTGCAGGATTGGTTACACGACATGTCTACCTTGCCTTTGGATGTGGAAGTACTCAGACACGCACAGCAGCTTCAAAATCTGTTTACGAAGATTTTACCTGCTGACATCGTTGCAGGCGAAGCAAAGTACACAAAAAGTGTCTTTCTGCATTCTTCAGGCACCAACCTAACCTGCGCTTGACAAATGCGAGAGTGAAATCAGACACGTAGGTGCTACTGTCTTTGCTGAATTGTAGTTGCTTACATTTTGAAGATTTCAGAGGTCAGATAGAATGTGTCACCTTTAGCATTCCATACTTTGGCCAGCTGTATTATTCTCGCCGGAAGGATGCCGGGCAAACAGACCTTTATGTGCACACCTCAAGGTTGCGTGAGAAAATCTTAGCAGCTGGGTCTGACCTTGTCTCAACACATCATGGCAAAGAAGTGGTTCTTGTGTTTAACAAAGACACTAGAGAGGCCTTCAGTATTGCATGCAATACAGAATCTGATATGCTTCAACTGTTCTGATGTCGAAAGTGTTCCAAGGGAAATTAAAAAAAAAAAAAAAAACATTAATAACTGACTGGACTGTGTGTGACAAAACAATCAGCAGCCAATCAATTACATAACATAAGGCTGCGCTGTTAATTTCTCAACTGATTGCCTTCCATAGTACTAAGTCACCGAAGAAGTAATCACTTCAGAGACACAAAAGAGACAAGAAACTTCCATTCCCATTTTTGTGGGCTTAAAACCCCAGAAGAAGATGACTTGTTGATGCCATCCTCAGTTTGGGGTATTCGTCCGAGCATTTCCAACTCAGGTGCTTACAATTTTAACCTGACGCAGCACTCACAAATTATGTGGAAATTTTGACCAGAACATTGCTGTGCCAACAAACATGCTAAACAGATTTCAGAGCAGGTGCGATCGACAACATAGACAACAACCCCTCCTCCACAACAGCAAATGACTCTTTTCACGGCACAAGTGTGTCCTAAGCTCGGCAGGCGGAAAATGAGTGTGAAATGCGCATGCTGTCAGAATCTGTAGATACGAGCACAAGGAAATATGGCCTATCTGCATGCTGATTACACACACACCTTCTTCCAGTGCCCTGTCGGCCATCAGACAGTTTATGCTTCTGTTGCAAGGACACTGCAAACCAGTCATCTCGAGGAGACGGAAAGTTATGACAGGGAAAAGGGAGGCCTACAGGATTATAATTATAAACTCTGCTGGAAACTCAACCCATCACAAGTAGAGAGTATATCTCATGGGCAAAGCAAGTCTCCAATATTGGTTTGATGCCACTCCTGCTTCAAATTCCCACGCAACTGCCTTACTCAACCGCGTCGTGAATTTGGACAAGGAAGCTGTGGAACATCTGAATCCAAATCAGACTCCTGTGCTGACGATGGACCAGCCGCTCCCCGCAATAGCAAAAGAGATACAGTGGCTATGGCCTGTTTAGTAACAACAAATACGTGATCATGATTGGGGGGCGGGGGAAGAGGGGGGGGGGGGGGGTCATGTTGAGATGGCCGGGAGAATGGTTGAACGGTTCTGGGTGGCCAAGTGCAATCACAACTGCTGGAATAGGTTGCAGAATCTTTTATGAAAGCATCTTATCTTGTGAGGACAAGACATACCCACCAGGTTACAGCTGCAGCGCTTCTTATTCTGCAGCAGAGTGAACTGAACTGGAAAGAGAACATCAACTCTGTGCTGAAAAATGTGAACTCGAGAATGTATTGCATGAGAAAGCTGAGATCATTTGGAGTAAATTCAGATTATTATTATATATATATTTTTAAATAATGCTGGTATTATTATGTTTGGTTCTGTCTGTTGGGGTGGGAGTATTTCAAAATTAGATAGAGGGAGGATACTAAAGATTGTAAAAAAAGCAGGTCATGTTGTAGGAAGACACTGGACAGTTTTAAGACTTTACACGAAAAGATACTGTAGAGAAAACTAATGCAAATATTAAATGACCTTACACACCCAATGAGACACTACTTTGATAGCAGACGTAGCAACAGGAGTGGAAGATTTTTACTTCCGAGGACAAATACAAACCGTTATAAAGCCTCGTTTTTAGCCTCGGCTCTGTCAGTTTTTAATGAAAATTATACCATTCATTAACTGAAGGTGCACATGCGTCAAGGCGTCTGTTTCTAACGGAGGGTTGGGGATGTGTCAACCTAATGATTTTTATTTAATTTGAGAGTTTTTACGTTTTTGGTTTGACACAAAGAAAGCATTATTCCAGGTAATTTTGGGTTTGCTATAACTACATATTAGTGTATGCAAATTGAGAGAAAGGAGGCGTATGTCTGATAGTGTGTCTGTGCGTGTGGTTCATGATTTAGAATTACTGAGATATGTTCTTCGTTGTGCGATCGAACGACAGCTTTAATTTCCCACTGGGATTAATAAAGTATATTGGTATTATTGTTCCTTTCTTATATTTGTCTAGTCAATCTACGGTTTCGAGTAAAAAAGCAAGCAACATGGCTAAATCTGGTGACATTTGCTTCACAAAAGTATGCTTATTATATGAAGTTTGAGCCTGATCATGCTGTCATCTCGGAACAGTGACAAACGCAGATGGAGACTGAAGAACCGCAGCTTAAACACTGGGCTCTTGTTCTGGATATCCAGCTCAGTGTCCTTCGTTTTGTGCGTTGAGTTCGTTGTGGTGACTACCATCTGTGAAATGTCCGACTAAATGTATGCCCTGGCGTTTTGCTTTGGATCATGTGAACTATGAGATGTCCAATGTTCAGCTCGCTCAGCTTCTTCTGACGTGCAGCATTTGCTGTGTGGAAAACAAAATAGAGGAAAAGGCGTGGCGACCTTTGTGGACTACCGAACCCAAGCTCAGGAATCTTGCTATGAACGGATTCGCTGTACTTGCAAACAAGTGTGCAGAGGAAGATGCAAATGTTTCAATGCAGCTTGCTGTGCGCTGCCCTGTGCGTATGTCGTGAGAACTGTCACGGCGACTAGGCAGGTTTCTTGACAGGAAAGGGGCGGCTCCGCTAATGAAGTGATTTTTTCCAGTACTGTGTACAACTGACTGACACTTTACAGTATTTGTCACTTAACAATTTGAAGCTTTGAAATTTGAAGCTTTCTCTCACGAAACACAGCGCACAAGAGCGGATTTAATCAGTTAAGTGGACACAATCATGCGCATCTAGTGTGAACTAATTACAATAGCCGCCGTTGCAGACAACAGTGTTTAGATATTAGAGGTATCTTAGAGGCCTAAAATCTTCTCAGAGGTGCATTGCATCTGTGCAAAGTGCATGCTTTAATTTTCAAAACAATTTTTGTCACAGATTTCTGTCCATATTCAAAACTATCTTATTTTGTGCGACCTAATTGTGGATTTGATATAAGCACCAGGACATCCAAGTGTTTGAATGGATCAGGCAGGCCTTACTGAGAATAAAGCTGGTATGAAAGATCACAATTGATGTTGATAACAACAAAAAGGTTTTGAACCGAGGTTTTGGTGATGCCACCAGAACATGCAGCGTGACCATATTACATTGCTATTTATAGCCATATGGGGTCAGTGCCAAGATGTCTGTGTACTTAAAAATGTTCAGATAAAATCATGCATGTATATGTGTGCAACACGTCATGCTTTCATTCCATTTTGTAGTATGGACCTGACATTTTGTCCATGAGGGCTCCGCTAAATAGGGATCGGTTGTGTGGACACATTTACCTTCATTTTGCGTGACCCAGTTACAATAATCACTGTTGCAGATAAAGGTATTCAGAGATTAGGGGTATCTTTCAGGCCGAAAGTGTTCCCAGAGTAACATTGTATCTGCCCAAAGTTCATGCTTTAATTACAAACCAATTTCAGTTAGTCCTGGGATTACACATTTGTTTTCCATTACCTAACTACGCATATTGTTATAGCCTTAGAGAACCAAATCCATACCATCGAAAGCTTTAAACGTATATTGAAGCAAAGACTAATGGATCAATTTATACAAGAATGGCAAGGCAGAGTAGCAGAAAATAGTGTTTATAGTAATTATCGTTTATTTAAAAATAAATTTAGCTTTGAGAAATATCTAACCTATCTTCCATCTATCCTAAGACAAAGAGTATTGAAATTTAGACTTAGTAACCACAGACTGCCAATCCAGCAAAGACGATCGTTAGGTATTCCACGGGATGAAAGAATATGTACTGTTTGTGACAGTGGTGAGGTAGGAGATGAATTTCACTATTTGCTTAACTGTTCCAACGAAAATGTCAAGAGAAATCGTACTAAGTATGTTGATAAATATTATACACATCATCCCAACGTGCCCAAATTTTGTAGTCTCATGAATATGACGTCAAAATCTAAGAATATCAAGCTTGCTAAATTTATTAGTTGTATTCTTGAGTTATTTTGATTAAGCCAATAGCGAAACACATCGGAAAAAAAGTTGTTTTTTTGTTTGTTTGTTTTTACGCCTTAGCTTTACATATTTACAACAAGTTTGTTTGTGTTTGAGCATTTATTTATTTGTATATATAAAGTGTGGTATTATTTATTAGTAAAACTCATGTACTTGTTCATAATGACTGTCGTGTGCGAATGTAACCCCAGGGGCCAAAAGCTCAATAAAACCTTGTAAACCTTGTTATAGCCTTAGAGAACCCAAGTATCTGAATGGACCAGGCAGGTCTTCCTCGAGCATAGTGCTTGTGTAAAAGATCGCAACTGATGCTGACTACCAATAATTATTAAGGGATGCATACACTCACCGGGTATACCGGGTATACCTACTGTAAACATGTCTGCTCGCAGTATTCTGTAGTTGATCGGTTTGTTTGTTTGTGCTTGTGCACCATTGCCCTTGAAAAGGAATGCTGCACTAAAATGTATCTTTTGTAAATGCGTCATCACACGCAATTTTTATGACGTAAGGTTGTTCTTTTCTTCTTCTTCTTCGTTCTGACCTAGCGGGACATGTAATGTATAAGCTGATCCGGTTGTTTGGGTGGCTTACGGTACTATTAAACTGGGCATATCTACCAGAAACTGGTTATAGTGGTACCTACTAGAAACTGCGTATACCTACAGTCAGCTGGGTATACATACTGTCAGTTGGTTATAACTATCATCTACTGGGCAAAGCTAGAATCAGCTTGGTATCATCAATGGGGTAGGCCTACCACCAAGTTAGAATACATTAAATCAACTGAGTATACCTACCACAAACTGGATATATCGACCATCAACTCGATTTGCATTCCACTAGTTGGATATACATAGACGAGCCTGGGGCACCCTTGGCCCGATTAAAACAAAATCATTTATAAATCAACAGACAAAAAAGCTGAACCATGAACTTGAATAATTTTGGCAACACACAAACAAATGAAGAAAGAGGTATGCACTTGGTAGTTTTCGTCCAAACTGCCCTATGCCCGAGATAGTTTGGGTCATTGCCTAGGGCGGTATGGGTAGTTAAAACTATCTGATTACAAGTGTCAGAATAAATTGTTTTGTGTTATAATGTTCTATTAGTCGGTATCTGCCCGAGGTATAGTTTTTCTGTAACACTTGTTTAATTTTCTGTATATCTTTCAAAAATCAAAGCAGATGTCAGACACAAATGATGATGGTTTTGAAAGAAAAGTTGTCTTTGGGGAAGTTAGAGTGGCGCCCCTCTGTGGGGGGCACGGGTACCAGTAGGGAGGGGTTCCAATCTCAGAAATAAACACCCTGGGTGCACTGGGGACACAGGTGCATGTTTTGGACCATCGGGATATACCAAAAAGAGCTCATCTTTAAAAGGGATGGAAAAAGCTTCAAATAATTAAATAGTAATGCAAATTTGTCAAGCGCCTACCCTGCGGCTCAAAGCGCTGAACAAGTATAATAACACACATAATGCACATAGACATGGAAAATGTTACCAGCAATTTAACAAACAAACAGAAAAGCTAACAGATAATGTAGACATCAACAAAGGTTCGAGCATAACTATGCGAAAGACACAGACAGACACACACACACAGAGACACACACACACACACACACACACACACACACACACACACACACACACGCACGCACGCACGCACGCACGCACGCACGCACGCACGCACACACACACACACACACACACGCACGCACGCACGCACGCACGCACGCACGCACGCACGCACGCACACACTGCACAGACTGATTTAAAGCAATGTTGCTTAACTGAAACATGTGAAGATTCAGAATGGATTCATAACCGTTAGAAATAAAGAGCAGGCCTATTCAGCAATACTTTCGCTGATAAAGCAAAAAGCGAATTTTATTCCTAATCACTACACATAGAACAAAAACACCAATCTGCAGTCTGTTTGTCAAGAATCCAATTGTTTCAAGTTACTATCTTGAACACAAGGAACATTTCTCACATAGCTGCACTTCTGCAAGGACACAAGGACATTTATTCGCCAGTCACATTAAATGTGCACAGGAATTTAAAGCATACTTTGAGTTCGGGCTGACAAACAAACCAAAGAAAATTACAACAGTGACAATGGGAAGCGAGGATTGCTCTGTGGTTCAAGTAAGGAAGGGATAAGGTAGGAGAAAACTTGGTATACATGCCACCACCTGGGTATAAACTTGGTATACCTGCCACCAACTGGGTATAAACTTGGTATACATGCCACCAACTGGGTATGAACTTGGTATACCTGCCACCAACTGGGTATAAACTTGGTATACATGCCACCAACTGGGTATAAACTTGGTATACATGCCACCAACTGGTAATACCTACCAGGCCGATCAATCAACACGGTATACCTGCCAGCAACTGAGAGAGAGAGAGAGAGAGAGAGAGAGAGAGAGAGAGAGAGAGAGAGAGAGAGAGAGAGAGAGAGAGAGAGAGAGAGAGAGAGCTACTACCAATCGGCTACACCTGCCGTCTGGTATGCCGGCAACCAGCTGGGTACAAGACGTATAGTGAATCGGCCATCAACTGAGATTGTCTACCAGATATACTGTAAACCTATCATCAGCCTGGTACACATATACCAGACACTCGGCATACCTGCCACCCGGGTATACTTACCAGGCACTGGATCTACGCCACTGCCATAGGAGTCGGTCACCAAGCAACACACCACAATGGCGACAACGACACAAAAATGAGCCATGACTGCTTGCAGGTATTCTGAAGACAGGAAGAAAAACTTACTGCCACACAAAATTATGGCCTTCTTAATTCTTTCACCGACAACTAACAGGCTTGGTCGCCATAAAAAAATAATAGTTCACACCCAGTAAAAACAATAGAAATCAGGCTAAAGACAATCACAACACTACAAAGGCGCCATGTGCACACAAATGGGAGAAAAGTCGTGAACATTAAGTACGTTTAGCTGCTGTCTAGGCTAAAACCTGTTTGAAAAGATAACTGATTCTGATGGTGATGAGGTATGTAGTCCTTCCCTCCATCATCACGAGGCGGGGTGGATTGGGGTGATGGGGAGTCTGTGGACCCCCCCCCCACACACACACACACACCCCATCTCATTTTAAGCTATCCCAGGAGCCGTGTGAACAGGGTGTGGTGCTGGGCTGTCGTAGCGAGATGGACTGTTTTGTAGCTTTCAGCTGATGATGATGATGATGATGATGATGTCTTGCTTTATAGCTCGTTTCCATTAACTTGAATGCTCAAGGGGGGGGGGGGGGGGGGGGGGGGAGGGGGGGGAATGGATAGAGAGAAAGTCACAAACAAGAAGAAGAAAAAGACACATGGTACAAAGTCATTCACAGAGCAGGAGTTTTCAGACGTTTGCGGAACGCCGCCGTGTCTGCTTCCCTGACTGTTTATGGTAGAGCATTCCAGAGCTTGGAAGCAGAGTTGGAAAAGGCTCGGAAGCCAAACTGCTTGTTGGTGTGTTTTTCAGCAGCACTTGGAATCAGTAGGCGTGGTTGCGATGATGAGAGAAGGGGTCGTGCATGAACGTATCGGGGAATGAGTTCCTGCAAGTATTCCGGCGCCGTACCTCGTAGCATTTGTAAGCCAAGGGCATGATTTTGTGATCAATTCGCTGTTTCACTGGCAACCAATGCAGTTCTCTCTTCCGTGTGAGTTGCCTTCAGCACTTCTTTCTGTGCATGGACACTACCTCTGTGACTTCGTTCCCTACAACGGTTGAAACATTAAGTTGAAAAGTATACATAGGTAACTTTGCACCTGCGAGTTCCCCTCCAACTTATTAGCTATGCCTCTCGTGATGGTCGGTCACTATTATTTTTTGGAGTGTCGAAAAGCGACTGGAGCGAACAAACACTGGTACCCCTCTCATCCATTTCCCCATGCCCAATAAACCGTTTGAGGTTTATGTGGGCTTTACCCAAAGAAAACCCCTCAGTTTGTCTTCTACCTCAAGGGCCATCAGCTCTCTGACGAACCCCATCCAGCAAAAATTATCCCAAACGTAGTGTCACAATACAACTTCACCCTTATTCACTGTCCGACTCCTATCTTTCTATCCAAACAAAAGCTTGTATTGCAAATTCACACAATGTACTTTATTGATGCGTTCATTCTACGCTTTCATACGCTTATTCATATATTATATCACTGTTTCCTCTAAATCTTATATAGATAGATATATTATACAAGGTACATACTTTAACTCATTTTAAACTATTCAGTACTACCACTGAACTGCTAAGACGTCAACACAAATTATTAAATTTATTGTGTGGAAACACAAGACTAAAACGCTTAGAGGTTAGTTATGGGAAGATATCACAACACAACGAAGGGCTTTACACGTATCGCGTGAAATACCGCACACACCGTTAACGTGCATGCCTCCGTGGCACTACCACAGAGGCATTCGAAGACGGAGACAGATGACAAAGTAGGCAGACGAAAAAGTAGAAGGACGAAGACGGAGGTAGAAGAAGACGGAGACATACAAGTAGGTAAATTACTTGGTGTTTTACGCCCAGTCAACCATTACGGTTATATCAGAGGCGACGGAGGCATACAAAGACGAAGACAGACGCACTCTGGGGTCGAACAAAGCGGCAGCTCCCTTTCAGCTGACGACTACCCCAGAGTGACGCCTTGTTCCTGATCTTACTTTCAGTAAAATGAATGCATAAGGAGCGTCTACAGACCCCTCAGGTTGTGCCAACTGGCCTGACAGAAGACTACAACTATAAAGCACTTTCGATACTACGGCCTAAACTAAAACACGCCTTCTCTTCTCCGTTCCTTACAGTCCGTTGTTGTTTGTTTCTTAGTGTCCTCGGATGTCGGATGACACAGAAAGTCATCTGTACTCTGCGAATATCTACTCTCCTCCGTAAGAACCTCCACATATTTGATTGGCCGATACACACAGTTAACACGGTTTTTAGTTGGCCAATCGTTTCACAAAGTTCCGAGTCATAGCAGCACACGAATTACGCGTGCAAAACGGATAATTCGTGGACTGCAGAGCACGAGAACAGCGACGAACACATTTTTGTTACTAGGGTTGACTGAGCTGTCGCTCACTTGTCCGCTATCACTTTCAATTAATGGAGACCGTTGATGGTCTCACGTACGTTAGAAACAGTAAATAATTAGTAGGTATCTACTTAATGAACTCATTATCTCACTCGATTAACTCATTAATCTATGTAATGCTATTAAATCATTCAAGAATCTCATTTTTGACACGTATCTACATTGGACAGTTCAGCGAAGCTGGCTTGCACGAGACAGTGTACAAAAAGTCACCAAAGGTGGCATCTACCACTTCCGGGCCGATTTCGGAGTAGGCGTTGGATCACACTGTGTATAACCATGGGATTTGAACCTAGAACTACGAACGAAACAGTACAAATGCCAGAACTGTCGCTCTTTGCAAGAATTACAGGGGACAGGTGATGGAGGATGAAGGGGAAAAAGGGTCTGCGTGGTTTCCCGGCTGACCGGAAGATTGTGAGTGCGTGGAAAAAATGCATTGTTTGGCTTTGTGTCACCCGCTGACAATATTAGGGCGTGGGTCCGCGTTAGTACCGCGGATCTCGCCATCAGTAGTGGTCAGGGGATGTCCGCGTGGTAGAAAGTGACCGTTTTAAATCACGTGATTGCTGTCACTAAAACGCCACAGTGGCAAAGGTTCGGCCTCTTTTTCAGCCTGATTTTGGATAGCGCCGCGTGGGCGCTCATGTTGACCACGACCGGTCAGAGGCCACGTGTACGTACATCAAGATGTCAGCCTGGTTTGGCTACTATCAGAGTTCAGGAGCTGTGTGAAAGTCGAGATGGCCGTTCCGGGCTTTCCTACCTAACGAGCCTTATGGTTTCTATGGACGTAAAGCAACATTGAACAATGCTCATGCATTGGTCACAATTTGTCCCTAATATGTCAACCGATATCCGAGGACATTAAGCTCCACATCATCATCATCTTTGGCTACCAGTTGTAAGTACTGAAGTTACAGTGAGGTGCCTGTAATTGACCACTACCTGCTTTTCGTTAGCTGTTTGTCAGCCGGTCCTTTTTATCATAACCTGGTTGCAGGTAAGACACCTTTATTTGTCACTGTTGAAGATGCATTTGCGACCTGTTTTGCTGGAAGTTGTTGACTGTTTAATTAAGAATTTTGTTATAGGGTTATGCTTTTCATTGCTCGCTCTGATATAATGGCTGTAATTAACTGAATGTTATAAACAATTATCTCTTTTGTATGTGCGTAGATATCTGTTGTTAGAAGGTGTCAGACGGCTGATAGTGTTGTCATGCTGCTTCCAAGTTTTACTTCAGAGCTCAGCAGATGTGTGAAAGTCGAGGTGGCCGTCCTGGGCTCCCGTCCCTAATACGCCTACGGTTTCTTTGGACGTAAAGCAACACTCGACCAAATCAACCAAGCTTTACGCTCGCCGTACAGTGCGCGCCGACCAGGTCAGGCTAGAATAATTTGTAGTCGACAGAGGCGGTGCGCATCTGGTCGGTTTGGGAGATAGAGGGGTGTGCTTTGAGCCAGAGACACTACACTACAGGGACTGCCAACTCGCTGCGGGCTGAAACGGAGCGGCCGCGCGAGCAGGCTACAATCAAACAGGCAAGAGAAACTTCCAGTCTGTGCCGTGCCGTGACCGGCTGTAGAGTGTTTCATACATCTACACCGTCATTCCATCTATAATTTTATTCCGATTACTATACATTCACCAGCTAGTCGGCCGACACGATGTGTGTGTGTGTGTGTGTGTGTGTGTGTGTGTGTGTGTGTGTGTGTGTGTGTGTGTGTGTGTGTGTGTGTGTGTGTGTGTGTGTTGCTTGTTTAGCGCACGCGAGTAATGTATAAAGCACTGAGAAGGGAATATGGGCTATGCTTGTGTGTGTGTATATATATATATAAAAATATAAAAAAAATCGAATGGTAAATTATTATCATTAAAGCATTATTCCAGTAAAATTCCGCTGTAAGTACAAGATTGCAACTCTTGCTTACCGCTATTTTGAAGGGTCTTTACCTCCTTATCTTTCTTCATATCTCTGCACTTATAAACCGTCTCGCTCTCTCCGATCTTCTAATGAAAAACTGCTAAAAATTCCGAGCGAAATCTCAAATCATTTGGACAACGTTCTTTCAGTTTCATGGCACCATCTCTCTGGAATTCTCTGCCGGCCACTCTAAGAAATGTACCAACACTGTCTCAATTCAAATCGCAGCTAAAACCGTCTTGTTTGCCCAGGCAAATAACTGTTTTACCGCGCCCTCGTATTGACCAGTTTAAGACAAGCTTTGCTTTTTCTGGATCTTCAACCTGGAACACACTCCCATCCAAATTAAAAACAATTAGTTTACTATGCAATTTTAAAAGAAATTTGCGTAAGTTCCTACACTCTACACTATCCTAGGCCTGTATTTGTATGACTTTAATGTAATATAACACCACGTCTGTATATGTAGTTTTGATACACATCAATGTGGATAACATGTCTCCATCAGAATATATTGCCTGTGACATTCATGAATAACCTAGTTGTGCCTATTGTCAATTGTATTGCTAGTATCGATGTTGCTACCGCTTTGTAATACTGTATGAGTTTTGAAAATGTCATTAATAATCTTTATATGTGTTGTCTATGTAGCTTAGCAAGGACAGATTGTAAGAATAGGCTACTGCCTAAAATCTCAATCCTTGAGTAATAAAGTTCTGAGTTCTGAGGCCTTCCTGTAGAATCTGAAGAAATGTGTGTCTGTGTGTGGCAGCTGAATGTAGATGGGTGCATATGGATAGGGAGAGGGGGAAGGGGGGGGGGGGGGGGGAGTGAGAGAGCATGAGAGATCTAGGCAAGAGAAGGAGGCACGGGTTGGGTGGGCGAAAAGACAGATTCAAATAGATGATGTTGTTTGAGATCATTAAGTTAATATTTTGTTAATTGTTGTATGAGTGGACGAGCGGAGACTCGTGTGCGCATGTCAGTCATTGTGTGTGTGTGTGTGTGTGTGTGTGTGGTTGTGTGTGTGTGTGTGTGTGTGTGTGTGTGTGTGTGTGTGTGTGTGTGTGTGTGTGTGTGTGTATTGTTCCAATAGGCGATAATGGTAATTTAAGCTAAAATAATTTAGGTTGTGTTTGCTGAAATGAATGTTAATGTAGTTTTTGTGATAAGATGTTTGTACAGCGCAGTGAGTTTAACTCTGGTTAAAGAATAGCGCTTTATAAGAATTATTATTTGTTATTATTATGATGTAATTTTGGGTTTGCTAGGTATTAGATCATTCCTATTAGTGTATGCAGATTGAAAGAAAGGGGCGTATGTCTAAGAGTGTTTATGTGTGGAGGTGTTTCATCACTTTGAATTACTGAGATGTGTTCTTCGTTGTGCGAACGAACGACAGCTTTAATTTCCCGCTGGGATGAATAAAGTATATTCTTATTGTTGGCACTGAAGCCAGTAAGCAACTACCCACACAGGACATCAACCAGGAACGATTTTTTTGTTGGGAAAAAGAAATGTTTATATGGAGGACTGCTCTACAGTATCGATATTCTTCCATTGTGAACAGTGACATCAAATTTGAGATCAGTGACTTTGATAGTGACAATGCCCCTTTAGATCTGATTCACCTGGCCAAGACTGCTCCCACTGAGCTCACCCCTACAGTCGACTATTCCGTAATCACACATAGCTGGTGACCAAATCCCTGTATTTCACTGTTACACCTGCAGGCACCCTGCTGTGTCAGGGCAGAGACTGCCCAGCCTGGGACAGCCAAGAGAACGACGTACTCAGAGATATTGTCTCAGCTGATGACGTGGGGTTTCATGTCTTCGGATGTCGGGTAGCTATATTAGGGACAAACTGTAACAAACTCTTAAAACTAAAGATCTGTGTGTGTGTGTGTGTGGGGGGGGGGGGGGGGGGGGGGGGTCGACTAATCGACTACTTTGACAAAGAGCAATAACAACAGCAACAACAAAATCACACACGTACACAAAACATTAGATGGGGGGCTAGATACCTAATCGGCTACACTGAAAAAGAAAAACGACAGCAACAAAATCGAATAGGGAAAGAGAGAGAGGAGTCAGTACGGAGACAGAGAGAGAGGTTACAGGGTTTATACACGCAAAAGTAAGAGGGTACGCACAGACAGACACGATACCTTACTGACCGAGTAGGAGGAGTAGCTGATCTCCGACACCTGGAGAACACCGGAATGTCTCACCTGAATCCCGAAGCACAGTAGACACAAACACAGTTAGTCCCAGGTATTCTGCAGGACGCGGTACACACACCGAAGAGTCCCACGAGGCTTAAGACACGGACGATTGGGCGAATGCGACTTGCTCCACTCGCGTTCAAGGCTTGACTGGCGATTGTCTCAGCACTCTTATCGACCCCTTTCGCTTAAATCTTCGCGCATGCGCAATGGACTGGCGTATGCGATTTGTCGGAAGTAGGGGGAATGTGTCAGCTGGGTTGCTGGCCGAGCGCATAGCTGTATTTCCATGGTACTACTAGTAGTGAAAAACTCCCATTTCACGGCGACAAGATGGGCGGAAAAAGATCACTACCGTGTAACCCACTACACCACTTCTGTCCTTTAGTTCCAGTAACAAGGCAAAATATCGCAATCGGCGCCGACTCGAGAATGATCCCCATTGGGTATGCAAAATGATTCAGTCCGGTCAGCACCTTTTCCCCTACGTCCGCTTTGGAGGAGTTGTAGACCTTTGTAGTCGCCTCTGATTGGTTGTCGCTGACTTCAATCTTCGCGCATGAGCAATGGACTGGCGTACGCGACCTGCGGGAAGTAGGGGGGAACGCGTCAGTTGGGTTGCTGGCCGAGCGCATAGCTATATTTCCCTAGTACTAGTAGTATTGTAAACCTTGCATTTCACCAGATGGGCGAAAAGATCAATGCCGTGTGACTACTGGTCGAATAAAAAAATCCGCAAAACGTCTGTCCTTTAGTTTCAATAACAAGGCAAAATATCGCAATCGTCGCTGACTCAGTCGAGAATGGTCTCCAGTCTGTTGAGAATGAAGTTGCAAGTGTTCCTTGTGTGTGTGTGTGTGTGTGTGTGTGTGTGTGTGTGTGTGTGTGTGTGTGTGTGTGTGTGCGTGCGTGTGCGTGCGTGCGTGCTTGCATGCGCGCGCATGTGTGTGTGTGGGGTTCCCTCCCCCTCCCCGTTTTTTTCTTTTTTCTTTCCATCTTACTCCAGTGTACCGGCTGTGCACTTAATTACTACAGTATATATAACACTGTTGTCAGAACCGGCGAGATAATATCAGTGTGTGCGTGAGAGAGGCTGGGGAGTAACTGCATTATTATGGTTCAGGCCGTTTTGCCAAGACGTGTGAGTGTAGGGTACATGTGAGGGTGAGGGTGTTTCTGTGACGACACCTTTCATTTCTGTTCTCTTATCTGAAATTTTACTATATGTACAATCTTTTAGGCTAATTTTCTCTCTCTCTCTCTCTCTCTCTCTCTCTCTCTCTCTCTCTCTCTCTCTCTCTCTCTCTCTCTCTCTCTCTCTCTCTGTCTCTCTCTGGCTTTCACAGATTTCATGATTGTTGTCCGGTTTTAGGAATAATTTATGAGGTTAACTTGGTCTGTTAGTTGTGTGCGTGCACGCGCGCTTGGGCTTGACCTGACAAAACAAAACAAGAGGAGTAGGCGGACTACCAGCAAGCCTTATCGTAAAGCCACCAAGACACACCAGTCAATAAAAGACTATAGTCTGCAGAAAATTAATAATGGGGACAACCGCAGACTAAGCATCAATTGCACAGAATCGGTACAACAGGGAACAAAAGAAAGAAAAAAGGTGTGTTTGTGGGGGTGGTGGGGGGGGGGGGGGGGGGGTTCCGGCTCTCTGATGAGGTTCAACACTTATTCCTCACTGCGTCATCACAAATTGAACCGATATGTCAAACTCTGCCTAATGCTTGAACCATGATATAATTATGTAACTCTAATTAATAATAACATGGACTTTATAGTGTTCGTTCGGCCACTCAAAGCGCTTTGCCATTAAATTAAACAAAAGCATGGAATGCATAAATATTCAAACAAAAATCATTAGCATAATAATAGATTACTACACATACTTAGTCATACAAAGTCAAACTGACACACACTCAAACACAATACCCTCGCACACACAGAGTCGCCTGCACGCACGAACACACACAAACACGCACCCCCCCCCCCCACCCCCTTCACACACACACTCGCGTAGACTGTATGTAAATTAGGATGGATGTGTAACCTGGCACATCATGTTCACAGGTTTCCATGCACGCGTGCATACACGTGGGAATTTATAGTGCGCGTTCGGCGACTCAAAGCGCTTTGTCATTTAACTAAACAAAGGTATGGAATACATAAATATTCATACAAAAATCAATAGCATAATAATACATTACTATTCATGCTTAGTCATACAAAGTGAAGCTGACACACACTAAAAACAACAACCTGGCACTCAGAGAGACGCCTCCGCGCACGCACGCACGCACGCACACGCGCGCGCGCTCGCGCACACACGCACGCACGCATGCACGCGCGCATACACACACACACGCACGCACGCATGCACGCGCGCATACACACACACACACACACACACACATACCCCACCCCCCATCCCCCACAAACACACACATACAGGCGGATCGCGCGCACTTGGATCGCAAGAGCGGATTCATAGTTCAGGAGCTGTGTGAGAATCGAGGTGGACGTCCTGGGCTGTCCGTCCTAACGAGCCTTCTGGTTTCCGTGGACGTAAAGAATTATTGAACCGTGCTTCGGCATTGGTCACAACTTGTCCCTAATATGTCAACTGACATCTGAGGACACTAAGCATCAACTCATCATCAGGTGGCGGAGCTTCCTTCTCAGTAAACGGACTGAATGAACCGGAAATTTGCCTATGTCTGTCGGCATCCAAAATGATTCATCCCGGTCATATCTCAGTACACACTCCGAGCACCGCTTTCCGGCACCTTCCTCCAAACTCTGCCAGATTTAGTTACGCCACTGAAGGGGCACTCTTTATCTCCGCGCAGCTGTCCACCGACGCGGTCAGCGCCCTCCGAAAGGTTCGGGTTCTAATATGCCTGTAGACCTAGCGCCAAAGCACGCACGTAAACATGAGACGCATCCACCCCGGGTATAAAAAAGAGTTCCGTCTCGATTCAAACGATTGTGGTTTTATTTGTGCTGGTGTAAACTTTGTTGGCGGCTATAAATGACACGCTTTGTTTCATTTGAGTTGTTTGTAACAAACTTACTACTGTTTGAGCACCAACAAAAAACTGCTCGTTAGCTGACAGTTATCTGGACCCTAAGGCGTAACTAAATACGGCAGTGGTTGAAGGAAGGATGTCGTAAACCGGTGTTTGGAGTTTGATTTCAGTACGCACCAAGTCAGTGTCAGCACGTGACCCCCAGCGTTCGCTTTGGAGGAGTTGTAGAACTTTGTAGTCGACTCTGATTGGTTGTGGCTGTGCGACAGCCAGGTAAACGAAAGGGGTCTAGTGAATGAAGACTGAGGTGTTCACGTGTTTTTGATACTTGTGGCAGCTCCCGCCAATGATAGAGTCCTGCCCCGATCCTCACGTCACCTGGTAGAAGTAATAGTCAACAGTAAATTCATAAAACAATTTATGGCCGCGGGCGCCCTCAACAGTAGTGTCCATCAGGGCACAGCTCTCACTTCTGGAACTGAAGATGGCGCCACGTGACGTCTGCACGTTGCGGCACCATTCCAAACAGTCTTCCTCCGTTGGTAGGGTATCGTCGGCAGTGAAGGACTTGAGATACACGCCAGGGTATTTGAGGAAGTCTTTTTGTAGGTCGCTTTGTTCACATTCTGAGGAAAAAATCAGCAACTTGTTTTTACATGTTGTTCTCCTTGTTATTGGACATGTAATGTACACGAGTATTGACCAGGCGCTTACAACTAACGTGAGTCCGAGGCGAACCATACAAACATAAGGTCGACAAAATCTTTAGAGAACTAACAGCGCAGTAATAACAACAATAATAATAATGGGGAATTTATAGAGCACTTTCCGAGACTCAAAACGCTTTGCAACTTAGAGATAAAAATACAATGCGCAAATACTCATACACAAAGGAACAGTATATAAACAAGCAATAAATAAGCAAAAACCAAATTACTAACATTTTGATACCGAGCATGGCAAAACACACGCACACACAAGATCGCGCGCAACACACACACACACACACACACACACACACACACACACACACACACACACACACACACACACACACACACACACAGGATCGCGTGCACACACAGTGCCAATAGTAGAATACACAGGCACGCCCGCGCCCTAGTTCTCTCAACATAGTGGTTAGCTCACAAACATATATAACATTAACAGACTGACTATTGCCATGACAACACAAGACATATATTATATGCACAAGGCATTTCATTGTCACAAATTTGTATTTGCATGCACAATGTATGAACACAAGAGGAACACCAGTTAACCCATACCCTTTCCCATTTTTTAAATTAAAAAAATAAAGTAACATAAATCCAACTGATCAGTCTATCAGAAAGAAATTTGTTCAGTCTGATATTTGTTTAAATAATTATTTCACGCCTCATCTTAATTTTTTTACGAGAAAAAATTCCCTAATATGTCAACTGACATCTGTGGTCAGTAGGATGGTGATTGAATTTGCAGTTTTACTGACACAGCTCATACAATGCTCTTTATCAGAATTATACAACACCCTGCAGATATTTTTCTTGCCAAATAGTTTTTTGGATTAAATATACTAATTAGACGTTATGTGGCAGTGTTCCAACACTAGTGTTACTGTTAGTGTGACTGCAATCTGTGCAATCTGACCATTGGTATTTGTTGCTGCAGTGTGTGTGTGTGTGTGTGTGTGTGTGTGTGTGTGTGACCAGTACGTGTGTGTGTGTGTTGTGGCACCAGTTGTATGTTTTTACTTTGAGGATGAAATAACAAATGTATACATAAGCACTGTGTATAATATGAAAAAAGTCTGTTATTGTTTTGGTGGTGAGCAGGAAAATATTTCTTTAGGGTGTCAAATCATCACGCACATATTATATGTGATAATAGCTAGGCACGATTAAGTTTTTCATGTATGTAAAAATATCAATACTTACCATCAACGTTGAACAAGGAGGTGGTCCGCCAATCCTCTAACCATTCTGATTTTTTTGATTTAAAAAAAATAAATATTTAGATGGGATGTGTAGTGAAAAATAATTACATAGAGAAGGAATGATTTTTTAAAATTATTTTCTCTTCCTTTTTTGTTTTTTTGTTTGGGGGGGGGGGGAGGGGGCTACAGTTTTATTTTTTATACTTCTTGTTATTCTTTTCTTTAATCTTTTTAATCTGGATGTCTTTTATTTGTGAAACAACTCATTCGTTCTGTTCAACGGGCCACTTTGGTTTTAGATATCAGTGAAGCATGTTCAACCCAACAGAGAACAAAACCCTGTCCACCAGCAAGAGATGCTTCGTTTAGTTTGAGAAAGTACAACAAAATTGTACGCTGTGACTATTTTACAAAATGCTTTTATTTTTTATTTCTTTAATGACACAGCATTAACGCTACTACCACTACTATTAAACCACTACCACTATGTTGTTGTTCTTTGTTTACTTGGGGGGGAGGGTGGGGGTGGTGGGAGGTGTAGTGAAACTGGGAGAGAGGAGGAAGCAGAAGATGAATTTGCTTCTATACATCTATTAGTAATATTAATATTACTATACAATTACCATCAACATAAAATTATTCTTTTTTCTTAAAGGATAGAATAAGAAATGTGGTGAACAAAGTAAAATGAGTACACGACTACAACACCTACAGAATAGTTGCAGATTGATCAGGCTGATTCTGGTGTTTCAGTTGACTTTGAGTCAGAGGGCATATACAGGGTCGGTCAACTTCCAACAATCTGTGTACTGTGAGGTCTGCTTCGGCCCTGCCTAAGATGATGAATTTGTTTGTCTCCATTAATCATATTACTATTGCTATATTAATAGAATTACTGCTATGATAATACATGACTGGTCTAGAGCTCACTCTATCACTATTACCAGCCTCATATAATGTTAAGTGAACTACCTCCTCTCCTTTCTTTCTCATAATTCATAATTCTTCCGATCTTTAATTTGCTACACTAACATTTGATACTACCTACTATATATGCCAAATATCGTCTATACTACTGGCTACGAGGCCTTCACTTATCAAAAGTTGGACATATGACATCCTGTGTGTACACAAAGTGATACACACACACACACACACACACACACACACACACACACACACACACACACACACACACCACAAACCCACATAGGAAGTACAAACACAACGACAACAAAACAACATGATTGTTATTGTTAGTCGTTGGGACAACAGTCAGGCCTCATGACTTTTTACAACCCTCTCCAATCAGATCTGCATTATACGTTGTCATTATGTTTGTTTTGGTCTGCTTATGCAGATTTCTCTGGCAGATTATTCTGCTTACTTATATGAGATTACTTACACTTACATTAGATCTATATTAGTATCGGTAGATCTATTCAGGGTGATTTCTGAATTTCAAGCCATTAATCTCTAACAGTTTACCACCTCTGAATCTGAACAAATTCACTAAATAACATATTAACAGTACAGACACTGCTGACGTGCATATGAACACGGTGTAGTGTTTCTGTTCTTTACATTACCATCTTGATGTAAAAAATACGGACATACCGCTTCACGCTGACACACAACATAGAGCAATTTTTAGGCAATATATCCAAGAAGACGGTCGGAAATTGCTGGGAAAGTTTAAACGCCTTTTTGTGCCACAAATATCGTCAGTATCACTCAGACATGTCATATCTAGCGAATAAAGCCAACATTTTCAACAAAGCTGACTCTGATTCCGTCTGTAAACGGGCAATTATTTTGCCGACATCAGCACTCAGGAACGCACGGTTACTCAGAAACTAGATCTAGATCAAATATATGAAAGAAGCATATGCACACTGAAGGACACAAATATAACACTGTTGCATTTTTTCCCCCCCGCTTCGTATGACCCACTTTGGATGATTCTTCTGATATTTGTGAAAAAATGGCGTCAAAATGACCTAGGAATTTCCGACCGCCTCCTTGGATATTACCTTATATTAATTAGTAGTCAACACCTCAAAACTGTCTGGAGAAGATTGTTGACTGCTGTCCGATGCGAATGATGGAATGGAGCAACCGGCTTCGCTATTCCTTTTTCTGTATTCGATCCTCTGCCCACGTCTGCTTTTGGTAAGCCGCGAAGCACTACTGACGATGCAGCAGTGGCTATAGCGACGATTTCTTCTTCTTCTTCTTTTTCTTTTTTCTTTTTCTTTACATTTCTTTTTAATTAAGAAGATAAGTCCATGCTTATCACCGTACGCGTGGTCAGAAGGCACTCCCATAATTATGGCACTCCCAGAAAAAAAGAAGGAAAAAAGCATGTAGATCAGATCATAAATCACAGTAGGCAATGCCGCATTCACTCACACACACACACACACACACACACACACACACACACACACACACACACACACACACACACACACACACAAACACACACGCGCGCGCGCGCGCGATCATGCACGCACGCACGCGCACACACACACACACACACACACACATACACACACACACATACACACACACACAGCGCGGTAGCAACAGTAAATCACTTTTTAGTGATGTGATAAACGATGATACCGGCATCTGTATAGCAAGCACTGGTCTACAGAGTCAAATGATGGGGGTTGGGGGGGGGGGGGGGGGTTCATAAGCTGTCATATACGGTTGTGTTAAGGGGCTCACGGAGGTTTCTCTTGAAGGAGCTGAGTGAGTGACATGATCTGAGGTGCACTGGAAGACTATTCCAAAACAGGGCACCAGAAAAGACCGTTTTTGTTTTGAATAAATTTATTCTTCGTTTTGGTAATTGAAGGTAGTTGTTTCTGGAGCTAGAGTGAGGAGCTTTGTACAAGCTAGATACGTACACTGGCGCATTGTTGGTAAGTGCCCTATACATAACAACACCCTTGTCCAGTTGTTTGTGAAGGTTCAATATTCCTATCTTATTTAGTTTCTGGTCAGTGGTTAGATTTTTATCTGGAAGGATTAGTTTTCCGGATCTTCTTAGTAGATAATTTAATCGTTTTTTGAGAGCATCACTACAGCCGCCCCACACTACGGATGCGTAGTCAATGTGGGATTTAATGTGGGCATTGAAGAAAAACTTTGAAGTATCAGTGTCAACAAGGTACTTTAGTTTAGATAGAAGGAAGACACGCTTAGAGAGTGTTTTGCACAGTGTGTCAGTCTGTGTATCCCACCGAAGTTTGTTGCCAATAATTATTCCTAAAAGTCGGTGTTCTGCCACTTGTTCAACTTTCACTCCATGTAGTAACAGATCAAGCGATAAAGGTAACAGTTGATGCTTTTGCCTTGTAGCGATTGTCATAGAGTGCGTTTTCTTTGGATTGATGACTTTAGAATTATTGCCGCACCAACATGAGACCTGGTCTAAGCTTTCCTCTAAGGTGTGTTCTACCTGCATAATATCTTCTCCGGATGTGTGGAGTGTTGTGTCATCTGCTAGCATGTCGCAAGCAACAGAAATATTCGTTACATGCAATGGTATGTCATTGATAAAAATGCTAAACAGAATAGGCCCTAGGACAGATCCTTGTGGTACCTCAAACTTTACAGAGCCTTCAGAAGAATATGAGCCATGGAGGAAAACACGCTGCGTTCTGCCTTCAAGATACGATTTGAAAAACGGTAGAGAACTTGAATTTCGAAGGTATCACCCAAGCTTGTACATCATGATATTGTTAATCCACAAGGTCAAAGGCCTTTTTCAGGTCTAGGACTATCACGCCAGACGCCTCAGATCTGTTCATCGCTGTCAGCCAAGAATGTGTAAGCCGTACTAAGACGGTACTGCAAGAGTGTTTACATCAAAAACCAGACTGGAAGGGGTTAACGTGTAGTTTTGTTTTTGTTTTTCTCTCCAAATAATCATTTAACTGCACATGCACATGCTTTTCGAAGAGTTTGGACAGGACAGGTAGCAGTGATATCGGTCTGTAGTCAGTCAAATTTGTCTTGCCGCGAGTTTGTGACACTTTTGCTTTCTTAAACTCAGATGGCTAATGGATATTTCTCGATGCATAGATTAAAAATATAAGTGAGTGAGTCTTTTATGTAAGGCAGTGAGAATTTCAGTAAATGGATATTAATGCCATCGGATCCAGACGACTTTTTGTTATCCATTGTGGATATATGTTTACCGAGTTCTGGAATGGAAATATATGGCATGACAAATGGCTCCTGCCCTCGTGTTTTTCGCTCAATAAATTCATGTAGAATATTTGAGCAATCAGAGTGATATACAACATCCGATCGTGGTTTTGCCAAAAACTCTGCCACAGAAAGGAAGTGATTATTGAATTTATTAGCCGTTATGTTCTTTGGGATATCGGCAGAATGAAACACACACACAGAGAGAGAGAGAGAGAGAGAGAGAGAGAGAGAGAGAGAGAGAGAGAGAGAGAGAGAGAGAGAGAGAGAGAGAGAGAGAGAGAGAGTGTCGGTCGGTGGGTGGGGACCATAACAGATGGAGGACGGCCACGTTTATTAGATTGCAATATGCTATATGAACAGATCAAAGAGGCTGCATAAAGAACATTATTATGACAAGAATGGAATCAACTGAACGTGCGTTGTAGATTCGGTGTGCCATAAAGGTGTACGACATGAAGTATTACCTTTTGGGAAGCAGTTGCGGACTTCTGCGATCGTGTGAAACCACTATCAATGATCTAATTAGCGAACCAACACATCTGTGCACCAAAGGGCTCAAACTACCAGCTATGATGTTCAAATTTCTTTTGTTGCACAAATATTAATTAACACAATATAAGGGCTGAAATTACCAGCTATGATTCATGTTCACATTTCCTTTGTTACACAGATATTAATAAAATAACCACACGAAGCAAGCAGCAAATGGACACACAGTGTACATTTTCAGGCCCATTTGCCTCCTCGGTTGGCGTCACCTTTAATATGAAACCCTTTTGAAGTTGATTAAAACCAGCATCAGGCGGTATGATTTATCGTGTAGACTCGTGGTGTTGATGATATGAAAGGATTCATTGAAAATACAGGAGAGAGAGAGAGAGAGAGAGAGAGAGAGAGAGAGAGAGAGAGAGAGAGAGAGAGAGAGAGAGAGAGAGAGAGAGAGAGAGACAGACAGACAGACAGACAGACAGACAGACAGACAGACAGACAGACAGACAGACAGACAGAGACAGACAGGCAGACAGACAGAGACACAGAGATGATTCCTGTTGTGTGGTGTCTTGATATGGTGTAAGGTACGAGCACACGAAAGAACTGCTTCTGTTCGTACCATTGACTTCCGACCTACCCTAACGTACAAATCCACAGCAGCTAACTTGAGATAGCAACATTTGACCTCTTTTTAACCTGTGTGTGGTGCATTATTTGCCTACAAAAGGGAAAGCACTGTGGTGTCTTAAGTGGTGAGAACTGCAACGTGCGAGACGAAGATTTCTTCTCAGTCGGTTGAATACTTTTAGGCAACCGTTTGTAACCAAATTTGGTGTTGTGGTGCACCACCATGAGCCGGAATGTGATGCTAAAAAAATGGGATTCTATTTCAAGTCACAGTCAGGGCTTGTATAATCAAAACATGATGGTATTATATCTGTTATTGTAAACTAATGAGTCTTTTATAACCAAACCGAATTTAAGGCAGATTATTATAAGCAAAAAATATGATCAGTGAAAATATTGGATTGCTGTGATCAAGGTCAATGTCACAGCCATGGTTAAATGTTAGTTTTGATGATACCTTCTGAATCGCTGAACCTTTCATTTTGTAACCAAACCCAGTATGGTGATACATCATTATAAGACAGAGCGTCATGTGTAAAAAAAATGGTTCATACATTTAAGGTCAAGGTTACAGTAACTGGGTTTGTGTTCATACGATGAAATCATGACTGCTTCCAATATATGATTTGCATTGCTTTTAGTTTTACAGTTTTTCGTCTTTTTTTTCTTTCTTTTTTTCTTTTTTTCTTGCTTGTTTTCGCGACCACCCTAGTCTGACAGTGCATGTTCGTAAGCTGGAGTGTGGTGTGAAAAGGGTTCCTTTGTTGTGGTCAAGATCATGGTCTCGGTGAGGGTTCGGAACTTCAGTGAATGTTTGTCCGGACAATATCTCTGATCGATTAAACTTAGTATGGTGATGCATCATCATGAGCCAGAGTATCATACGGGAATATTATTTTGCTATCTTCACGGTAATAGCCAAAACAGTTTCTGCTAGATTTTCAGAAATACTGCAACGTTTGTAATCCAAATTAGTTTGATGGTACATCATCGCAAGACGGGGTAAAACTCTGTAAAAACAACAACAACATTTTATTGCTTTTACACAAGGCGTGAGACAGTGCATGTGGCTTGTGTGACTGTGGACTAGATCTTTGCCACTCTTGTCCGTCCTAATATCTCAGGCATGGGTCAGTACTGGTTCCAATCAATAAAATGTGGGAAGGACATTGCTCTTGTAATTCTTTGCGTATTAAATTTGTTAGTCAATGGTTCAAGTGCGTGATTGTTACCTTTTGTGTTTGTAATTGTGTCTACATTACATGTGAGACAGATTACTGATTGATTGTGACTCGTTAGTAACGTTAGACAGCAGGAAACAAATATCGGAAGCGGCAGTCATTTGCCAATTACGCGAAATCGGCAATTCCGCAATTTCGGAACGATCTCTCTCTCTCTCTCTCTCTCTCTCTCTCTCTCTCTCTCTCTCTCTCTCTCTCTCTCTCTCTCTCTGTCCCTCTCTGTCTCTGTCTCTCTGTCTCTGTCTCTGTCTCTGTCTCTGTCTCTCTCTCTCTCTCTCTCTCTCTCTCTCTCTCTCTCTCTCTCTCTCTCTCTATATATATATATATAAGGTTCAGAACAAGTTAGTGCAACACATAACCCCCACCACCCTTCTTCCAAATTAATTTGCTAAAGAAAAGAAAACTAAGGCAAAGAAAGGTGTGTTTATTTGTACTCCAAAGAAGAAACTTCAAGCAAAATCGTTAAAGAGGAAGGAAAATAAAAATAATATGTATATAAAAAAGTAGGAAGTGACAGATACTCCTTCATTGTAATTATGAAATATTGTGTAATAATAATCAAGGCAAGAGTCAAACTAACCGCTGAGCCGACTTTATTCTACATTTCTGTTGTCTTCTGTAACATGCAAGACACTGTCTGGTGACGTAGATTAGTACACAAGTAATCAAGTTCCTGTCGCCATGTCAGTTTACGTCTTATGTTTATGTCCACAAGAGATGTCAGGCTTTCGTTTCCAAATAATAACATAAAATCACAGTTTGACTGTATACACTCTATAGCACCATTTTGACCAGTTTTCAGGCGAATCATTTTCTTAATAGAATTATTATTATGATAATAGATTACTGATCTAAGGCTCACTCTATTACTATTAATATTATCAGCCTCATATAAAGTTAACTGTACTACCTCCCCTCCCTTTCATTCTCATGTAAATTCTCATCTGATAATAATTTAATATCATAATTTTTTTCTGAGCTTTATTTTGCTAAGTACTATACTACTACTACATTAGTGTTACAACTCGTATTAATTATAACACTAATGTAGTAATTGCATATATTACATACATAATACATTATATGCTAAATATGGTATTTACTAACAGCCATGAGGCCTTCACTTATCAAACGTTGGACATGAAATTTTTTTGTACATAAAGAGATACAAACCACAAACCCACATGTAGCACAACATTCAACAACAAAACAACATGACTGCTATTAATGTTGTTACACCCATCTCCAATAAATTCTGCATGTTTGTTTTGGTCTGCTTATGCAAATTTCTCTGGCAAATTATTCTGCTTACACAAGTTTATAAGTTACACACTTCGATCTACCATCTAGGTTAACCTTTAGGTCTACCTCAGGGTGATTTCTGAATTTCAAGACATTATTCTGTAACAGATTACCACCTATAATTTATTCTAAATCTGAACAAATTCATTGAATAATGCATTAATTAACAGCACACACACACACACACACACACACACACACACACACACACACACACACACACACACACACACACACACACACACACACACACACTGTTGCAGTGCATGTGAACACACTGTAGTGTTTTTGTCTTTTACACTAGTTACCCTCTTGATCAGCTGATGTCCATAATATGGACTATCACTTCACGCTGACACACAACGTAGATCTGTATTAATCAGCAGTTTATACGAGAATATCAACAACTGAAAACTTACCATATTTGAATCAGTCTTCGATGAAATGTCTGGAGAGGATTACTGACTGCTACTACTCCGATGAGAGTCAGTGATGGAATGTTGAACGCGGTACCTGGAACCAGTCAGGTGGTGCAGTGCAACACCAAGTCCAGTCTGAAGGGATGAGATGAGGACCTTTGGCCTTGCTGCTTGCAGTAGAGCCTTAAATTATCCAGACAAGCTATTTTGACTTAACGTTCTTTCTCCCCCTGCAACAGCAACGACAACAAAATAAAAGTGAAGGTGGTA
>OY757558.1:11404265-11414265 GCA_963584105.1 Alviniconcha strummeri
GCGCATACACAAATCCAACAATACAAACGCAAGACTCATGGCTTTCGCACATTTTCTTGCTTTGGACCCCACATTTGGAATTCACTCCAACAAGAGCTTAGACACAGATCAAACCTGTCATCTTTTAAAGCCAAACTGAAAACCTTCCGCTTCTTACAGTACTTCCGCCCCAACTGATATCAATACCCAATTTCTGCTACAGTTTTTGTGTGTGCGAGTGTGTGTGTGTGTGTGTGTGTGTGTGTGTGTGTGTGTGTGTGTGTGTGTGTGTGTGTGCGCGCGCCTGTGTGCTCTCTCTCTCTCTCTCTCTCTCTCTCTCTCTCTCTCTCTCTCTCTCTCTCTCTCTCTCTCTCTAATGTGTGTGTGTGTGTGTGTGTGTGTGTGTGTGTGTGTGTGTGTGTGTGTGTAGTGCGTTTTTTTGTTTTGTTTATAATACTTTATGTAAATTGTTTTGGTAGGACTATGCGATACATGTGTATAGAATATCATGTTTAGGTTAATATATATCATGTGAGCGCTCAGGGCGTTGATGAGCGCATGATAAATGTACATTATTATTATTCTTTGTTGTTGTTTTCCATTCTTGAATGGGTGTATATGTGCGTGTGTGTGTGTGTGTGTGTGTGTGTGTGTGTGTGTGTGTGTGTGTGTGTGTGTGTGTGTGTGTGTGTGTGTGTATGTGTGGAGTGCGTGCGTGTGTGTGCGCGCGCGCGCGCGTGTATGTGTGTGTGTCAGACAGAGAGAGAGAGAGAGAGAGAGAGACAGAGACCGACAGACCGACAGACAGACACAGACACAGACAGGGAGAGATAAAGAGACAGAAAAAGACAGTGAGACAGAACGAGGGTGAACAACACAACTTAAGGGCGAACAACTTACTTTTCTATGTTCTCTCTCTCTGTCTCTGTCTCTCTCTCTCTGTCTCTCTGTCTCTCTCTCTCTCACTCACACACACACACACACACACACACACACACACACACACACACACACACACACACACACACACACACACACTACAGAAAAGTCAAGATGAAACTTTCAGCGTTGAAAACGGATCTATTCTCATATGAAGTGCGCGACTCAAAAGCAGGATAGTGCGGCACAGCTTACTGAGGCGGCTGGGTGTCTGTGCAGTTCTCGGGTAGGTCGTTACTTCCATCGCGACAGTCTTGTACACACAGATCCCGTTTGGGCACTTCAATTTGTCCGAGTGGCACGCGTACACGTGCTAGTCTGAACAACAAAGAAAACGCCTTCATTATTAAATGCATTCACCTTCATTAACATTGTATTCGTCTCTCTTCACTTTCATTCACCTGTGTCGTCACTGCATTCGCTTCTTCACCAAACCCCATCGTCAGTTGCATTCACATCCACTCATCGAAATTATCACTTCCACTGATCTTCTCTTTATTGTCACCTCTACTCGTCCTATTAATCGTGTCTTCCGGTGCCTTGTTCATCAGATGAATCGGCAACTGCACCATTAAGACACACATCATCTTCTGCATTACAAGAACTGTGAACTAGACAAGACCCAGTTCATCTTCAGCATCACAAGAACTGGGAAACAGACAGGACCAACATCATCTCCAGAATCACTAGAACTGGGAACTGGAGAAGACACACACCATCTTTAGTGTCACAATACTTGGGAAACAGACAAGACACATATATTTTCAACATCAAAGGCTCACGCTGCTACAATTCCCACCACCACCACCACCGGCACTATCATAATCACCAACTTGAGACAGTTTCTTTCGTCGGTCTTTTTTAGATTCAAACCGATCAGACAACCCTGGTAAGCACACAGTCCATGATAACATATTAGATAAAGTTATAGAAACGGGAAACGGACTGAAAATAAAGGCGACATAGCTGAAACAGACATGCCGACCGTCAAGAGATTTACCTGTTTACATATTTACTCAGAGTAACCGTTATGGGTATGTACGTAGTGCACAGTTGTATTTAACGAGCGGGTAACTTTGTTGGTCTGGAGACTTCGCTGAAAGACTAATACACGTTATTGAAAGATTTGGTTTCTGAGCAGGTGCTATATGGTCATCTGAGCAGGTGCAATATGGTCATCTGAGCAGGTGCGATATGGTCATCTGAGCAGGTGCGATATGGTCATCTGAGCAGGTGCGATATGGTCATCTGAGCAGGTGCGCCACTGCCAATCATAGGGGTTTGTAGGTAGGTAGTCCCATAGCTTTGTGGTTTCCTGTCCGATCATTTGCAAAAAAATAATAAGTAGATCATTTATCATTTATATTTGTGGATAAGACAGGTGCTCATACATAGCCATGGTGGTAGAATAAAACACATTAATTACAAGTGTGTAGATGTAGAATAGTAGCCGGTGGATGTGTAGTTAGGCGGGCAACTCTCAGTGTCTACATTGTTCACTACGTTCAGTTTTGCATTAGATCTAGCCATTAGATCTGAACAGTTTCTCCTGCATGATTACAGACTCGACTAAGTAAGTTTTATAAACTCGATGTGCTGACTTGACAGTGATTTTTTTAAATATATATTCAGCCAATGTAGGCGGAGGTCCGTTTTTACGATATTATTTCTGATGCAGCTGTAACTAGCAATAAACTTATCAACAAATCAAACAGGCTGCATAGACAACTGCACTATCACAAAATGCGATCAACTGAATAATACTGGTAGCAGATTCGGTGTGCCAGTTCAAGTTGCGTAAGTTTGAAATTTTGGCAAACGATAGAACTTTGCAACTTGTCGCAGGTCTTTGCAACACGGCATGGTGGGATGAAGCCGAACGGTAAGTAAATCAACGTGGATGTGCAATGAATAGATTAACTTTCCATCTTTCATCTCTTGTGTTTATTATATTTGTATGTGCTGCTGTTATTTAATGCCAGCCTGTTTCCTGACGTATGCGACGACGAAATTCGAGGCAGAAAGTTCCGACATTGATTAAAACGATTTACTTTTTTTTACAACTATGCAACACGGAAATCTTTGGTCAAGTAAGTAAGTCTGTGTTTTGCGCACAGTCAACCGGTACGGTTATATCAGGGCGAATCTTTGGTCAAACCGCACGCAAGTAAATCAATCCAGTATATGAAACTGATAGGAAATCAACCCCTCTTTCATATGGTTTGGTTAATTTTTACTTTGGTGTTGTAAATATTCATCAGTTAGACAATTCATGACGATACATTCTGTTGAGAACTATACAACTTTCCAATGGTACCATTCGCTTAATTTTCAGTGCATTAGTTATTTATCAGTAATCCAGTTTCTCAAGCAAATGACGACAAAAAGTTGCAGAAGTATGCAACATTTGGGGTCGAATTTGAAATTTCACGACGCCGTCACGCCGGTATGCATCACATTGCAGTGTGTTTAAAATAAAAGCGAAGTTAACACACAAAAATATGTAACTGATAGGAAATTGTCTCATCTTTTACATGGTACTATTCTCTTTACATTCCACTGTGTAGTTATTAAGAGATAGGCCCTAAAACAACAATACCATCCGAAAAGTAGTTTGCAACTTATCGATTTTGGATTTTGTCGCATAAGTTTGCAACACGGTTCCGTGTGGTCAAAGTAAACGTAACATAACTTTCAAAATGTAAAGGGCAGGTAGAAGAGTCTTCTTTCACGTGGTACCAGTCTTTAAATTGTCTGTGCTCTAGACGTTTTAAAAAGTTGCAGAATTATGCAACCTTTCGGCCCGATTCTCAATCTTTTTGACGCTGTCGCAGATGTTTGCAACACGTCGTGTGTGTGTGTTTTTTTTTTTTTTTTTTTTTTAACGGTAACGTTGTCTCTGACCTAAGTGTAGGCGACGCGTAGTAATACATTTTGTGGGAAAGTTGCAAACTTCTGCGATCATGTGAACCCACTATCAGAGTCAGTTTTATTCACCTCTATCGTCAGTTGCATGCAACGTTATCGTCACATCCGCTCACCTCCATCGTCACTCCACTCATCGACATTATCACTGCCATTGATTTTCATCTCTTCCGTTCACTTTTATTGCCACTTCACTGTGCTCGCTTCATCACATGAATCGGCAAATGGACAGTTAAGACACACACCATTTTAAGCATCGTAAAATCTGGGAACCAGTCAAGACATATATTTTCAGCATAAAAGGCTCACGCTGCTACTATTACCACCACCACCACCACCACCACCACTGTCATAAACACGAACTTACCGCAGTTTCTTTCGTCAGAACCGTCGCCACAGTCGTCTTCGCCGTCACACACATAACGCTTGGGGATACATTTCTCATTTGAGCACTTCCAGTAGGATCTGGAGCACTTCCAGTCGGCTGAACAACAAACAGAATGATCGCCTTCAGTGTTACGTGTAAACACCTTCATCGTCACTGTATTCGTCTCTCTTCATTTTCATACACTTCTGTCTTCATTGCATTCGTCTTTCTCATCACTTTCATTCATTCACCGTTTTCATCACGTTCACTCACCAGAGTCAGTTTTATTCACTTATATCGTCAGTTGCATCCGCTCACTTCCATCCTCACTCCACACATCGACATTATCACTTTCACTGATCATCATTTCTTCCGTTCACCTTTATTGTCACCTCCACTCCCATTGAACATGCCCGTGCGGGGCCTGTACGGGCATGGTAAAGGCTCGTACGGGCACGGGCTTACTCATACTTTGCCTGTACCGGCCCAATGTGGGCATGGTAAGGGTGTCTCTGCCCTCACGGGTTAGCTTTTTTTTTTTTTTTTTTTTTTTTTTATGAAGCACTTAATGGGAAGCCACTCTTACTGTCATGACACCAGATTGAACATTTTGTCGTCTGTATATATTTTCAAACACACCGTTACCAGACTGCTTCTGAATTTAGAGAACACATCGCACTTTTTCAGTAAGGGCACAATTTTTCTATGAAGTAAACAACAGGGGGTAACACTAACTAAATAAAATGAGCAAACTTTCCCTCAGTCTAAATTTCCCTTTCTACTTTTTTTCTTCTCCACACCACTTTACTCTGTAGGGATCTGCGGACCCTCCAAAAGTGCAGCATACTCTCCCATCAACTCCTGCTTAATGGATTGTGAATGCCCAACTCAAAGAAGAACTTGCAAACAATGGAAGTGGAAAGGTAGATAATTACTGGAATCTAGAGCTTCAGTCCTAGACTATATCCATCGGTCGGAAATGTATGTCACAAAAAGTGAGTTTGATCACATTTGTGTCTTTCCGTATGACCGCGTATGCGCCATTGATGTTTGATCTAGATCTAGTTTCCAAGTAACGACGTGCACGCTTCCTCAGTGTTGATGTCGGAAAAACAGTCGATTGTGTACTGATGACTTACTTTTTACAGACTGCGAATGTAATCAAACAAACTTTCGCACATTTTGGCTCCATTCGCTAGACATGAACCTGTTTCACTGATTTTAATACTATCATTTGTGACCCAAGGTGTCCCAGGAATTTCCGACCTCCTCCTTGGGTGTTGACAGTTATTTAAAGTGAATTCTCTCTCTCTCTCTCTCTCTCTCTCTCTCTCTCTCTCTCTCTCTCTCTCTCTCTCACACACACACACACACACACGCACGCACACACTCACACACACACTCAGAAAAATGAAATATCAAACACACACTGATATACTGTGCAACATGGGAAGAAGAAAGAAAAAGTCTAAGATCATAAAACAGGAATTATCAACGTAAAGAAACAAATTGTGCAGTAAAAACTGTTTACCAGCATTTGTGTGTGTGCTTGCGTAGGCGGAAGGGGGGGGGGGGGGAGGGGGGGGGGGGAGATTATCAAGATGAATCAAGTTTGGTCTTAATCAGCAGCTGTAATTATTGAGTACTCTCTCTCTTTATATATATATGTACGGATTTATGTTTCTGCACTCAAAATGTTTGAAGGGACAATGAATTGCTGGAAAGATACACTCTGACTATATGTACTTGGACAAGATTAAACGAACATGATCCACAGTAAACGTTTGGCAATTGAACGTGCCGTTGATTTTATATCAGTTTTAGAAGTTGACTTTTTAAACTAACTCTCCTTTCATGAGCTGATTGCCGCTTTGTGCGCTCTTTTCCCGCGCTTCATTTTGACGTCACCAAGGTGTCTGGAGTCACGGATAGAACACCAGAAGCTCGGCTCAGTTTTGCGTACAGGTCACGGAAGAAATGCATGTGGATTGCAATAACTTTTGTTACCGCTTGTTTTTATCTCTGTGGATTGAAATTTTGATGACATTTTGCAGCATTTTATAAAATAAAATAAGTTAAAGCTAAGTCCACGAGAAAAATGTGTGGTTTATTGGGTTTTACCCCCACTTATTTATAACTCATAATTATTGGTAATTTTGGGGAAAAAATAGACAACAGACGAACAAAATAAAAATAATGCCAAAAGATTTTTTTTCCTTCTCCAAACCTGTCAAGGCTAGTTTCTTTAATATGCTCCAGCACACTAAAAAAAAAAAAAAAAAAAAAAAGCGTGTAAGAATTGCTTTAAATGCTCAGCTGGAGCTTTGCAACTTGTCACAGATCTTTGCAACACGGTCCGGTGGGATGATACCGAACGGTAAACAAATCAACGTGGATGTGCAATGAGTAGGTTAACTTTCCATCTTTCATCTCTTTTCATTATTGCATTTGTATGTGCTGCCGTTTTTTAATACCAGCCTGTTTCCTGACGTATGCGACGACGAAATTCGAGGCAGAAAATTCCGATATTGTTTGGATAATTACCTCTTTTACAACTATGCAACACGAAAGCTTTGGTCAAACCGCACGCAAATAAATTAATCCAGTATATGAAACTGATAGGAAAGCAGTCTCTCTTTCATATGGTTTGGTTAATTTTTACTTTCATGTTGTATATATTCACGACTTAGACAATTCATGACGATACATTCTGTTGAGAACTTTGCAACTACCCAATAGTACCATTCGCTTAATTTTCAGTGCATTAGTTAGTTAACAGTAATCCACTTTCTGAAGCAAGTGACGACAAAATGTTGCAGAAGTACGAAAGTTTGAAATTTTACCAAAGATTTACCCATAGACCGCCCCCACCCTCACCTCCGATCTTCCATTCTTCTTTCTAAAATGCTGCAATACTTTATCAGATGTTCACTCCACAGACACAGAAACATTTGGTGACCAAATGATTGCAATCCACATGCATTTCATCTGTGAACTGTACGCAAAACTGGGAGCTTCCTGTTGCTCTATCTGTGACGTGAGCAACTTTCGGTGACGTCAGAATAAAGCACGAGGAGAGAGTGCACAACGGGCTAAGTAGCTCCTGAACAAGAGTTAGTGATGGTGTCAGTTTAAAAATAAAATAAAAAATAAAAAATGGCCTGTTCACTTGCAACACTTTTACTGGAGATCAATTTTTTAAGAACTCTCCTTCGCAGGCTAAATTTCTCTGTGCCTGGACCAGCTTAAACGAATACGATCCACAGTAAACATGTTGCGGTTGAACGTGCAGTCGGTTTTATATCGGTTTTTGGAAGTTAACTTTTCAAATAAATGTTTCTTTCATGAGCTGATTGTCGCTTTGCGCACTCTTTTCCCGCGCTTCATTTTGACGTCACCAAGGTGTCTGGAGTTAGACTCAGTCGACCTAGGTGGACGTTCTCAATCTGACTGTAATCCCTTTCGGGAGTTCCGGGGAACCTAACGTCAAGAAAAGAGTGTTGGTGGGGATCACCTTCCCCTCCTTCTTCACTGTCACTCGGTTCACCCCAACCATACCCTGATCCTTCAGTTCATCTCGGATCTCAACCTCCGACATGTCAGCGAGGTCCCGACACTTGATTACTCCCAGAGAGGAGTTCGGGGTCTTGTGAATTGAGACCTTGACTGGTCTGTCAATAAATCGGTTTGTTTGGAGCAGGTTTTGGGCCTGGGCGCTTTTGCCGCACTCCACCAAGAAGGAGCCATCTCTCAGTCTTTTGATGTTCTTCAGAGTTCGGCAATAGCCTGAAAAGCTTTCTGAATTGCAAAAGGAGACAACTTTTGCAGAGGCAGACCTTCATTCGCCGATTCGACTATAAAAAAAAAACAAAAAAAAAACGGGCAAAACGGTTCGGGACCCATACGGGCAAAACGGTACGGGACCGGTAGGGGCAAAACGGTACGGGGCCCATACGGGCAAAACGGTACGGGACCGGTACGGGCAAAACGGTACGGGGCCCATACGGGCTACGGTACGGGCGCTGTACGGGGCACGGTCTGGGCGCGGTACGTTGCCCGCACCTTTCACCGTGTGCAGCCCGTACGGGCAACGTACAGGGCCCCTTTGGGTGCCCGTACCGCCTATTGTTGTCACTGTCCCTACCATGCCCGTACGGGCATGTTTACTGGGACTCTTCCTATTAATTTTTTCTTCCGGTGCTCTTTTCATCACATGAATGGCCAACCGGACAATTAAATACACACACCATAAGAAATCAGAAGAACTGGCACCTAGACAAGACACGCACCTTCTTCAGCATCGGAAAACCTGGGACCCAGACAAGACAAAATCAAAGGTTCATGCTGCTACTATTACCACCAACATCAACACCACTGTCATAATCACCAACTTACCGCAGTTTCTTTCGTCGGAACCGTCGCCACAGTCATCATAGCCGTCACACACATAATACTTGTTGGCACAATGGTTGTTTTGGCACTTCCAGGCAGACTTGGGGCAAAGGTACTCGGCTGAGCAACAAAGAAATTAAGCGCCTTCACAGTGACGTGTATTCACATTCATCGTCACAGTATTGGTCTTTCCTCATTTTTCGTACTCTTGTGTTTTCGCTGTATTCGTCTTTCTCACCACTTTCATCCATCTTCGTCATCATTGCCAGCCACCATTTTCAATACGTTTACTCACCTTGAGAGTCAGTTTTATTCACCTATATCGTCAGTTGCATGCAACGTTATCGTCACATTCGCTCACCTCCATCGTCACTCCAGTCATCGACATTTCACTTCCATTGATCATCATCTCTTCCGTTAACTTTTATTGACATCTCCACTCTTCCTATTAATCGTTTCTTCCGGTGCTCTGTTCATCACATGAATGGCCAACTGGACAATTAACACACACACAATCTTCACCATCACAAGAACTGCGAACTAGACAGGACAAACATCAACTTTAGCATCACAAGAACTGGAAGCTAGATAAGGAAGAAGCCGTCTTCAGGACTAAGAAGTGTGTTTGTATTTATACTCCCTTCTTCAGCATTACAAGAACTGGAAGCCAAACAATACACACAGCATCTTCGGCTTAACAAAACATGGGAGCCAGACAAATACACACAGCACCTTCAGGTTCACAAAAAAATGGGAGCCAGACAATACACACAGCATCTTCAGCTTCACAATAACTGGGAACTAGACAGGACACACACAGACACAGACACACACACACACACACACACACACACACACACACACACACACACACACACACACACACACACACACACACACACACACAATCTTGAACACCATAAACAGCATCACAAGAAGTGGAAGCCAGACAATTAAGACACAATCTATCTTCAGCAACACAAGAACAAGGTGCCAGACATTTGGATACGAACTGTCTTTGCCATCAGTTGACCTTCATCGTTATTTCTATTGCTCCCATGCGGCATTAGAGCAACCATCTGAATAACACGCAAGCCTCCTTTTTCTGTTCGTCACTTACATCGACCTTTTGGCAACACAAAAACCGCCCACTTCTGATCGTCACTTACAGCGACCTTCTTAGCAACACGCAAGCCGCACACTTCTGAACTTGACTCACATCGAACTTTTAACAACACGTCACCAAGGCGGGAGGTTATGAACGTGGCGACAGTTTCCCGAAGCAACTTCAGGTACTAGAAGATTACGGAAAAGGTACCAAAATGGTACAATTAACATATGCAAATCAAGGCTGGAGGTGCACCTCGCCAATACTTTCTGAACACCTCTGTAGTACTC
>OY757558.1:11418470-11458470 GCA_963584105.1 Alviniconcha strummeri
TTACTTACTTACTTACTTACTTTGAAACACGTGTTATTAACCATGCAGTATCTATAGTATCTTGCATCTGTTCATAGATTTGACGGATGTACGTCACTGAATGTTCTGAGTTTTCTCTCTGACGTTAATTTTACAGTCTATGCATCTACTCGATAGAGATACGTTGAATTCCACTGTCAAAATACAAGAGATACGAAAATAAAAGCCGCGTAAGGCGTTTGGAGATTAATGAATAAAAATTATTAGCACAACTTTGGTGCAAGACTCCATTTCAGATGTTTTCGCTGTTCATTTGCACGTGCTGTGTGTTTGGTTGTCGCTGTTCGCCAGTAGACACCGTACACAAATTATTTCTCCGTCAAATTTGAGCTGTAAATGCTGTTAGCTAAGTGCGTTCTTTGTCTCTTGTCTGTCTGTGTCAATAATAAAGATAAGAAACGTAAATGAGCCAGTGCAAAAGCTCTAAAAATTTCAAGTAAGAAATTTAACTAACATTTCTGGATTTAATGAAAGAACAAATAATTTCTTCAAAAAAAAGGTGATATAGAAAATATAACTGAGACCAAACCTATTAAGTGAACATGACGTTTTCCTCGCTGCCCTATAGAAAATCACTAGTGATAACAGGTTGGCTCCGATCATGGTGATAAACGTTTAACCATAGAGCATATTTTACTTACTTGTTCTGATTTTATTGAAATAAGAGAGAGCCACTTTACAGCTAAATCACTGCGCGTGTTGTTTAAGAATATTTCACCTAAAAAGATTGTTAACTTTTTGAAAGAAATTAATATGTTTGTGTTTTCACTTTTTAAGCATGGTTTCAAAACTATAATTATATAGACCCATTTTAAGACATACACGTTATTAAAAATTAAATATATAAGATGTGTATCGCCCTGATATAACCGCACCGGTTGACTGGGCGTAAAATACCAACTTACTTATTTCTGATGATCGGACATGAAAACAACAGAGTATTGTTTTGTTTTAGTTTTTACCTTTTTGTTTACAATTCTACTGTATTTTGAGGAAATAAGGAAACATTAGTACTTTAATCACCAATTATTGATAATTTGAAAAGGTGGCTTGTGTTCTCTGCATTGACGAAGAGAAAGGGAGTGGTTAATAACGATGCATAAGTGGACATGACAAGTCACAACCGACTTGGAAAAATTTCAAATCAAATAAACGTTTAGGAGCAATGTTTTCAATTGTGAGTGGAAAATATCAAATGTATTGTCTCTTGTTTCCTCATTGTGTAAGGTATGTGATAATGATGTAGTTGGCATCAATTTAAGTTGCAGTGGACAGGTGTGTAACTGTCCCATTTGGACCTCGCTTTGAACCCTTACCGTTAGGACAGACACGGCAACATGGGCCAGGTACGGAGTCCGCACACAACATGGGTAACATGCCGCATTCGTCAATAAGCTCCATCACCTTGCCGTCCGTATCACACACATATGTCGTGCAGTCAATTTTCACTGAGCTCCCCGGCACCAGACCCTCCACAAACGAACCATCCAGACGCTTGCAGGCGCTGGGGATGGTGGTGGGAGGAGTTGTCGTGGTAGGAGCTACAGTCTCGTAGGCAGCAGCGGAGCTGATGGTGACAGACAGACAGACAGACAGAGACACAGAGATGATTCATGTTGTGTGGTGTCTTGATATGGTGTAAGGTACGAGCACACGAAAGAACTGCTTCTGTTAGTACCATTGACTTCCGACCTACCCCAACCATTCGAATCTACAACAGCTAACTTGAGATAACATCATTTGACCTCTTTCTAACCTGTGTGTGGTGCATTATTTACCTACAAAAGGGAAAGCACTGTGGTGTCTTAAGTGGTGAGAACTGCAACGTGCGAGACGAAGATTTCTTCTCATTCGGGTTGAATACTTTTAGGCAACCGTTTGTAACCAAATTTGGTGTTGTGGTGCACCATCATGAGCCGGAATGTGATGCTAAAAAATTGGGATTCTATTTCAAGACACAGTCAGGGCTTGTATAATCAAAATATGATGGTGCTATATCTGTTATTGTAAACTAATGAGTCTTTTATAACCAAACCGAATTTAATGCAGATTATTATAAGCAAAAAATATGATCAGTGAAAATATTGGATTGCTGTGTTCAAGGTCAATGTCACAGCCATGGTTAAACGTTAGTTTTGATGATACCTTCTGAATCGCTGAACCTTTCATTTTGTAACCAAACCCAGTATGGTGATACATCATTATAAGACAGAGCGTCATGTGTAAACAAATTGGTTCATACATTCATGGTCAAGGTTACAGTAACTGGGTTTGTGTTCATACGATGAAATCATGACTCCAATATATGATTTGCATTGCTTTTAGTTTTTCAGTTTTTCTTCTTCTTTTTTCCTCTTTTTTTGTTTTTTGTTTTTTGTTTTTTTGTTTTTTGTTTTTCTTGCTTGTTTTCGCGACCACCCTAGTCTGACAGTGCATGTTCGTAAGCTGGAGTGTGGTGTGAAAAGGGTTCCTTTGTTGTGGTCAAGATCATGGTCTCGGTGAGGGTTCGGAACTTCAGTGAATGTTTGTCCGGACAATATCTCTGATCGATTAAAGTTAGTATGGTGATGCATCATCATGAGCCAGAGTATCATAAGGGAATATTATTTTGCTATCTTCACGGTCATAGCCAAAATAGTTTCCGCTAGATTTTCAGAAATACTGCAACGTTTGCAATTCAATAAAATGTGGGAAGGACATTGCTCTTGTAATTGTTTGCGTATTAAATTTGTTAGTCAATGGTTCAAGTGCGTGATTGTTACCTTTTGTGTTTGTAATTGTGTCTACATAACATGTGAGACAGATTACTGATTGATTGTGATTGGTTAGTAACTTTAGACAGCAGGAAACAAATATCGGAAGCGGCAGTCATTTGCCAATTACGCGAAATCGGCAATTCCGCAATTTCGGCACGATCTCTCTCTCTCTCTCTCTCTCTCTCTCTCTCTCTCTCTCTCTCTCTCTCTCTCTCTCTCTCTCTCTCTCTCTCTCTCTCTAAGGTTCAGAACAAGTTAGTGCAACACATAACCCCCACCACCCTTCTTCCAAATTAATTTGCTAAAGAAAAGAAAACTAAGGCAAAGAAAGGTGTGTTTATTTGTACTCCAAAGAAGAAAGTTCAAGCAAAATCGTTAAAGAGGAAGGAAAATAAAAATAATATTTATATAAAAAAAAGTAGGAAGTGACAGATACTCCTTCATTAATTATGAAATATTGTGTAATAATAATCAAGGCAAGAGTCAAACTGACCGCTGAGCCGACTTTATTCCTGCATTTCTGTTGTATTCTGTAACATGCAAGACACTGTCTGGTGACGTGACATAGTACACAAGTAATCAACTTCCTGTCGCCATGTCAGTTTACGTCTTATGTTTATGTCCACAAGAGATGTCAGACTTTCATTTCCAAATAATAACATAAAATCACAGTTTGACTGTATACCCTCTACCCTCTTCCCAGCCCCGAGAATTCGGCTGCCCAGAGCAGTAGTTTAAAAATAGCACAGCTGGCCTCACAGTGCTGCAGCAGAGGTCATATGGGATGCAGCACTCCCACAGTGCCAGCCAGTGTCCATTTCACTGTGGCCTGTGTTGTTTACTGTCTTAATGACCCTGTCTCAGCAAGTTGTGAAATTTTTGTTGTATCATTGGTTGTGGCATCAAGGTTAGCTACAGTATTTTTAACAGGAAATTACATGTTCTTACCAGTGTTTAACAGATGTCTAGCCAGTGAATAAGTGACTAACTGCAGTGAACTTATTTACACAAGTAGTTACTTAATGAGTTATTAGGTAATACACTCTACTTTTTTCATGCACAACAATGTCATGATTTGAAAGTTGAAAGCATTCTGCATGCACTACAACCATCAGTAATGAAGAATTTAGTCTTACCTTTGTCCCAGAAAACATAAAAGACACCTGGTGGTTGGTAGTCCCATTTTATGGCCCCAGAGGTAACCCAAACATATTACTCCATTGCAGTGGTTATAAACAATCCATCCGAAAGCGACTTGAAATGTTCAGTGTTTTTAGCCTATTGGGGAGGGCAAAGAAGAGTACGGGTTGGCTGCATCCTATAGTCTGTAAATTTCTACACAGTAATACACAACATATTACATAATTATTGTCAAGTCAGTCACGGACTACGCGTAACAGGTTGTCATGTTATGCCTGAATGCTGGAGAGACCTGAGTGTGGTGTTGATGCATGATGAACTGTAACTGTTTATCTTCTTTCTTGATTGCCCATGCTTGCCGCCTCTAGCTCAGCGGTGCATGCCCACTGTCTTTTTCAGGGCCATACGATTCATGAATGTGTTGTGTCTGGAGTTTGATTTTTTGTTGGCTGTCTGTAAAATGGCATCTTGAAACTGCCACCACCGTGATTTCCACCGACTTTCAACCAAATCTGATCCTCTGGGATGATATTGTTAATGTTATGCCAAGTCAGCAAGTCTAGTGAGTCTGTGATGAACCTAGCTAGATCACTGACATACACACAAAGGGGTTGACTTCAGCTCTTTCCCACTGACAACTGCTTCACAGTTATAATGAAATTCCTGATTTTCAACATGTGTTTCCGCTTGTATTTCCATTTCTTCTGTTCTCTCAGACTTTTCACTTGCCAAAGTAATGTTGCAAGCTTGCTTTAAGTTTAACAATCTCTTTTGGACTCTGAACTGAGCGACAGATAATCCATCTAGGGTTTTTAATGCAAGCGTGACTTTCTTGTTGACAGTAGTCTACTCTTTGAACACTGACTCTCGTAAGTCTGATTTCAGCTCAGAATTCATTCTTTTCAGTTCCGCTTTATGTTGTGCAAGAAGTTGCTGGTTTGATGTCCCCGCCCTTGCACTTCTAGTACTCTCCATTACTCTGCTTCTCTTGGGTTGCATTGACTTTGAAATGGATTTACGAGACTTTGAAATTCGCATGTATGTCAGTGGTAGACCTCCAGTTTTATAAGACACAATACGTTTGTCTGCTGATGAATTCAAATATTGTCCATACATGTATATAGCGCTAGTCGTCTTGAACGGACTAAAATCGCGTCAGTGCTTTTATTCTACTTCGACCGTCAATACGAAGAGTGATTTAAAAAAAGAAAAAAGAAAAAGAAAGGTCAGTGGGGAATTGCTCCCCGGAAAAAAAAAAATCCCACCTCCCACCCCTCCACAATTACTGCCGGAGAGACCATCCTCTAGCCTGTCTTAGGCATTCTCGAAAGTTTCAGTAATATTTAGGCATTATAAGGCCTATCGCATAGTTAGACGGGGTCATATACACAACCAGGCTCTGGGGCGGCCCTCAACTAAGTCTTATTTGTCATCCCGCAGGCGCATGTTGTAGAGTAGTACATGTCGAGCCTTGTCCATGGGTGAGTCAACACCACACTTTTGAGCCTCGGTGCAGGGCTCCTTGAAACGGGAAGGGTACATCACACTGAATGTGACCTCTCTTCCATATAACCTAGTCTGCATTGGGTAAATCCTACTTCCTCTTCTCCTCACGAGGTTTGGGTTGGAGTAGCCGGCAGCTCAGGTTCCATTTTAAAAAAAATAAAAAAATAAACCAAGCTTGATATTGAGTAGAGTCAGCGCTTGATCGAACAGTACCTATTTGTCAGTAACTGCATGGCAGTCATAAATTCTACCTGTGTCATGTTGGTTTTCTTAACCTTCTCTACTTTGGCTGCACAGCTTAGTGTAAGGCGTTGTTTTTCCACCAAAAGGACAGTCCAGGGGAGACAATCCATTCAGCTAGGCGAATGTGCTTTCTCTAATCTAACCAGTTACAAAAGTGTGAAAGCAATGCTCTTTGTACATATTAGTTTAAAAAGGAAAGAATGGATCTCACGAAATAATGTTTCCTGTATTATGTGTGTTTGTGTGTGTGTGTGTGTGTGTGTGTGTGTGTGTGCGTGCGTGCGTGCGTGCGTGCGTGCGTGCGTGTGTGTGTGCTCTGTCTCTCTGTGTGTCTCTGTCTCTGTCTCTCTCTGTATATATATATGTGTGTGTGTGTGTGTGTGTGTGTGTGTGTGTGTGTGTGTGTGTGTGTGTGTGTGTAGTGCGTTTTTTTTATACTTTATGTAAATTGTTTTGGTAGGACTATGCTCTACATGTGTATAGAATATCATGTTTAGATTAATATATATCATGTGAGCGCTCAGGGCGTTGATGAGCGCATGATAAATGTACATTCTTCTTCTTCTTTTGTTGTTGTTTTCCATTGGTGAATGGGTATGTGTGTGTGTGTGTGTGTGTGTGTGTGTGTGTGTGTGTGTGTGTGTGTGTGTGTGTGTGTGTGTGTGTGTGTGGAGTGCGTGTATGTGTGTGTCAGACACAGAGAGAGACAGAGACCGACAGACAGACACAGACACAGACAGGGAGAGACAAAGTGACACAGAAAGACAGTGAGACGGAGCGAGGGTGAACAACACAAACTTGAGGGCGAACAACTTTCTATGCTCTCTCTCTCCCTCTCCCTCTCTCTGTCTCTCTCTCTCTCTCTCTCTCACACACACACACACACACACACACACACACACACACACACACACACACACACACACACTCACACACACACACACACACACACACACACACACACACACACACACACACACACACACACACACACACACAAACACATACACACACACTACAGAAAAGTCAATATGAAACTTTCAGCGTTGAAAACGGATCTGTTCTCATACGAAGTGCGCGACTCAAAAGCAGGATCAAGCGGTACAGCTTACTGAGGCGGCTGGGTGTCGGTGCAATTCTCGGGTAGGCCGTCACTTCCGTCGCCACAGTCGTTGTAGCCGTTACACACATGACTCTTGTACACGCAGATCCCGTTTGGGCACTTCAATTTGTCCGAGTGGCATGCATACACATGCTAGTCTGAACAACAAACAAAACGCCTTCATTATTACATGTATTCACCTTCATTAACATTGTATTCGTTTCTCTTCATTTTCATTCACCTGTGTCGTCACTGCATTCGCTTTTTCACCTAACCCCATCGTCAGTTGCATTCACATCCACTCATCGAAATTATCACTTCCACTGATCTTGTCTTTATTGTCACCTCTACTCGTCCTATTAATCGTATCTTCCGGTGCCTTGTTCATCAGATGAATCGGCAACTGCACCGTTAAGACGCACATCATCTTCTGCATTACAAGAACTGTGAACTAGACAATACCCAGTCCATCTTCAGCATCACAAGAACTGGGAAACAGACAGGACCAACATCATCTCCAGAATCACAAGAACTGGGAACTGGAGAAGACACACACCATCTTTAGTGTCACAATACTTGGGGAAACAGACAAGACACATATATTTTGAACATCAAAGACTCACGCTGCTACTATTCCCACCACCACCACCACCATAATCATAATCACCAACTTAAGACAGTTTCTTTTGTCGGTCTTTTTTAGATTCAAACCGATCAGACAACCCTGGTAAGCACACAGTCCATGATAACATATTAGATAAAGTTATAGAAACGGGAAAAGGACTGAAAATAAAGGAGACATAGCTGAAACAGACATGCCGACCGTCAAGAGATTTACCTGTTTACATATTTACTCAGAGTAACCGTTATGGGTATGTATGTAGTGCACAGTTGTATTTCACGAGCGGGTAACTTTGTTCGTCTGGAGACCTCGCTGAAAGACTAATACACGTTATTGAAAGATTTGGTTTCTGAGCAGGTGCTATATGGTCATCTGAGCAGGTGCGATATGGTCATCTGAGCAGGTGCGATATGGTCATCTGAGCAGGTGCGATATGGTCATCTGAGCAGGTGCGCCACTGCCAATCATTGGGGTTTGTAGGTAGGTAGTCCCATAGCTTTGTGGTTTCCTGTCCGATCATTTGCAAAAGAATAATAAGTAGATCATTTATCATTTATATTTGTGGATAAGATGGGTGCTCATACATAGCCATGGTGGTAGAATAAAACACATTAATTACAAGTGTGTAGATGTAGAATAGTAGCCGGTGGATGTGTAGTTAGGCGGGCAACTCTCAGTGTCTACATTGTTCACTACGGTCAGTTTTGCATTAAATCTGGCCATTAGATCTGAACAGTTTCTCCTGTATGATTACAGACTCGACTAAGTAAGTTTTACAAACTCGATGTGCTGACTTGACAGTGAAAAAAAAGTATATTCAGCCAATGTAGGCGGAGGTCCGTTTTTACGATATTATTTCTGATGCAGCTGTGACTAGCAATAAACTTATCAACAAATAAAACAGGCTGCATAGACAACTGCACTGTCACAAAATGCGATCAACTGAATAATACTGGTAGCAGATTCAGTGTGCCAGTTCAAATTGCATAAGTTTGAAACTTTGGCAAACGATAGAACTTTGCAACTTGTCGCAGATCTTTGCAACACGGCATGGTGGGATGAAGCCGAACGGTAAGTAAATCAACGTGGATGTGCAATGAATAGATTATCTTTCCATCTTTCATCTCTTGTGTTATTATGATTGTATGTGCTGCCGTTATTTAATGCCAGCCTGTTTCCTGACGTATGCGACGATGAAATTCGAGGCAGAAAATTCCGACATTGTTTAAAACGACTTACGTCTTTTACAACTATGCAACACGGAAATCTTTGGTCAAGTAAGTAGGTAGGTTGGTGTTTTATGCACAGTCAACCGGTACGGTTATATCAGGGCGAATCTTTGGTCAAACCGCACACAAATGAATCAGTCCAGTATAAGAAACTGATAGGAAATCAACCTCTCTTTCATAATTATGGTTTGGTTAATTTTTACTTTGGTGTTGTAAATATTCATCAGTTAGTCAATTCATGACGATACATTCTGTTGAGAACTTTATAACTTCACAATGGTACCATTTGCTTAATTTTCAGTGCATTAGTTATTTAACAGTAATCCAGTTTCTCAAGCAAATGACGACAAAAAGTTGCAGAAGTATGCAGCTTTTGGGGTCGAGTTTGAAATTTCACGACGCCGTCAAGCCGATATGCATCACAGTGCAGTGTGTTTAAAATAAAAGCGAAGTTAACACACAAAAATATGTAACTGATAGGAAATTGTCTCATCTTTTACATGGTACACTGTGTAGTTATTAAGAGGTAGGCCCTAAAACAACGACACCATCCGAAAAGTAGCTTGCAACTTTTTGATTTTGGATTTTGTCGCAGAAGTTTGCAACACGGTTCCGTGTGGTCAAAGTAAACGTAACATAACTTTCAAAATGTATAGGGCAGGTAGAAGAGTCTTCTTTCACGTGGTACCAGTCTTTAAATTGTCTGTGCTCTAGACGTTTTAAAAAGTTGCAGAATTATGCAACCTTCGGCCCGATTCTCAATCTTTTTGACGCTGTCGCAGATGTTTGCAACACGTCGTGGTGTTGTTGTTTTTTAACGGTAACGTCGTCTCTGACCTAAGTGTAGGCGACGCGTAGTAATACATTTTGGGGGTAAGTTGCAAACTTCTGCCATCGTGTGAACCCACTATTAGAGTCAGTTTTATTCACTTTTATCGTCAGTTGCATGCAACGTTATCGTCACATCCGCTCACCTCTATCGTAACTCCACTCATCGACATTATCACTGCCATTGATCTTCATCTCTTCCGTTCACTTTTACTGCCACTTCACTGTGCTCGCTTCATCACAAGAATCGGCAAATGGACAATTAAGACCCACACCATATTCAGCATCGTAAAATCTGGGAACCAGACAAGACATATATTTTGAACATCAAAGGCTCACGCTGCTACTATTACCACCACCACCACCACCACTGTCATAAACACCAACTTACCGCAGTTGCTTTCGTCAGAACCGTCGCCACAGTTGTCTGCGCCGTCACACACATAATCCTTGTTGATACATTTCCCGTTTGAGCACTTCCATTGGTAAAAGGCGCACTCCCAGTCGGCTGAACAACAAACAAAATGATCGCCTTCAGTGTTACGTGTAAACACCTTCATCGTCACTGTATTCGTCTCTCTTCATTTTCTTACACTTCTGTCTTCACTGAATTCACCTTTCATTCATCCACCATTTTCATCACGTTCACTCACCTTGAGAGTAAGTTTTATTCACTATTTATTTAAATGCTAAAAAGTACAGACCGAACTGTAATTAACACACTTCAGTAAAACATAAAAATGGCCGAAAAACCACGTAGCGCGAACATCAACTGAAACATATATTTTCAACGGCAAAGGCTCACGCTGCTACTATTACCACCACCACCACCAACACCACTGTCATAAACACCAACTTACCGCAGTTGCTTTCGTCAGAACCGTCGCCACAGTTGTCTAGCCCGTCACACACGTAACGCTCGTCGATACATTTCCCGTTTGTGCACTTCCATAGGAAAGCGGAGCACTTCCAGCCGGCTGAACAACAAACAAAATGATCGCCTTCAGTGTTACGTGTAAACACCTTCATCGTCACTGTATTCGTCTCCCTTCATTTTCATACACTTCTGTCTCACTGCATTCGTCTTTGTCATCACTTTCATTCATCCACCATTTTCATCACGTTCACTCACCTTGAGAGTCAGTTTTATTCACTTATATCGTCAGTTGCATTCAACGTTATTGTCACATCCGCTCACCTCCATCGGCACTCCACACATCGACATTATCACTTTCACTGATTATCATTTCTTCCGTTCACTTTTATTGTCACCTCCACTCCCATTGAACATGCCCGTGCGGGGCCTGTACGGGCATGGTAAAGGCTCGTACGGGCACGGGCTTGCTCATACTTTGCCTGTACCGGCCCTGTGTGGGCATGGTAAAGGTGTCTCTGCCCTCACGGGTTAGCTTTTTTTTTTTTTTTCTTCTTGACTAAAATTTAATTACAAAAATTCATACTAAAAGATTTTTTCTCCAAACCTGTCAAGGTTAGTTTCTTTAATATGCTCGAGCACACTAAAAAAAAAAAAAAAAAAAAAAGGCGTGTAAGAATTGCTTTAAATGCTCAGCTGGTGCTTTGCAACTTGTCACAGATCTTTGCAACACGGTCTGGTTTGACCAAAGCTTTTCGTGTTGCATAGTTGTAAAAGAGGTAATTATTTCCAAACAATATCGGAATTTTCTGCCTCGAATATCGTCGTTGCATACGTCAGGAAACAGGCTGGTATTAAATAACGGTAGCACATACAAATGCAATAATGAAAAGAGATGAAAGATGGAAAGTTAACCTACTCATTGCACATCCACGTTGATTTATTTACCGTTCGGTATCATAAGTAGATCATTTATCATTTATATTTGTGGATAAGATAGGTGCTCATACATAGCCATGGTGGTAGAATAAAACACATTAATTACAAGTGTGTAGATGTAGAATAGTAGCCGGTGGATGTGTAGTTAGGCGGGCGACTCTCAGTGTCTACATTGTTCACTACGTTCAGTTTTGCATTAGATCGAGCCATTAGATCTGAACAGTTTCTCCTGTATGATTACAGACTCGACTAAGTAAGTTTTACAAACTCGATGTGCTGACTTGACAGTGAAAAAAAAGTATATTCAGCCAATGTAGGCGGAGGTCCGTTTTTACGATATTATTTCTGATGCAGCTGTGACTAGCAATAAACTTATCAACAAATAAAACAGGCTGCATAGACAACTGCACTATCACAAAATGCGATCAACTGAATAATACTGGTAGCAGATTCGGTGTGCCAGTTCAAGTTGCGTAGGTTTGAAATTTTGGCAAACGATAGAACTTTGCAACGTGTCGCAGATCTTTGCAACACGGCATGGTGCGATGAAGCCGAACGGTTAGTAAATCAACGTGGATGTTCAATGAATAGATTATCTTTCCATCTTTCATCTCTTGTGTTTATTATATTTGTATGTGCTGCCGTTATTTAATGCCAGCCTGTTTTCTGACGTATGCGACGATGAAATTCGAGGCAGAAAATTCCGACATTGATTAAAACGATTTACGTCTTTTACAACTATACAACACGGAAATCTTTGGTCAAGTAAGTAGGTAGGTTGGTGTTTTATGCACAGTCAACCGGTACGGTTATATCAGGGCGAATCTTTGGTCAAACCGCACGCAAATAAATCAATCCAGTATAAGAAACTGATAGGAAATCAACCTCTCTTTCATAATTATGGTTTGGTTAATTTTTACTTTGGTGTTGTAAATATTCATCAGTTAGACAATTGATGACGATACATTCTGTTGAGAACTTACAACTTTCCAATGGTACCATTCGCTTAATTTTCAGTGCATTAGTTATTTAACAGTAATCCAGTTTCTCAAGCAAATGACGACAAAACGTTGCAGAAGTATGCAGCTTTTGGGGTCGAGTTTGAAATTTCACGACGCCGTCACGCCGGTATGCATCACAGTGCAGTGTGTTTAAAATAAAAGCGAAGTTAACACACAAAAATATGTAACTGATAGGAAATTGTCTCATCTTTTACATGGTACACGGTGTAGTTATTAAAAGGCAGGCCCTAAAACAACAATACCATCCGAAAAGTAGCTTGCAACTTTTTGATTTTGGATTTTGTCGCAGAAGTTTGCAACACGGTTCTGTGTGTTCAAAGTAAACGTAACATAACTTTCAAAATGTAAAGGGCAGGTAGAAGAGTCTTCTTTCACGTGGTACCAGTCTTTAAATTGTCTGTGCTCTAGACGTTTTAAAAAGTTGCAGAATTATGCAACCTTCGGCCCGATTCTCAATCTTTTTGACGCTGTCGCAGATGTTTGCAACACGTCGTGGTGTTGTTGTTTTTTAACGGTAACGTCGTCTCTGACCTAAGTGTAGGCGACGCGTAGTAATACATTTTGGGGGTAAGTTGCAAACTTCTGCCATCGTGTGAACCCACTATTAGAGTCAGTTTTATTCACTTTTATCGTCAGTTGCATGCAACGTTATCGTCACATCCGCTCACCTTTATCGTCACTCCACTCATCGACATTATCACTGCCATTGATCTTCATCTCTTCCGTTCACTTTTATTGCCACCTTCACTGTGCTCGCTTCATCACATGAATCGGCAAAAGGACAGTTAAGACACACACCATTTTCAGCATCGTAAAATCTTGGAACCAGACAAGACATATATTTTCAACATAAAAGGCTCACGCTGCTACTATTACCACCACCACCACCACCACCACCACTGTCATAAACACCAACTTACCGCAGTTGCTTTCGTCAGAACCGTCGCCACAGTCGGCGAAGCCGTCACACACATTACGATTGGAGATACATTTCTCGTTTCTGCACTTCCATTGGAAGCTGGCGCACTCCCAGTTGGCTGAACAACAAACAAAGTGATCGCCTTCAGTGTTACGTGTAAACACCTTCATCGTCACAGTATTCGTCTCTCTTCGTTTTCATACACTTCTGTCTTCACTGCATTCACCTTTCATTCATCCACCATTTTCATAACGTTCACTCACCTTGAGAGTCAGTTTTATTCACTTATATCGTCAGTTGCATTCAACGTTATTGTCACATCCGCTCACCTCCATCGGCACTCCACACATCGACATTATCACTTTCACTGATCATCATTTCTTCCGTTCACTTTTATTGTCACCTCCACTCCCATTGAACATGCCCGTGCGGGGCCTGTACGGGCATGGTAAAGGCTCGTACGGGCACGGGCTTGCTCATACTTTGCCTGTACCGGCCCTGTGTGGGCATGGTAAGGGTGTCTCTGCCCTCACGGGTTAGCTTTTTTTTTCTTTTTTTTTTTCTTTTAATGAAGGACTTAATGGGCAGACACTCTTATTGTCATGAAACCAGATTGAACATTTTGTCGTCTGTGTATATTTTCCAACACACCGTTACCAGACTGCTTCTGAATTTAGAGAACACATCGCACTTTTTCAGTAAGGGCACACTTTTTCTATGAAGTAAACAACAGGGGGTAACACTAACTAAATAAAATGAGCAAACTTTCCCTCTGTCTAAATTTCCCTTTCTACTTTTTTCTTCTCCATACCACTTTACTCTGTAGGGCTCTGCGGACCCTCCAAAAGTGCAGCATACTCTCCAATCAACTCCTGCTTAATGGGTTGTGGCTGCCCACATCAAAGAAGAACTTGCAAACAATGGAAGTGGAAAGGTAGATAATTATTGGAATCTAGAGCTTCAGTTAAGACACACACCATTTTCAGCATCGTAAAATCTGGGAACCAGACAAGACATATATTTTCCACATCAAAGGCTCACGCTGCTACTATTACTACCACCACCACCACCACTGTCATAAGCACCAACTTACCGCAGTTTCTTTCGTCAGAACTGTCGCCACAGTTGTCTAGCCCGTCACACACATGACGCTTGGGGACACATTTCCCGTTTGTGCACTTCCATTTGTAAAGGTCGCACTCCCAGCCGTCTGAACAACAAACAAAGTGATTGCCTTCAGGGTTACGTGTAAACACCTTCATCGTCACTGTATTCGTCTCTCTTCATTTTCTTACACTTCTGTCTTCACTGCATTCACCTTTCATTCATCCACCATTTTCATCACGTTCACTCACCTTGAGAGTCAGTTTTATTCATTATTTAAATGCTAAAAAGTACAGACCGAACTGTAATTATCACACTTCAGTAAAACATAAAAATGGCCGAAAAACCACGTAGCGCGCACATCAACTGAAACATATATTTTCAACGACAAAGGCTCACGCTGCTACTATTACCACCACCACCACCAACACCACTGTCATCATAAACACCAACTTACCGCAGTTGCTTTCGTCAGAACCGTCGCCACAGTTGTCTAGCCCGTCACACACGTAACGCTCGTCGATACATTTCCCGTTTGTGCACTTCCATAGGAAAACGGAGCACTTCCAGCCGGCTGAACAACAAACAAAATGATCGCCTTCAGTGTTACATGTAAACACCTTCATCGTCACTGTATTCGTCTCCCTTCATTTTCATACACTTCTGTCTCACTGCATTCGTCTTTGTCATCACTTTCATTCATCCACCATTTTCATCACGTTCACTCACCTTGAGAGTCAGTTTTATTCACTTATATCGTCAGTTGCATTCAACGTTATTGTCACATCCGCTCACCTCCATCGGCACTCCACACATCGACATTATCGCTTTCACTGATCATCATTTCTTCCGTTCACTTTTATTGTCACCTCCACTCCCATTGAACATGCCCGTGCGGGGCCTGTACGGGCATGGTAAAGGCTCGTACGGGCACGGGCTTGCTCATACTTTGCCTGTACCGGCCCTGTGTGGGCATGGTAAGGGTGTCTCTGCCCTCACGAGTTAGCTTTTTTTTCTTCTTTTTTTCTTTTAATGAAGGACTTAATGGGCAGACACTCTTATTGTCATGAAACCAGATTGAACATTTTGTCGTCTGTGTATATTTTCCAACACACCGTTACCAGACTGCTTCTGAATTTAGAGAACACATCGCACTTTTTCAGTAAGGGCACACTTTTTCTATGAAGTAAACAACAGGGGGTAACACTAACTAAATAAAATGAGCAAACTTTCCCTCTGTCTAAATTTCCCTTTCTACTTTTTTCTTCTCCATACCACTTTACTCTGTAGGGCTCTGCGGACCCTCCAAAAGTGCAGCATACTCTCCAATCAACTCCTGCTTAATGGATTGTGGCTGCCCACATCAAAGAAGAACTTGCAAACAATGGAAGTGGAAAGGTAGATAATTATTGGAATCTAGAGCTTCAGTTAAGGCATACACCATTTTCAGCATCGTAAAATCTGGGAACCAGACAAGACATATATTTTCCACATCAAAGGCTCACGCTGCTACTATTACCACCACCACCACCAACACCACTGTCATAAATACCAACTTACCGCAGTTTGTTTCGTCAGAACCGTCGCCACAGTTGTCTAGCCCGTCACACACATGACGCTTGGGGACACATTTCCCGTTTGTGCACTTCCATTTGTAAAGGTCGCACTCCCAGTCGTCTGAACAAGTAACAATGTGATCGCCTTCAGTGTTACGAGTAAACACCTTCATCGTCACTGTATTCGTCTCTCTTCATTTTCTTACACTTCTGTCTTCACTGCATTCACCTTTCATTCATCCACCATTTTCATCACGTTCACTCACCTTGAGAGTCAGTTTTATTCACTATTTATATAAATGCTAAAAAGTACAGACCGAACTGTAATTATCACACTTCAGTAAAACATAAAAATGGCCGAAAAAACACGTAGCGCGCACATCAACTGAAACATATATTTTCAACGGCAAAGGCTCACGCTGCTACTATTACCACCACCACCACCAACACCACTGTCATAAACACCAACTTACCGCAGTTGCTTTCGTCAGAACCGTCGCCACAGTTGTCTAGCCCGTCACACACATAACTCTCGTGGATACATTTCCAGTTTGAGCACTTCCATTGGTAGCTGGAGCAGTACCGGTAGGCTGAACAACAAAGTGATCGCCTTCAGTGTTACGTGTAAATACCTTCATCGTCACCGTGTTCGTCTCTCTTCATTTTCATACACTTCTGTCTCATTGCATTCACCTTTCATTCATCCACCATTTTCATCACGTTCACTCACCTTGAGAGTCAGTTTTATTCACTTATATCGTCAGCTGCATTCAACGTTATTGTCACATCCGCTCACCTCCATCGGCACTCCACACATCGACATTACCACTTTCACTGATCATCATTTCTTCCGTTCACTTTTATTGTCACCTCCACTCCCATTGAACATGCCCGTGCGGGGCCTGTACGGGCATGGTAAAGGCTCGTACGGGCACGGGCTTGCTCATACTTTGCCTGTACCGGCCCTGTGTGGGCATGGTAAGGGTGTCTCTGCCCTCGCGGGTTAGCTTTTTTTTTTTTTTTTTTTTTTTTTTATGAAGGACTTAATGGGAAAGACGCTCTTATTGTCATGACACCAGATTGAACATTTCGTCGTCTGTGTATATTTTCCAACACACCGTTATCAGACTGCTTCTGAATTTAGAGAACACATCGCACTTTTTCAGTAAGTGCACAATTTTTCTATGAAGTAAACAACAGGGGGTAACACTAACTAAATAAAATGAGCAAACTTTCCCTCAAACTAAATTTCCCTTTCTACCTTTTTCTTCTCCACACCACTTTACTCTGTAGGCCTCTGCGGACCCTCCAAAAGTGCAGCATACTCTCCCATCAACTCCTGCTTAATGGGTTGTGGCTGCCCACATCAAAGAAGAACTTGCAAACAATGGAAGTGGAAAGGTAGATAATTATTGGAATCTAGAGCTTCAGTCCTAGACTATATCCAGCGGCCGAAAATTTCTGCCACGAAAAAGTGAGTTTGATCACATTTGTGTCTTTCCGTATGCGCCATTGATGTTTGATCTAGATCTAGTTTCCAAGTAACGACGTGCACGCTTCCTCAATGTTGATGTCGGCAAAACAGTCGATTGTGTACTGATGACTTACTTTTTACAGACTGCGAATGTAATCAAACAAACTTTCGCACATTTTAGCTCCATTCGCTAGACATGAACCTGTTTCACTGAATTTAATACTATCATTTGTGACCCAAGGCTGTGTTTAAAATGTCTCAGGAATTTCCGACCTCCTCCTTGGGTGTTGACAGTTATTTAAAGTGAATCCTCTCTCTCTCTCTCTCTCTCTCTCTCTCTCTCTCTCTCTCTCTCTCTCTCACACACACACACACACACACACACACACACACACACACACATAGACACACACACACACTCACACACACACACTCAGAAAATGAAATATCAAACACACACTGATATACTGTGCATTATGGGAAGAAGAAAAAAAGAAGAAAAAAGTCTAAGATCATAAAACAGGAATTATCAACGTGGAGAAACAAATTGCGCAGTAAAAACAGTTTACCAGCATTTGTGTGTGTGCGTGTGTTGGCGGGGGGGGGGGGGGGGGGGGGGGGGGGATTATCAAGATGAATCAAGTTTGGTCTTAATCAGCAGCTGTAATTTTGAGTACTCTCTCTCTCTCTCTTTATACACACACACACACACACACACATACACACACACACACACACACACACACACACACACACACACACACACACACACACACACACACACACACACGGATTTATGTTTCTGCACTCAAAATGTTTGAAGGGACAATGAATTGTTGGAAAGATACACTCTGACTATATGTACCTGGACAAGATTAAACGAACATGATCCACAGTAAACGATTGGCAATTGAACGTGACGTTAATTTTATATCGGTTTTAGAAGTTGACTTTTTAAACTAACTCTCCTTTCGTGAGCTGATTGCCGCTTTGTGCGCTCTTTTCCCGCGCTTCATTTTGACGTCACCAAGGTGTCTGGAGTCACGGACAGAACACCAGAAGCTCGGCTCAGTTTTGCGTACAGGTCACGGAAGAAATGCATGTGGATTGGAATCACTTTTGTTACCGCTTGTTTTTATCTCTATGGATTGAAATTTTGACGACATTTTGCAGCGTTTTATAAAATAAAATAACTTAAAGCTAAGTCCACGAGAAAAATGTGTGGTTTATTGGGTTTTACCCCACTTATTTATGACTCATAATTATTGGTAATTTTGGGATAAAATTAGACAACAGACGAACAAAATGAAAATAATGCAACAAACAAGTCATGACTAAAATTTAATTACAAAAATTCATACCAAAAGTAGATTCTTTCTCTCCAAACCTGTCATGGCTAGTTTCTTTAATATGCACACTAAAAAAAAAAAAAAAAAAAAGGCGTGTAAGAATTGCTTTAAATGCTCAGCTGGTGCTTTGCAACTTGTCACAGATCTTTGCAACACGGTCTGGTTTGACCAAAGCTTTTCGTGTTGTATAGTTGTAAAAGAGGTAATTATTTCCAAACAATATCGGAATTTTCTGCCTCGAATATCGTCGTCGCATACGTCAGGAAACAGGCTGGTATTAAATAACGGCAGCACATACAAGTGCAATAATGAAAAGAGATGAAAGATGGAAAGTTAACCTACTCATTGCACATCCACGTTGATTTATTTACCGTTCGGTATCATAAGTAGATCATTTATCATTTATATTTGTGGATAAGATAGGTGCGCATACATAGCCATGGTGGTAGAATAAAACACATTAATTACAAGTGTGTAGATGTAGAATAGTAGCCGGTGGATGTGTAGTTAGGCGGGCAACTCTCAGTGTCTACATTGTTCACTGCGTTCAGTTTTGCATTAGATCGAGCCATTAGATCTGAACAGTTTCTCCTGTATGATTACAGAATCGACTAAGTAAGTTTTACAAACTCGATGTGCTGACTTGACAGTGAAAAAAAAGTATATTCAGCCAATGTAGGCGGAGGTCCGTTTTTACGATATTATTTCTGATGCAGCTGTGACTAGCAATAAACTTATCAACAAATAAAACAGGCTGCATAGACAACTGCACTATCACAAAATGCGATCAACTGAATAATACTGGTAGCAGATTCGGTGTGCCAGTTCAAGTTGCATAAGTTTGAAACTTTGGCAAACGATAGAACTTTGCAACTTGTCGCAGATCTTTGCAACACGGCATGGTGGGATGAAGCCGACGGTAAGTAAATCAACGTGGATGCGCAATGAATAGATTAACTTTCCATCTTTCATCTCTTGTGTTTATTATATTTGTATGTGCTGCCGTTATTTAATGCCAGCCTGTTTCCTGACGTATGCGACGATGAAATTCGAGGCAGAGAATTCCGACATTGATTAAAACGATTTACGTCTTTTACAACTATACAACACGGAAATCTTTGGTCAAGTAAGTAGGTAGGTTGGTGTTTTATGCACAGTCAACCGGTACGGTTATATCAGGGCGAATCTTTGGTCAAACCGCACGCAAATAAATCAGTCCAGTATAAGAAACTGATAGGAAATCAAACTCTCTTTCATAATTATGGTTTGGTTAATTTTTACTTTGGTGTTGTAAATATTCATCAGTTAGACAATTGATGACGATACATTCTGTTGAGAACTTACAACTTTCCAATGGTACCATTCGCTTAATTTTCAGTGCATTAGTTATTTAACAGTAATCCAGTTTCTCAAGCAAATGACGACAAAACGTTGCAGAAGTATGCAGCTTTTGGGGTCGAGTTTGAAATTTCACGACGCCGTCACGCCGGTATGCATCACAGTGCAGTGTGTTTAAAATAAAAGCGAAGTTAACACACAAAAATATGTAACTGATAGGAAATCGTCTCATCTTTTACATGGTGCACTGTGTAGTTATTAAGAGGTAGGCCCTAAAACAATAATACCATCCGAAAAGTAGCTTGCAACCTTTTGATTTTTGATTTTGTCGCAGAAGTTTGCAACACGGTTCCGTGTGGTCAAAGTAAACGTAACATAACTTTCAAAATGTAAAGGGCAGGTAGAAGAGTCTTCTTTCACGTGGTACCAGTCTTTAAATTGTCTGTGCTCTAGACGTTTTAAAAAGTTGCAGAATTATGCAACCTTCGGCCCGATTCTCAATCTTTTTGACGCTGTCGCAGATGTTTGCAACACGTCGTGGTGTTGTTGTTTTTTAACGGTAACGTCGTCTCTGACCTAAGTGTAGGCGACGCGTAGTAATACATTTTGGGGGTAAGTTGCAAACTTCTGCCATTGTGTGAACCCATTATTAGAGTCAGTTTTATTCACTTTTATCGTCAGTTGCATGCAACGTTATCGTCACATCCGCTCACCTTTATCGTCACTCCACTCATCGACATTATCACTGCCATTGATCTTCATCTCTTCCGTTCACTTTTATTGCCACCTTCACTGTGCTCGCTTCATCACACGAATCGGCAAATGGACAATTAAGACACGCACCATTTTCAGCATCGTAATATCTTGGAACCAGACAAGACATATATTTTCAACATCAAAGGCTCACGCTGCTACTATTACCACCACCACCACCACCACCACTGTCATAAACACCAACTTACAGCAGTCCCATTCGTCAGAACCGTCCATACAGTGGACGACGCCGTCACAAAAATTACGACTGTGGATACATTGCCCGTTTGAGCACTTCCATTGGTAGCTGGGGCACTTCCAGTAGACTGAACAGCAAACAAAGTGATCGCATTCAGTGTTACGTGTAAATACCTTCATCGTCACTGTATTCGTCTCTCTTCATTTTCATACACTTCTGTCTTCACTGCATTCACCTTTCATTCATCCACCATTTTCATCACGTTCACTCACATTGAGAGTCAGTTTTATTCACTTATATCGTCAGTTGCATTCAACGTTATTGTCATATCCGCTCACCTCCATCGGCACTCCACACATCGACATTATCACTTTCACTGATCATCATTTCTTCCGTTCACTTTTATTGTCACCTCCACTCCCATTAAACATGCGGGCCCTGTACGGGCATGGTAAAGGCTCGTACGGGCACGGGCTTGCTCATACTTTGCCTGTACCGGCCCTGTGTGGGCATGGTAAGGGTGTCTCTGCCCCCGCGGGTTAGCTTTTTTCATTTTTTTTTAATGAAGGACTTAATGCGAAAGACGCTCTTATTGTGATGACACCAGATTGAACATTTTGTCGTCTGTGTATATTTTCCAACACACCGTTACCAGACTGCTTCTGAATTTAGAGAACACATCGCACATATTCAGCATCGTAAAATCTGGGAACCAGACAAGACATATATTTTCAACATCAAAGGCTCACGCTGCTACTATTACCACCACCACCACCAACACCACTGTCATAAACACCAACTTACCGCAGTTGCTTTCGTCAGAACCATCCTTACAGTCGTTTTTATGGTCACACCTTTGAAGACTGTGGATACATTTAAAGTCCTTGCACTTCCATTGGGGATAGGGGCACTCCCAGTCGGCTGAACAACAAACAAAATGATCGCCTTCAGTGTTACGTGTAAACATCTTCATCGTCACTATATTCGTCTCCCTTCATTTTCATACACTTCTGTCTTCACTGCATTCGTCTTTGTCATCACTTTCATTCATCCACCATTTTCATCACGTTCACTCACATTGAGAGTCAGTTTTATTCACTTATATCGTCAGTTGCATTCAACGTTATTGTCACATCCGCTCACCTCCATCGGCACTCCACACATCGACATTATCACTTTCACTGATCATTATTTCTTCCGTACACTTTTATTGTCACCTCCACTCCCATTGAACATGCCCGTGCGGGGCCTGTACGGGCATGGTAAAGGCTCGTACGGGCACGGGCTTGCTCATACTTTGCCTGTACCGGCCCTGTGTGGGCATGGTAAGGGTGTCTCTGCCCTCACGGGTTAGCTTTTTTTTTTTTTTTTTTTTTAAATGAAGGACTTAATGGGCAGACACTCTTATTGTCATGACACCAGATTGAACATTTTGTCGTCTGTGTATATTTTCCAACACACCGTTACCAGACTGCTTCTGAATTTAGAGAACACATCGCACTTTTTCAGTAAGGGCACAATTTTTCTATGAAGTAAACAACAGGGGGTAACACTAACTAAATAAAATGAGCAAACTTTCCCTCAAACTAAATTTCCCTTTCTACCTTTTTCTTCTCCATGCCACTTTACTCTGTAGGGCTCTGCGGACCCTCCAAAACTGCAGCATACTCTCCCATCAACTTCTGCTTAATGGATTGTGGCTGCCCACATCAAAGAAGAACTTGCAAACAATGGAAGTGGAAAGGTAGATAATTACTGGAATCTAGAGCTTCAGTCCTAGACTATATCCATCGGCCGAAAATTTCTGCCACAAAAAGTGAGTTTGATCACATTTGTGTCTTTCCGTATGCGCCATTGATGTTTGATCTAGATCTAGTTTCCAAGTAACGACGTGCACGCTTCCTCAGTGTTGATGTCGGCAAAACAGTCGATTGTGTACTGATGACTTACTTTTTACAGACTGCGAATGTAGTCATACAAACTTTCGCACATTTTGGCTCCATTCGCTAGACATGAACCTGTTTCACTGATTTTAATACTATCATTTATGACCCAAGGTGGTGTTTAAAATGTCCCAGGAATTTCCGACCTCCTCCTTGGGTGTTGACAGTTATTTAAAGTGAATCCTCTCTCTCTCTCTCTCTCACACACACACACACACACACACACGCACGCACGCACGCACGCACGCACGCACGCACGCACGCACGCACGCACGCACGCACGCACGCACGCACGCACGCACGCACGCACGCACACACACACACACACACACACACACTCAGAAAATGAAATATCAAAAACACACTGATGTACTGTGCAACATAGGAAGAAGAAGAAAACTGAAGAAAAAAAGAAAAGTCTAAGATCATAAAACAGGAATTATCAACGTGAAGAAACAAATTGTGCAGTAAAAATAGTTTACCAGCATTTGTGTGTGTGTGCGTGTGTTGGCGGGAGGAGGGGGGGGGGGGGAGAGATTATCAAGATGAATCAAGTTTGGTTTTAATCAGCAGCTGTAATTTTGAGTACTCTCTCTCTCTTTATACACACACACACACACACACACACACACACACACACACACACACACACACACACACACACACACACACACGGATTTATGTTTCTGCACTCAAAATGTTTGAAGGGACAATGAATTGTTGGAAAGATACACTCTGACTATATGTACCTGGACAAGATTAAACGAACATGATCCACAGTAAACATTTGGCAACTGAACGTGCCGTTGATTTTATATCGGTTTTAGAAGTTGACTTTTTAAACTAACTCTCCTTTCATGAGCTGATTGCCGCTTTGTGCGCTCTTTTCCCGCGCTTCATTTTGACGTCACCAAGGTGTCTGGAGTCACGGACAGAACACCAGAAGCTCGGCTCAGTTTTGCGTACAGGTCACGGAAGAAATGCATGTGGATTGGAATCAATTTTGTTACCGCTTGTTTTTATCTCTGTGGATTGAAATTTTGATGACATTTTGCAGCGTTTTATAAAATAAAATAACTTAAAGCTAAGTCCACGAGAAAATGTGTGGTTTATTGGGTTTTACCCCCACTTATTTATAACTCATAATTATTGGTAATTTTGGGATAAAATTAGACAACAGACGAACAAAATGAAATAATGCAACAAACAAGTCATGACTAAAATTTAATTACAAAAATTCATACCAAAAGTAGATTCTTTTTCTCCAAACCTGTCAAGGCTAGTTTCTTTAATATGCTCCAGCACACTAAAAAAAAAAAAAAAAAAAAAAAAAAAACGCACGCAAATAAATCAATCCAGTATAAGAAACTGATAGGAAAGCAATCTCTCTTTCATATGGTTTGGTTAATTTTTACTTTCTTGTATATATTCACGAGTTAGACAATTCATGACGGTACATTCTGTTGAGAACTTTGCAACTACCCAATAGTATCATTCGCTTAATTTTCAGTGCATTAGTTAGTTAACAGTAATCCACTTTCTGAAGCAAGTGACGACAAAATGTCGCAGAAGTAGGAAAGTTTGAAATTTTACCAAACTTTTAACCATAGACCGCCTCCATCCCCACCCCCGATCTTCCATTCTTCTTTCTAAAATGCTGCAATACTTTATCAGATGTTCACTCCACAGACACAGAAACATTTGGTGACCAAATGATTGCAATCCACATGCATTTCATCTGTGAACTGTACGCAAAACTGAGAGCTTCCTGTTGCTCTATCTGTGATGTGAGAAACTTTCGGTGACGTCAAAATAAAGCACGTGGAGAGAGTGCACAACGGGCTAAGTAGCTCCTGAACAAGACTCAGTGATGGTGTCAGTTTAAAAACAAAACAAAAACAACAACAATCAATATAAAATCAGTGGCCTGTTCACTTGCAAAACTTTTACTGGAGATCAATTTTTTAAGAACTCCTTCGCAGGCTAAATTTCTCTGTGCCTGGACCAGCTTAAACGAATACGATCCACAGTAAACATTTTGCGGTTGAACGTGCAGTCGATTTTATATCGGTTTTTGGAAGTTAACTTTTGAAATAATTGCTACATTTTGTCCCCACCCGCCACCAAGTCCAACAAGGGGATGCACACAAGCGGAAACTCCAGCAAGTGTTCACCAGGGCTCAAAATGCAAAATACTCAGGTGATAAAAAGCAAAGTTTACTTCTATCCCCTCACTGACCCTGAGCCGCTGCCTTCTAATCGAAATTAGGGCAAAGCACGACCAGCCGATTGATTGGGTCGGGCTAACCCAACCACCCGTATAGGAGAAGTCCGGGCCGAAGAAGTGTGTTGGACCTCACGGGGGACCTCAGCCACAGGATCCCATCCTCCCCCGACACGAGATGCAGCGCACGGCAATCACGCTGGGTCTGAAGGTGACCGCAGAGAGCAAGAAGAACCATATAGAGAAGAGTTCTGTTGTAGATAAATACAGGACATTTCGCTGGTTAGGTAGAAATAAGCTGTAAGAAGGGAGCTGTAAAACAGAGGTATCGTGGAGATAATTTTTGGAATGAAATATAGTTGAAAGGACCGGTAGACCGAAACTAGACGTCAGAAAAGAGTAAAAGGGGTGAAGCAGCTTAGTTTAAACACCCCCGGCGCGAGAAGCCGGCTCCATGCAAGGGCAACATGAGGGCAACATGAGGGCAAAACGGTACGGGACCGGTACAGGCAAAACGGTACGGGACCGGTACAGGCAAAACGGTACGGGACCGGTACGGGCAAAACGGTACGGGACCAGAACGGGCAAAACAATACGGGACGGGTATGGGCAAAACGGTACGGGACCGGTAGGGGCAAAACGTTACGGGGCCCATATGGGCAAAACGGTACGGGACCGGTACAGGCAAAACGGTACGGGACCTGCAGGGGCAAAACGGTACGGGACCGGTAGGGGCAAAACGGTACGGGGCCCATACGGGCTACGGTGCGGGCTCTGTACGGGGCACGGTGTGGGCACGGTACGTGGCCCGCACCATTGCCCGTGTGCAGCCCGTACGGGCAACGTACAGGACCCTTTTGGGTGCCCGTACCATGGGTGCCCGTACCATAGGGACTGCCCCTACCATGCCCGTAAGGGCATGTTTACTGGGACTCCTTCTATTAATTGTTTCTTCCGGTGCTCTGTTCATCACATGAATGGCCAACCGGACAATTAAGTAGACACACCATCTTCAGAATCAGAAGAACTGGCACCTAGACAAGACACGCACCTTCTTCAGCATCGTAAAACCTGGGACCCAGACAAGACGTACGTATATTTTCAAAATCAAAGGTTCATGCTGCTACTATTACCACCAACATCAACACCACTGTCATAATCACCAACTTACCGCAGATTCTTTCGTCGGAGCCGTCGCCACAGTCATCAGAGCTGTCACACACACGATGCCTGACGATACATCGGTTGTTTTGGCACTTCCAGAAAGATTCGGGGCAATAGTACCCGACTGAGCAACAAAGAAATTAAGCTCCTTAATAGTGACGTGTATTCACATTCATCGTCACAGTATTTGTCTTCCTTCATGTTCGTACTCTTGTTTTCGCTGTATTCGTCTTTCTCACCACTTTCATCCATCTTAGTCATCATTGCCAGCCACAATTTTTAATACGTTTACTCACCTTGAGAGCCAGTTTTATTCACCTATATCGTCAGTTGCATGCAACGTTATCGTCACATTCGCTCACCTCCATCGTCACTTCAGTCATCGACATTTCCCTTCCATTGATCATCATCTCTTTCGTTAACTTTTACTGTCATCTCCACTCATCCTATTAATCGTTTCTTCCGGTGCTCTGTTCATCACATAAATGTCTAACTGGACAATTAAGACACACACAATCCAACTGTACAGTTAAGACACACACAATCTTCAGCATCACAAGAACTGCGAACTAGACAGGAGAAACATCAACTTTAGCATCACAAGAACTGGAAGCTAGATAAGGAAGAAACCGTCTTCAGGACTAAAAATTAAAAATAAAAGTAAAAATGGTGCTTAACGTCCACAGAAACCATAAGGCTTATTAGGGTAAGGACTAAGAAGTGTGTTTGTATTTATACTCCCTTCTTCAGCATTACAAGAACTAGAAGCCAGGTAAGGAAGAAACTATCTTCAGGACTACGAAGTCTGTATGGATTTATATTCCCTTCTTCAGCATCACAACAACTGGAAGCCAGATAAGGAAGAAACCGTCTGCAAAGGGATCGGCTGAACCCCTATCTGTCTCCGAAGAACTCTTAGCGGACTCGAACGGAACCCGGGCGTTGGCCGATACCGTCCCCGACTTCCCGGAGGACGATACCGATCCGGGTCCGCCCGAAGAACGCACGTTAGACTCAGATGACCTAAGTGGACATTCTAAAAAAAAAACAAAAAAAAAAAAAACGCACACACACACACACACACAAACACACACACACACACACACACACACACACACACACACACACACACACACACACACACACACACAAAAGGCTAAAGATGTCTGACATTCAATAGATTTGAACTCTCTTCTGGTGGAAGCGGCAGCAGCGTAGGTCTTACCTCCAGAGACCACAGTCGGCATCTTGGCTTCAACCAACTGTCTGGCTTTCGTAAAGGATATGCGTTTCTCAAGGCGGACACGTTGAATCTCCTTCTCCTTCTGCCAGACCGGGCAATCTTTAGCCGATGAAGCGTGGGGACCATTGCAATTAGAGCACAGCTTGGGTCCCTCACATCGACCTTCATGCCTATCTTTTCCACAACACGGACACTTTGCAGCAACCTTGCAACTTTGGTTCGTGTGGCCAAACTTGTTGCAGTTGAAGGAATGCATCGGGTTGGGAACAAACAAGGCCACCTTCACCTTTAGATAGCCGACTGTAATCTCTTTCGGGAGTTGCGGGGAACCTAACGTCAAGAAAAGAGTGTTGGTGGGGATCACTTTCCCCTCCTTCTTCACTGTCACTCGGTTCACCCCAACTACACCCTGATCCTTCAGTTCATCTCGGATCTCAACCTCCGACATGTCAGCGAGGTCCCGACACCTGATTACTCCCAGAGAGGAGTTCGGGGTCTTATGAATTGAGACCTTGACTGGTCTGTAAATAATCGGATTGTTTGGAGCAGGTTTTGGGCAGGGGCCCTTTTGCCGCACTCCACCAAGAAGGAGCCATCTCTCAGTCTTTTGATGTTCTTCAGTGTTCGGCAATAGCCTGAAAAGCTTTCTGAATTGCAAAAGGAGACAACTTTTGCAGAGGCAGATCTTCATTCGCAGATTCGACTATAACAAAAAATCTGGCCCACTTTGTTTCACTGTTCATGGGCATCTCATTGTCGGAATACGTATCTGAGTCGTCATCCCGTTTTTTTTGACTGGTGTTTTGTTGCTACTGTATGTTAAGTAATGATTCGTTACGTTTTGTCCCCACCCTCCACCGAGTCCAACAAAGGGATGCACACAAGCGGAAACTCCAGCAAGTGTCCACCAGGGCTCAAAATGCAATATACTCAGGTGATAAAAAGTAAGGAAGGGATAAGGTAGGAGAAAACTTGGTATACATGCCACCACCTGGGTATAAACTTGCTATACCTGCCACCAACTGGATATAAACTTGGTATACCTGCCACCACCTGGGTATAAACTTGGTATACATGCCACCAGCTGGTAATACCTACCAGGCCGATCAATCAACACGGTATACCTGCCACCAACTGAGAGAGAGAGAGAGAGAGAGAGAGAGAGAGAGAGAGAGAGAGAGAGAGAGAGAGAGAGAGAGAGAGAGAGAGAGAGAGAGAGAGAGACGCTACTACCAATCGGCTATACCTGCCGTCTGGTATACCGGCAACCAGCCGGGTACCAGACGCATGGTGAATCGGCCATCAACCGAGAATGTCTACCAGATATACTGTAAACCTATCATCAGCCTGGTACACATATACCCGACACTCGGCATACCTGCCACCCGGGTATACTTACCAGGCACTGGATCTACGCCACTGCCATAGGAGTCGGTCACCAAGCAACACACCACAATGGCGACAACGACACAGAAACGAGCCATGACTGCTTGCAGGTATTCTGAAGAGAGGAAGAAAAACTTACTGCCACACAAAATTATGGCCTTCTTAATTCTTTCACCGACAACTAATAGGCTTGGTCGCCATAAAAATAATAGTTCACACCCAGTAAAAACAATAGAAATCAGGCTAAAGACAATCACAACACTACAAAGGCGCCATGTACACACAAATGGGAGAAAAGTCGTGAACATTACGTACGTTCAGCTGCTGTCTAGGCTAAAACCTGTTTGAAAAGATAACCGATTCTGATGGTGATGAGGTATGTAGTCCTCTCCTCCATCATCACGAGGCGGGGTGGGTTGGGGAGATGGGGAGTCTGTGGACAGCAACCCCCACACACCCCATCTCATTTTAAGCTATCCCAGGAGCCGTGTGAACAGGGTGTGGTGCTGGGCTGTCGTAGCGAGATGGACTGTTTTGTAGCTTTCAGCTGATGATGATGATGATGATGATGTCTTGCTTTATAGCTTGTTTCCATTAACTTGAATGCTCAAAAGGGGGGAGGGGGGAGGGGGTTAGAGAGAAAGTCATAAACAAGAAGAAGAAAAAGACACATGGTACAAAGTCATTCACAGAGCAAGTGTTTTCAGACGTTTGCGAAACGCCGCCGTGTCTGCTTCCCTGACTGTTTGTGGTAGAGCATTCCAGAGCTTGGAAGCAGAGTTGGAAAAGGCTCGGAAGCCAAACTGCTTGTTGGTGTGTTTTTCAGCAGCACTTGGAATCAGTAGGCGTGGTTGCGATGATGAGAGAAGAGGTCGTACATGAACGTATCGGGGAATGAGTTCCTGCAAGTATTCCGGCGCCGTACCTCGTAGCATTTGTAAGCCAAGGGCATGATTTTGTGATCAATTCGCTGTTTCACTGGCAACCAATGCAGTTCTTTCAAGACGGGAGTAATGTGTTCTCTCTTCCGTGTGAGTTGTCCTCAGCACTTCTTTCTGTGCATGGACGCTGCCTCTGTGACTTCATTCCCTACAACGGTTGAAACGTTAAGTTGAAAAGTATACACAGGTAACTTTGCACCTGCGAGTTCCCCTCCAACTTAATAGCTATGCCTCTCGTGATGGTCGGTCACTATTATTTTTTGGAGTGTCGAAAAGCGACTGGAGAGAGCAAACACTAGTACCCCTCTCATCCAGTTCCCCGTCCCCAATAAACCGTTTGAGGTTTATGTGGGCTTTACCCAAAGAAAACCCCTCAGTTTGTCTTCTACCTCAAGGGCCATCAGCTCTCTGACGAACCCCATCCAGCAAAAATTCTCCCAAACGTAGTGTCGCAATACAACTTCACCCTTATTCACTGTCCGACTCCTATCTTTCTATCCAACACAAAAGCTTGTATTGCAAATTCACACAATGTACTTTATTGATGCGTTCATTCTACGCTTTCATACGCTTATTCATATATTAGATCACCGTTTCCTCTAAATCTTATATAGATAGATATATAATACAAGGTACATACTTTAACTGAGTTTTAAACTATTCAGTACTACCACTGAACTGCTAAGACGTCAACACAAATGATTAAATTTATTGTGTGGAAACACAAGACTAAAACGCTTAGAGGTTAGTTATGGGAAGATATGACAACACAACGAAGGCCTTTACACGTATCGCGTGAAATACCGCACACACCGTTAACGTGCATGCCTCCGTGGCACTACCACAGAGGCAAACGAAGACGGAGACAGATGACAAAGTAGGCAGACGAAAACGTAGGCGGACGAAGACGGAGGTAGATGAAGACGGAGACATACAAGTAAGTAAATTACTTGGTGTTTTACGCCCAGTCAACCATTACGGTTATATTAGAGGCGACGGAGACATACAAAGACGAAGACAGACGCACTCTGGGGTCGAACAAAGCGGCAGCTCTCTTTGAGCTGATGACTACCCCAGAGTGACGCCTTGTTTCTGATCTTACTTTCAGTAAAATGAATGGATAAGGAGCGTCTACAGACCCCTCAGGTTGTGCCAACTGGCCTGACAGAAGACTATAACTATAAAACACTTTCGACACTACGGCCTAAACTAAAACACGCCTTCTCTTCTCCGTTCCTTACAGTCCGTTGTTGTTTGTTTCTTAGTGTCCTCGGATGTCGGATGACACAGACAGTCATCTGTACTCTGCGAATATCTACTTTCTTCCGTAAGAACCTCCACATACCTGATTGGCCGATACACACAGTTAACACGGTTTTTGGTTTGCCAATCGTTTCACAAAGTTCCGAGTCATAGCAGCACACATTCCTACGCGTGCAAAACGGATAATTCGTGGACTGCAGAGCACGAGAACAACGACGAACACATTTTTGTTACTAGGGTTGACTGAGCTGTCGCTCACTTGTCCGCTATCACTTTCAATTGATGGAGACCGTTGATGGTCTCACATACGTTAGAAGCAGTAGATAATTAGTCGACATCTACTTAATGAACTCATTATCTCACTCGATTAACTCATTAATCTATGTAATGCTATTAAATCATTCAAGAATCTCATTTTTGACACGTATCTACATTGGACAGTTCAGCGAAGCTGGCTTGCACGAGACAGTGTAATCTTTCGTACAAAAAGTCACCAAAGGTGGCATCTACCACTTCCGGGCCGATTTCGGAGTAGGCGTTGGATCACACTGTGTAACCATGGGATTTGAACCTAGAACTACAAACGAAACAATACAAATGCCAGAACTGTCGCTCTTTGCAAGAATTACAGGGGACAGGTGATGGAGGATGAAGGGGAAAAAGGGTCTGCGTGGTTTCCCGGCTGACCGGAAGATTGTGAGTGCGTGGAACAAAATGCATTTTTTGGCTTCGTGTCACCCGCTGACAATATTAGGGCGTGGGTTCGCGTTAGTACCGCGGATCTCGCCATCAGTAGTGGTCAAGGGATGTCCGCGTGGTAGTAAGTGACCGTTTTAAGTCACGTGATTGCTGTCACTAAAACGCCACAGGGGCAAAGGTTCGGCCTCTTTTTCAGCCTGATTTTGGATAGGGCCGCGTGGGCGCTCATGTTGACCACGACCGGTCAGAGGCCACGTGTACGTACATCAAGATGTCAGCCTGGTTTGGCTACTATCAGAGTTCAGGAGCTGTGTGAAAGTCGAGGTGGCCGTCCCGGGCTTTCCTACCTAACGAGCCTTATGGTTTCTATGGACGTAAAGCAACATTGAACCATGCTCATGCATTGGTCACAATTTGTCCCTAATGTGTCAACCGATATCCGAGGACATTAAGCTCCACATCAGCATCATCTTTGGCTACCAGTTGTAAGTATTGAAGTTACAGTGAGGTGCCTGTAGTTGACCACTACCTGCTTTTCGTTAGCTGTTTGTCAGCCGGTCCTTTTTATCATAACCTGATTGCAGGTAAGACACCTTTATTTTTCACTGTTGAAGTTGCATTTGCCACCTGTTTTGCTGGAAGTTGTAGACTGTTTAATTAAGAATTCTGTTATAGGGTTATGCTTTTCATTGCTCGCTCTGATATAATGGCTGTAATTAACTGAATGTTATAAACAATTATCTTTTTTGTATGTGCGTAGATATCTGTTGTTAGAAGGTGTCAGACGGCTGATAGTGTTGTCATGCTGCTTCCAAGTTTTACTTCAGAGCTCAGGAGCTGTGTGAAAGTCGAGGTGGCCGTCCTGGGCTCCCGTCCCTAATAAACCTACGGTTTCTTTGGACGTAAAGCAACACTCGACCAAGTCAGCCAAGTTTTACGCTCGCCGTGCAGTGCGCGCGAGCCGACCGGGTCACGCTAGAGTAATTTGTAGTGGACAGAGGTGGTGCGCGTCTGGTCGGTTTGGGAGATAGAGGGGTGTGCTTTGAGCCAGAGACACTACACTACAGAGACTGTCGCTGCGGGATGAAACGGAGTCGCCGCGCGAGCAGGCTACAATCAAACAGGCAAGCGAAACTTCCGGTCTGTGCCGTGCAGTGACCGGCTGTAGAGTGTTTCATACATCTACACCGTCATTCCATCTATAATTTTATTCCGGTTACTACACATTCACCAGCTAGTCGGCCGACACGATGTGTGTGTGTGTTGCTTGTTTAGCGCACGCATGTAATGTATAAAGCACTGAGAAGGGAATGTGGGCTATGCCTGTGTGTGTGTGTGTGTGTGTGTGTGTGTGTGTGTGTGTGTGTGTGTGTGTGTGCGTGCGTGCGCATCTGTGTGTGTGTGTGTGTGTGTGTGTGTGTGTGTGTGTGTGTGTGTGTGTGTGTGTTGCTTGCTTAGCGCACGCGAGTAACTTATAAAGCACTGAAAAGGGAATGTGGGCTATGCCTGTGTTTGTGTGTGTGTGTGTGTGTGTGTGTGTGTGTGTGTGTGTGTGTGTGTGTGTGTGTGTGTGTATCTATATTTTTTTTTAATGGAGCCAGTTTAAACATATTCGAAAGAATAAATTCAAATAAAACAGCACGATCTGAATCTAATCTGCTTCTCACTATCAGCTCCTTTTACGTATTTGCAGTTGATGTGGTTTTGATGCTTTCAGAACGCCGGCAATCAATTCTTTTTTATTTTTATATTTGTTCCCAACAACATAGATTGCATTGCAGGATGCCGACTTCCCAAATTACTTAATTTCAATCAGAAAACCGAAAGATTCAAAAGAAAAAAAAGACAAATGAAACATTTGAGAAACGGTCAGACTTTTTTTCTTTTTATATTATCGTTTGATTTCACTGCACCGTAAAAAGTTAGTTTGTAAACTGGAACGTTTTTCTGAACGGCTTTTTAATAATTTCATCAATACGAGTACACGCTGGCATAATTGGTTAAACTGCATATACACAAACATATTTAAACAAAAAACAAAAACGAACAAAAAAACGTAGATTCGGTGATGATAACTATGGGTGGACGGTGATGCGAGAGAAAAAAAGAGAGAGAGAAAAAAAAAAGAGAGAAAAAAAGAGAGAGAGAGAGGAATAAACAACACTATCATTTAAAAGGGACGGATCGTTCCTGAGAGGCCGACATTATCGGCAAGTCTGCTCCATCACCATCCACAAAAAAAGAAGAAAAGAAAAAAAAGAAACACACACACAAAAAAAGGAGGGGTGGAGATGAAGGTTTAATAAAACCACACACACACACACACACACACACACACACACACACACGCACGCACGCACGCACGCACGCACGCACGCACGCACGCACGCACGCACACACAGGTCAACATTATATACTTAACCTCCGGCCCCCTGTCTGTGTAGTTAGTTTCAGTTTCAACATAGCTGTGAGTCATTTTAAGCTGAAAAATACGTTCCAGCCTACGCCAGGTCTTCACTTTCATGAGATGTTTGATAATTTCAAACACACTGACTGAAACACGGATGATTTATGATGAGAGAGATGGTCACAGAGAAAGAGAGTTTCTGAGGTGAGATCGGTAACTGATGTCATTCAGTTTTTGTCGGTGATTTGCCCGCATTAAAAAGAAATAACTTGAATAGATATATAATATAAAACAACGCCGGAATGCAAAACAGAACCATAAAGACAAAATATCCTGTCTTCCTCTCACTTATTTTATGTGACAAGTCTGGTGTAACTACCGAACAAAACTGAACATGCGTCAATGCTGCGTAAGTTACTATTAAAAAACAAAACAAATAAAAAACGCAGAATAATCTGAAGATATTATATACCAGAGAACTTAAAAATTAAACTGGCATTGTGGTAGGTATGATCTAAGTGTATAATGCTCTTGAAAATCGAAACAATATCAGCCCACCCCATCGAGATTAGCTAGAGAAAGCTACGGTTACACGCTGACCGGAAGAGTGGAGCGCTTGTCCGCCAACCACCCGCCGGTTGCGCCACTCCGTTTACAGGCTTATCGTAACACGGCTCGCTCACTCGGCTATCCCCTTGCTGTAGTATCTCTGGTTGAGCCGTGACGAAAGTAGTCCCTATTTTTTTTATAGACATAGACAGTGTCAGAGTCTTTATAACGTTGAGGTTGGACACTATACGGAAGAAGAAGAAGAAGAAGAAGAAGAAGAAGAAGAAGAAGAAGAAAAAGAAGAAGAAGAAGGAGAAGAAGAATACACGGACGTAGGATACAATTCAGAAGTTCTGCCCCGGAGATCTGGCAGTCGTGTAGTCCCTCCATCAGCAGCAATGGCGCAGACGACCAGCGTTGTCGCTACGGCCACGCTGATATCGCGGAAGAGGAGGTAGCAATAAAGAAAGCGAAACGATCAACAGAAGTATACTTACTATCCGATGTGTCTGTAAACCTCAGGTTGAAGTTATGCCTTCCCCTTCAGGATGTCAGACTATTTATACACATTTTTCTAGCTCAGAATCAATATGTCAGTATGTCAACCCGACATCCGAGGACATGAAGCCCCACATCATCATCTCAGAATCAATGAACACGTGCACACGTTTCGCCATCTCAAAGTCGGTAATCACGTGGACAGATTCAGGAAATATAGTCCCGAACGGAGCAGTGCACAACTCGTTTTTTTACGGCAAGCGCTAGTTTCTAGCGCTATACAGCGAGAGCTGTGTATAGTCAAAACACGTTCATTTGATTGCCTTTTTGTCATGGTAATGTTGTTTATGCACCCTGTTTGATTTGTTCGTGCAGTAAATTGCTGCTCACACTGCCTCAGCAATAGTATTGTGAACGAAAAGGCGCCTACCTTGCCAAATATACCTTACCCACGTTCAGTCGATTGCATTTTTATCACGGTGATGTTGTTTATACAGCCTATTTGATTTGCTCACATAGGATATATGGGTCACAGCTGCCTCGGCGATAGTGTCGTAAACGAAACTGCGCCTACTTTACCATATATATACACCCACGTTCAGTTGATTGCATTTTTGTCATAGTAATGTTGTATCAAATAACCAGCTGTTTTTATTTGTGAAATCAGCACGCCGAGTCTACTAAAACTTGGACGTCGAGCAAAATTAAACGTTGTAAAAACTGCTCACACACAGGCTTGCTTGTCTACCTCTTGCTTGTCTACCTACACATCCACCGGTTAGTGCTCTATTTGTGCGTTCTTGTAATTAATGACTTTTATTCTGCCAGGCAGGTCTTTGTCGTTAGCCGGTGGAACAAATATCAAGATACACAGGTTCATTTATTTTCGGGTACGTCTGTGGGTACGTAGACCTGTAGATGAATTGAGAGGTAAATGTGTGTGTTTTGCCAAAAGGGGAGATTAAACTGAACAGGTATATTGATGAACGGACAGATCTAGAGCAGTAGTGAAGTGGAACCGGTAGACTGCACCGTTTAGTCGGAATGAAAGTATCAAAATGAACAGGTAGGTTGATGAACAGGTGCATCTATGGGCAAATAGACAAATAGTTGAATGGAAAAGTAGGTCTTTGTGGTTAGCCGGAATGAAAGCATCAAAACGAACAGCTAGTTTTGGGATGTAGACTAGTAGCTATGTAGGTCTTCGTGATTAGCCGGAAGTGAGGGTTCAAGATGAACTGGTCGATTAATTTTCGGGTAGGTCAGCAGATTAGTTGACAGGTAAGCGTGCATTTTAAGCCTGAAGGGAAAATTTAAAATGCACAGGTGTGTGTGTGTGTGTGTGTGTGTGTGTGTGTGTGTGTGTGTGTGTGTGTGTGTGTGTGTGTGTGTGTGTGTTTAGATTGCGGTACACACAACCTGTGAACGTCACTCCTGACCTACAGGAACAGATACTTCAACGGTGTCCACCTGAACTCCACAACGGCCGCTACTGGACAAGAATGCCTATCCCAACAATGTCTGCAGGTCCATTAGTGTTTCCAGACTGGCCAACGGCAGCCTCCTGTGTCACTCACAGCAGGTCACAACACTCAGCAACCCCGAGGCCTTCTTCGCCCTGTCCTTGGCTGACCACTACCAGAGAACGTGCTGCAGCGAAACTGACCATTTAGTCAGCGGGAAATTATTTCTGTCTCGCCTTTGTTTTTGTTTAAGAAGATTAATGGAATCTTGTCAAGCGCTGACCTCGCGGCTCAAAGCCGTAAACACGAGTGATGTGGCACACATAATGTACATGGAGGTAGAGAAGGCGATCACACACTGACCAAAAGCTAGCGCGTAATGTCCACATCAACACAGGTTCAAGCACAATCATGCGTAAGATGCACACACACACTCACACACACACACACACACACACACACACACACACACACACACACACACACACACACACACACACACACACACACACACACACACACACTTAAAAACAGCCAAACAAGTACAACAGCAACAAAACCTCATTCTCAGCAGACTGGGGACGATTCTTGAGTCAACGCCGATTGCGATATTTCGCTTTGTTGCTGAAACTGAAGGACAGATGTTCCGCCAAATTCCTGGCTTTTATTCGACCAGTGGTTACATCTTGTCGCCGTGAAATGCGAGGTTTTCACTACTGATGATGACGTGATGCTTAACGTCCTCGGATGTCGGCTGACTTATTAGGGACAAGCTGAGACCAATGCGTGAGCATGGTTCAGTAAATCTACGTCCACGGAAGCCAGAAGGCTCGTTAGGATAGACAGCCCAGGATGGTCAGCTCGACTCTCACACGGCTCCTGAACTATATTTTCACTACTACTAGTACCAGGGAATTAATACAGATATGCGTTCGGCCAGTAAAATAGCTGACAACCCACCCACCCCCTGCCCCACCCCACCCCCCAAAACAATTCTAGCAAATTGCGTATGGCAGTTCAATGCGCATGCGCGAAGATTTAAACCAACGGGGTCTATTCCCATAGGGCTGATGGAACCCAGTATAAATAATTCAACGGGACCCGGAATGACCGTTATGCATTCTCCCAAGTAGGTCCTCTCTGAAGGAAACAGTTTTCCTCCTCTTCTTCTTCTTCTTCTTCTTCTCTTTCTTTTTTCTTCTTCTTTTCCTTTTTCTTCTTCTTCTTTCCCCCTTTTTTTCCCTTTCTTTTTTCTTCTTCTTTGTTTAGTGTGCGTCTTTTACCTCATTTCCTCTCTTGACATTAATTGTATCGTTAATTTCTCTTCGTTGCCCAGAAGACAGCACCTGTTCCAAAGACAAACAAACCCTCACCTAACTACTAATAATGTCGAACCTAGAAAATCGAGCAACCCGGGAGGTATCAGTACAGATTACAAGAGCAAATCTGCTGAACTACAAATGGGTTTCAATGTCATTTTAAACAACTTGGAATCATACATCAACGCACAATAATAATAATAATAATAAAGCACATAAATTGTGTGCATGACTTGCACTTAAAACCAGTATCTCACAGTGTCGCGATGAGTAGACAAGAGACGGCTAGTCAATTAACTGATGAACTCCCATTATATAGTATACAATAAAGTAACAATGAAGAATGCGGATTACCAAGCTCATTCTTAACTAAACAGGAAGAGTGAGATAATCGTTACAGCAGTTCCACTTAAGGACACAACGAGACGGACAGTGACACAGGTGGCATTTGGGACCATGCCGTAAGCAGGAGGAAATCAGTCATAAACTGACCGGCTCCAGCTTTCGTTACTCAAAGCGTTACAGCATGTCACTGTTACTGACTAGCGGAGCATATCTGTGAACAAGTTCAAGCGTCTTACTGACGCGGGTAGCGCATCAAGAATCTAAACTGCTGATCTGGCTGTGCCTGTCTGCTCGGTTAGTGAACAGAGACAAGGACCTAATTGCCACTACTGACGCGCATCACCGGCCAGTTCGGGTACACGCACAAAGACCCGGAAAGGGTTTACAAGCTAAGCAGAATGAAAGTCTGCGCGCGCAAGACTCGACCATACAAAAGCCGGATCAAAACAGAAATATCATGTCTCATAGTTGATGCAATCACCCCTATGCACTAAACTATATTCAACTAGTAAAACGAACATTCGACAATACTATGAAGTCAAAATCTTTAAAGTGTTAACCATAATATACCACCGATTTCATGTAGAAAAATAGATCGGTACGAAACTAAACAAATAAGTTATGCCGCACAGAGATCTGCACGACCACACTGACAAAGGACCCATACTTTAGAGGGATAACTTTGCATCGGCAAAGCGTCACTCCAACTGAACATCCAACAATGGCAGCATAACATACTAGCTACATATTAGGCAACCAAGGTTAGCTGCATACATTTTGGAAACACCGGTCATCCTTGGCATAAAGGCTTAACATTTGAACACACGAACAATGTACACTGACGCCATAGCGGCTGCAACCACAACCAGGCGGCAATCTGACGCCGAAATTACCCACGTGTTCAAGAACCAAAATCAAGGCACGTTGTGAACATGGTAACATTATAAACATACATTATTTACATCAATAAGAAACAACAGAACAACAAGCCACAAAAAAATAACAACTTACAGCCTCTCCACTGAGATAAAGACCGGCCGCAACAGCAAACAAACAACCTGCCTCTGCAGGGACACTGCGGGAAAAGAGACGCTGCCGTGGCGAAGTGTTGCTTAATGTCCTCAGATGTCAGTTGACATATTAGGGACAAGTTGTGACGAATGCCGAAGCACGGTTCAATAAATCTTTACGTCCACGGAAACCAGAATGCTTAAATTTTCGCGCATGCGCAATTACCTGGCGTACGCGATTTGTCGCAAGTAGGGGGAATGTGTCAGCTGGGTTGCTGGCCGAGCGCATAGCTGTATTTCCATGTGCAATAGAATAACAGTGCGTACACACAGTAGTACACTAGTAGTAAAAACCTCGCATTTCACGGCGACAAAATGGGCGGAAAAGATCACTACCGTGTAACCCACTACACCACTTCTGTCCTTTAGTTTCAGTAACAAGGCAAAATATCGCAATCGGCGCTGACTCGAGAATGATCCCCAGTCTGTTAAAAATGAAGTTTTTGAATTTTATTTTTACTTTCACACACACACACACACACACACACACACAC
>OY757558.1:11460478-11495478 GCA_963584105.1 Alviniconcha strummeri
CCACAAATTCCAGTGTGACAGCGGGGAATGTCTGCCGATCAGTTCCCGCTGTGATGGTCACAATCTCTGTGTCGACGGTTCCGACGAAGAAAACTGCTGTAAGTTGATGGTGACTGTGACAGTGGTGGTGGTGGTGGTGGTGGTACAGTCGAATACGCTTAAGTCGAACGTGCTGGGGAATTTCTTTTTTCTTCGAGTTCTCCGTTTTCTTTGACTTTCCCGTCCACGGCGGACAAGTCTAACCTTGCAGTCGAGCGTTTTGAGGCTGTACCTCTGGTGGAGTTTATGTACCTTGTATTTACACGCATGTCAGGTGAGTTACCGCAGGCGACGCAGGTCTTTGTTGTCGTGCTTGTATGACGTCATTGGAGTCCCCTTGTGTGTTGATGTTGCAGAAAGTGCTTCGAGTGAAGAGTTCTTTTGTTTGTTTGCTGTTTTTGTTTCTTTGCTTTGCAAAATGACGACTCCTGATCTTGATCATAGTTGTTTGTTTGATTTTCTGTATCAGTTGCTAGTGACGCCATATTTGGAGCAGCCAAACTTCAGTTTTTGACGGCTTCATAAGTTTTGTTCGTGTTTTCCTTTGCAAAAGCTACATTGTCAATAAGAAACAACAGCATCTGTCTTGAGCTCTGGCCGTGGTGTAGTGGTTTTGACTCTTGTGTGAAGTATAAGAGCGCCTTTGCCTCTTTTTTTCTTTCTTTTGTTGTTGTTGTTGTTGTTGTTGTTGTTGTTTTCTGATAGCGCGCACGTCGCACGAGTTTATGACAAAACTCGAACAAAGTTGTGAAGATTTGTAAATGTAATAACACACCCAAAACAAGCATATGGCAACGATGACACATCATTACAAGTGATAAATGTGAAAAATAACACACCAAATAACAAGTCAATAACTGTTCTTTATATCTACTTGATATCGTTAAATATGAAGAACAAACACTCCAAATAACGAATCAATAATTGTACATCATTTATATGTAGGGAAGCGAGGCGGGGAGTGAAGGAAGCATAAATGAAGAGTCACAAGTCAGAGGTTGCTATAACATAACTTTTATTTACACCAACCAGGAAACAGTGTCTGTGTTGGAAAAGACAAGCAAATAAAATATTTAGAACATAAAAGCAAAGGTAAAGACTAAACAACATCAATTATCTAATAAATACAGTCACCATGTATTTTACCTGTAGGGTAGGCTACTATAATACATAATGGTAACTGTGACAAAATAATTAATAATCAAGCACGTAACGTGTGTGTATGGCTGGCACTTAAAGCTAGTATCTCACAGAGCCACGGTGAGTAATAATATAGTAATAAAGAGGATTTCTAGAGCGCCCATCTATCACACTAGGTGGCAGTACAGGGCGCTTTACAATAACACTAATCACACACACACACACACACACACACACACACACACACACACACACACACACACACACACACACACACACACAGTGTCGGACATGGGGATGGGCAGGGCTGTGAAAAACAGTTTGACAGTGGTGGTGGTTGTGGTGGTGGTGGTACTGTCGAATACGCTTAAGTGGAACGTGCTGGGGAATTTCTTTTGTCTTAGAGTTCTCCGTTTTCTTTGATTTACCCGTCCACGACGAAAAAGTCTAACTTGCAGTCCAACGTTTTGAGGATGTACCCCTGGTGGAGTTTATGTACCTTGTATTTTCACGAGTGTCATGTGAGTTACTGCAGGGCACTTTACAATAACACTAACCACACACACACACACACACACACACACACACACACACACACACACACACGCACGCACGCACGCACGCACGCACGCACGCAGACACACACACACACACACACACACACACACACACACACACACACACACACACACACACACACACACACACTTAGAGTGTCGGATGAGGGGATGGGCAGGGCTGTGAAAAACAGTCTAGAAACAATTATTAAACAGGTGCATCTTGAGGGCGGCTTTGAAAGAGGAGGTAGAATCAGAGTGGCGGAGTGTTTGAGACAAATTGTTCCAGACAGATAGGCCAGCATAAGAAAAAGATCTTTCACCAAATGTTTTTGTGTTTAGACGGGGGGTGACAAAGGTTCGTGTGTCAGATGCAGATCGTAACTGTCTTGCTGGAGTATAAGGTTGAAGGAGATCGGACAAATACTGAGGGGCTGTTCCTGAGATGGAATTGAAGCCGATAGCTGAAATTTTGTATTGAATGAGATGTGTTACTGGTAGCCAGTGCAGAGTTTCAAGAATAGGATGGATGTGGTCAGATTTCTTAGCTTTACACACAAGCCTTGCTGCTGCATTCTGAACTTTTTGAAGTTTGTCTAGTAAGTACTGAGGGCAACCTAAAAGTAAAGAGTTACAGTAGTCTAAGCGAGAGAGGACAAGAGAGCATACAAGGGTTTGGGTTGCTTGAGTGTTGAGAAGGTGTCGTATGGAACTTATATGCCTGATTTGTATGTATGCGGCTTTACACGTGTTGCGTACGTGTTGAGACATGCTGAGATTCGAGTCCAGGGTTGCACCGAGGTTCTTAACAGACGACACAAATGGGACATCGGCGTCTCCGATGTGAATGACAGACGGCAAAAGACTGTGGACAGACATTCTAGTATGATCATGGCTTCAGTTTGGTTGTCATTCAGTTGAAGTTTGTTTGCAGTCACCCAAGATTTGACATCTGTAGTGCAGGTCTGGAGAGTTTCTATCGACTGGTGAATTGCGTCTAGTGTACTAATCTTGTAAAGCTGGTTGTCATCAGCGAAAGCATGGTGACTGACTGCGTGCTTGCATACTAGGTTAAAGAGAGGTTGGGTGTAGAGTATGAAAAGCACAGGGCCCATTACAGAACCCTGGGGAACGCCATAATGGAGCGTATTAGATTCTGTTTATGGTGACTGCATGTGTTCTGTTACAACGATAAGACGAGAACCAAGATATAGCAGGTCCAGAAATACCAAAGGGGTGCTGAAGTCGGGTAAGGAGAATTTGGTAATCTATTGTAACGAAGGCTGCTGAGAGATCTAAGAGTGTCAGAATGCATATTGTGTTGTTATCTATGGCTGTTAGAAGGTCGTTAACGATCATGAGCAGGGCAGTTTCAGTGCTGTGGTTAGGTCTGTAGGCTGACTGGAGAGGACTGAGAAGGTTGTTGTGGTTCAAGTGTTCGTTTAGCTGAGACAAAACTATTGTTTCTAAGACTTTTGAAAGAAAAGATAAATTTGACACAAGACGGTAGTTCTTTAAGTCATCATAGTTAAGGGACATCTTTTTCAAAAGGGATTTAACTAGAGCAGACTTGTAGACAGATGGAAAAACACCAGATACCAAGGAGTTGTTGAATACAGCAGTAATGCAAGGTAACAAAGAGGCAAGGCATTCAAGTAACAGAGGGGTAGGAAACGCATCAAGTTCACATGTTTTTCAAGGTGAGCTGAGTATCAAAGACACAGCAGTATCAGTTAAATGATGAAGGCTCTCAGTGTCACAGCAAGTGTACAAGACACGGCCAGTGTCAGTTAACTGTATAACCAGCATATGATGGTAATAAGTAACATAATAAGTAACACAATCAAAAATACAGTTTCCCAAGATTATTCTCAACTAAACAGAATAGTGAGATAATAGACGATTTCCGGAAATAACTGGCGAAGATAATTTGACATTGTTTTCTTACTCCGAGAGAGTGAAGTCCTCTGAATGGAGGCGGTAGCGGAGAAGAGCCGATCTGCGACAGTTTTAGATCTTCAGGCATAGACCTATTATAATTTATACTAGACTACCAGCTGGGGAAACCGACTATCCGATCTGTATGTTTCCCACGAACAATGAGTGTTTGCTCGGCATTTCTGATACCTTTTCTGCCTTTTGTTTACGGGTGTCCGTCATCTTCCCTACGTGCCCACTGTACCCCCAACAAAAGCGGGACTACTCTGTGCTACACCCACAGGTCTGGACCTATATATACAGGCCCATGCCCGAAGGCACTTACCGAGTGCAGTCCCTTGGATTTCCGAAGATCGTCTATTGTTACAGCAGTTTCACTTAAGCACACAAAGAGACGGACAGTGACACTATTGTGACAAAACATTCGCATGACGGACCAAATCCAAGCTGATTACCGACACTGGCAAAGACAATATCATACAACCGCCATCTGTCTAGAAGTTTTATGTTGCAAAGCTTGTAGCTGACCAGCAGCTAATTTAGGAATCTGGGGGCAGCGAACAACGAAATAGACAGAAATGCCTTCGACTTATCCGAGTGGGAAAAGGGGAAATCGTGTTCAGCTTAGTTGAAATTCGACTTATCCGTTTTGGTTAGGACAAAATAAAGATAGTAGGCAAAAGCAATGCAATCTACAGTGGGTCACAGAGGAGTACATTTGAAAGCAATACTAGTGCACCCTTTAATGAAAATAACTGGCGTCAAACAACAATAACTGAAAACGGAAACAGAATAATTAACCGATGATCAAGAAGGAACCTGAACATTTATGTAAAAGTGCTAATCGTTAAAACCCTCATAATCTCCCAATTTATTTACATTACGCAATCAGTAGGATTGCAAGAAAATACTGTAAACATCATCAACCAGAAATTAAATACCTTCATGTGGAAAAAGAAATATAACAAAAAAGCTGTTGGCAAAAGTAAAACGCAAAATTCTAATGCAAGATATTGATGAAGGAGGCCTTAAAATGGTTGATATGAAAATTCTCCAAAATTCGTCCTACTTGAACTGGGTGTCAAAATTAATGGGAAGCAAATCAGACAAACCTCAATGCAAAAAACGCTTCTAAATCTCAGTTTCTGCAGGAAACAGCTTAGACATTTTCAACACACGCTGCGAATTGACAGACCTTATTGGGATGCCAAAACATGAGCAGAATTCTGGAGAAATATTCTGCAAACATGGCTGAAACCCCCGCAATCTGTTTCTCCAGAATGTTCTTTAAGGAATAATAACAACATCCACACACACACACACACACACACACACACACACACACACACACACACACACACACACACACACACACACACTCACACTCAGAGAGAGAGAAAAAAAAATGTGTGTATAAATGCAACATTTTTCATTTGCTGTGACTGAATACGCGATAAGTCGTGGTCACAATAACTTAATAAGTATATGTTTTCCATTAATTGAATAGGAAGCACATCTTAAAAACAAAACAAAACAAAAAACAACTTCCTGAATGTACACGGATGCCCATCAATACTAAATCATAAGGCTATTCTACCTTGCACTGTACATAAAGCTATACTAATTTCCAGTGTACGCACATGACCATGTTGAAATGCATGCATGCAGTGCAGGTAGAATATGCAATGCTTATCCATTTAAAAACACACACATGCATACGCTCACAATCACATTATAACTAACATGTGCCGATAATGTGATTTGTATAGTAAAGATATGAAGCAACCATATTTAAATGTAAATGTAATTCTGTTATGTAAAGAAAGCTGAGCGAGTGAATGAAAAAATATATTGTAATGGACGGGTGCATGCTGTTTTGAAGAGAGAGAGAGAGAGGCCCCGAAAATGATGCGCTTCGTAAAAAGAAGAAGAAGAGAAAAAGAAGACTTAAGCGTATTCGAGTATTTCACCTTTTTTTTTTTTTTTTGCTTTTGCTTTGTTTTGTTTCTTATATCACGTGTCTGGTATAGTGGGCAGTCTGGCTAGAGCTGGATGGTGTAGGGGTGGGGACTGGGAAGGATGGAATTATGGGTAAGTAATAATATGATGAATTTTTTAGTTGTTTGTATATTGCCGCTTCTTATACGGCACATTTACATTATTTTTCTTGCGTATGTATATTGTTAGTTGTCATATATGTATTACTTTCTTGAACATGTTGCCTTCGATTTTTTTTTTTTTTCTCTCTGTCTCTCTCTCTCTCTCTCTCTCTCTCTTAGAAAATGTTTGGAAATGTTGGAAAGCGCAGTGAGTTTTTGTACACTTGTCGCCGCGTTCATAACCTCCCGCCTTGGTGGCGTGTTGTTAAAAGTTCGATGTAAGTCAAGTTCAGAAGTGGGCGGCTTGCGTGTTGTTAAAAAGGCCGACGTAAGTGACGATCAGAAGTGGGCGGTTTTTGTGATGCCAAAAGGTCGATGTAAGTGACGAACAGAAAAAGGAGGCTTGCGTGTTATTCAGATGGTTGCTCTAATGCCACATGGCAGCAATGAAAATAACGACGAAGGTCGACTGATGGCGAAGACAGTTCGTATCCAAATGTCTGGCACCTTGTTCTTGTGTTGCTGAAGATAGATTGTGTCTTAACTGTCTGGCTTCCACTTCTTTGATGCTGTTTACGGTGTTCAAGATTGTGTGTGTGTGTGTGTGTGTGTGTGTGTGTGTGTGTGTGTGTGTGTGTGTGTGTGTGTGTGTGTGTGTGTGTGTCCTGTCTAGTTCCCAGTTATTGTGAAGCTGGAGATGCTGTGTATATTGTCTGGCTCCCATGTTTTGTAATGCTGAGGTGCTGTGTGTATTGTCTGGTTTCCATTTTTTGTGATGCTGAAGATGCTGTGTGTATTGTTTGGCTTCCAGTTTTTGTAATGTTGAAGAAGGGAGTATAAATACATGCACACTTCTTAGTCCTGAAGACGGTTTCTTCCTTACCTGGCTTCTAGTTCTTGTAATGCTGAAGAAGGGAGTATAAATACATGCACACTTCTTAGTCCTGAAGACGGTTTCTTCCTTACCTGGCTTCTAGTTCTTGTAATGCTGAAGAAGGGAGTATAAATACATACACACTTCTTAGTCCTGAAGACGGTTTCTTCCTTATCTAGCTACCAGTTCTTTGCTAAAATTACCTTACCTGGCTTCTAGTTCTTGTGATGCTAAAGTTGATGTTTGTCCTGTCTAGTTCGCAGTTCTTGTGATGCTGAAGATTGTGTGTGTCTTAATTGTACAGTTGCACTGTGTGTGTCTTAATTGTCCGGTTGGCCATTTATGTGATGAACAGAGCACCGGAAGAAACGATTAATAGGAAGAGTGGAGATGACAGTAAACGTTAACGGAAGAGATGATGATCAATGGAAGGGAAATGTCGATGACTGGAGTGACGATGGAGGTGAGCGAATGTGACGATAACGTTGCTTGCAGCTGACGATATAGGTGAATAAAACTGGCTCTCAAGGTGAGTAAACGTATTGAAAATGGTGGCTGGCAATGATGACGAAGATGGATGAAAGTGGTGAGAAAGACGAATACAGCGAAAACAGAAGAGTACGAAAATGAAGAAAGACGAATACTGTGACGATGAATGTGAATACACGTCACTATGAAGGCGCTTAATTTCTTTGTTGCTCAGGCGATTACGTTTGCCCCGAATCTACCTGGAAGTGCGAAAACAAGCATTGTATCAACAAGGATGAGGTATGCAACGGCTATAACGACTGTGGCGACGGTTCCGACGAAAGAAACTGCGGTAAGTTGGTGATTATGACAGTGGTGTTGGTGGTGGTGGTAATAGTAACAGCGTGCCTTTGATTTTGAAAGTATATGTATGTCTTGTCTGGTTCCCAGGTTTTACGATGCTGAAGATGGTGTGTGTACTTAATTGTCCTGTTGGCCATTCATTTGATGAACAGAGCACCGGAAGAAACAATTAATAGGAAGAGTCCCAGTAAACATGCCCATACGGGCATGGTAGGGGCAGTGACAACAAAAGGCGGTACGGGCACCCAAAGGGCCCCTGTACGTTGCCCGTACGGGCTGCACACGGTGAAAGGTGCGGGCCACGTACCGCGCCCAGACCGTAGCCCGTATGGGCCCCGTACCGTTTTGCCCTACCGGTCCCGTACCGTCTTGCCCGTATGGGCCCCTTACCGTTTTGCCCCTACCGGTCCCGTACTTTCTTGCCCCTACCGGTCCCGTACCGTTTTGCTCTTATGGGTCCCGTACCGTTTTGCTCGTATCGGTCTTGTACCGTTTTGCCCGTACCGCCCTGTACTGTTTTGCCCGTACCAGTCCCGTACCGTTTTGCTCGTACCGGTCTTGTACCGTTTTGCCCGTACAGCCCTGTACTGTTTTGCCCGTACCAGTCCCGTACCGTTTTGCCCGTACCGGTCCTGTACCGTTTTACCCATAGCGGTCCCGTACCATTTTGCCCTCATGTTGCCCTTACAACCCCTTACCAGCCTATACCGCCCCCGTACCGTTTTGCCCGTACCGGTCCCGTACCGTTTTGCCCTCATGTTGCTTAACTACCCCGTGCGCCATCATGGAGCCGGCTGCTCCACCCCTTTCACTCTTTTCTTACGTCTAGTTTCGGTCTACCGGTCCTTTCAACTATATTTCATTCCAAATTTTTCTCCACGATACCTCTGTTTTACAGCTCCTTTCTTACAGCTTATCTGTATCTAACCAGCCATTCTCCTGTATTTATCTACAACAGAACTCTTCTCTATATGGTTCTTCTTGCTCTCTGCGGTCACCTTCAGACCCAGCGTGTTTGCCGTGCGCTGCATCCCGTGTCGGGGGAGGATGGGATCCTGTGGCTGAGGTCCCCCGTGAGGTCCAACACACTTCTTCGGCCCGGACTTCTCCTATACGGGTGGTTGGGTTGGCCCGACCCAATCAATCGGCTGGTCGTGCTTTGCCCTAATTTCGTTTAGAAGGCAGCGGCTCAGGGTCAGTGAGGGGATAGAAGTAAACTGAGTTTTTTGTCACCTGAGTATTTTGCATTTTGAGCTCTGGTGGAGTTTCCGCTTGTGTGCATCCCCTTGTTGGACTCGGTGGCGGGTGGGGACAAAACGTAATGAAACGTTACTTAACATACAGTGGCAACAAAACACCAATCAAAAAACGGGATGACGACTCAGATACGTATTCCGACAATGAGATGCTCATGAACAGTGAAACAAAGTGGGCCAGATTTGTTTATAGTCGAATCGGCGAATGAAGATCTGCCTCTGCAAAAGTTGTCTCCTTTTGCAATTCAGAAAGCTTTTCAGGCTATTGCCGAACACTGAAGAACATCAAAAGACTGAGAGATGGCACCTTCTTGGTGGAGTGCGGCAAAAGGGCCCCTGCCCAAAACCTGCTCCAAACAAACCGATTTATTGACAGACCAGTCAAGGTCTCAATTCACAAGACCCTGAACTCCTCTCGGGGAGTAATCAGGTGTCGGCACCTCGCTGACATGTCGGAGGTTGAGATCCGGGATGAACTGAGAGATCAGGGTGTGGTTGGGGTGAACCGAGCGACATTGAAGGAGGGTGAGGTGATCCCCACCAACACTCTTTTCTTGACGTTCGGTTCCCCAGATCTTCCGAAAAATATTACAGTCGGCTATCTAAAGGTGAAGGTGGCCTAATTTGTTCACAACCCGATGCGTTGCTTCAACTGCAACAAGTCCGGCCACATGAGCCAACGTTGCAAGGTTGTTGCGAAGTGTCCGGGTGGCGGAAAAGATACGCATGAAGTTCGATGTGAGGGGATCCAAGCTGTGCTCTAATTGCAATGGTCCCCACGTTTCATCGGTTAAAGATTGGCCGGTGTGGCAGAAGGAGAAGGAGATTCAACGTGTCCGCGTTGAGAAACGCATATCCTTTCCGGAAGCCAGACATTTGGTTGAAGCCAAGATGCCGACTGTTGTTTCTGGAGGTAAGACCTACGCCGCTTCCACCAGAAGAGAGTCCAAATCTGTTGAATGTCAGACATCTTTAACCTGGTTGTTTTTAGAACGTCCACATAGGACGACTGAGTCTAACGTGCGTTCTTCTGGCGGACCCGGATCGGTATCGACCTCCGGGAAGTCGGGGACGGTATCGGCCGACGCCCGGGTTCCGTGCGAGTCCGTTAAGTGTTCGGAGACATGTAGGGGTTCAGCCGATCCCCACAAAACGGCCTCTAGGGGTTCCGCCAATCCCCACAAAATGGCATCTAAGGGTTCAGCGGCTCCCTCCAAAAGCGCACCTAAGGGTTCAACAGGTCCCTTAAAAACCGTGGCCTCGAAAGATGATACTTCACCTTCAAGGCGCTCACCTACCTGGTGGACGTCGAGGGGTTTTCCGCACCCCAGGCGCTCCGTTCCTTCCAGCAGGCGCCAGGTGCCACCCAGACCAAAAGTTGACAGGCTGAGCAAGGCGCAGAGGAACCCAGTTGTCTCCAACCAACACTCTGCCCTGTCAGATGACGAAATGGAATCGTCATCAGTTCTTTAAAGCTGAACTAGTGGTTTATTTCATTATTCAGTGATTTTTGAGAGGTTTTTAAGTTAACTTTGAGGAGATAAATCCACTGGCAAGATGGTATAAAGCCGCTATTATTGGAGTGCAGGAAACCTGTTGTTCTGCATAACCCTCTTGTTCTTTTTATCTGGTTATTTTAATGCTGATAGTCCATTCTTCTGACCTTTTTCCCCCCAAAAATATCGTAAATTTGTGTTGGGAGTTAGGCCCCTTGATATGACTCCTGTTGAGCAGCTAGGAGATGATAGTTGGTAGGTGGTATGTGCAGCTCTCTGCCATATGGCACTGGTATTTGCCATTAAGCATTGATATAACGTTTTTTTTATTTCATAATATATTCATCCATTCATATATCTATATCTATATATATATACTTCTCTTTAACCTGGTATCGATAAATTAGACGGAATGGTCAACGAAACAGCATGTCCTAGCCTTATGCGCTGTCTAAATTGGGGTAAGATTGAAGGGACTAACGGTTTGAAAATTTATATTTTTGTTTATACATGAATTTCTGTTTTAAGTTTGCAGAGTGATTGGTTTTCTAAACTGACTTGACAAAGCATATATATATTTGAGAAAAGGTTTTCAGTTTGTGTTTTACCCACTTCTTACGACTGTTAAAACATATATTATAATAATAATAATATATTAATAATAATAATCTGAATACATATAAGTTTTTAACATGGACATATTTTTAACAGTTATTGTGTATCGACAAAATGTGTAACGCCCTGAAATAACCGTAATGGTTGACTGGGCGTAAAACGCCAAATTACTTACTTGTTGGAAGTCAGGAAAAAATATTTCGAACAGAAGTCTTTGTATTCACTCTTTCGAAATGTGAGTCCTGAAATAATTTTTGACTTCTTGCGTGATATTGGTGTGTTTTATAAAATATGAAGCATGTTACGGTAATGGTTATGTCAAGTATTTTTAAAGAATTGTTCAAATGTTTACGTAGAACGTTGTACATTTCCGTTTATAAATGTATTTTACAAAATATGAAGAATGCTAGGTAATGTATGTATATTTTTTAGAGAGTTATACAAATCTTTTACATTGAACCTTTTGAAATCTGCTTTATAAATAATCAAGAAAAAAAAAAAGAAGAGAAAAAACAAGAAAAATAAATAGTTGGTAGCCCTGATATAACCCTTTGTGGTTGACTGCAGGCTCAAAGCACCAACTAACTAACTAACTGCTACCCCTTACCAGCCCCTACTGCTCCCCTACCGTTCTGCCCATACCGCCCCCGTACCGTTTTTCCCGTACTGCCACCGTACCGTTTTGCGCGTACCGCCCCCTGTACCGTTTTGCCCGTACTGCCCCCCCGTACCGTTTTGCCCGTACCGCCCCCGTACCGTTTTGCCCGTACTGCCCCCCGTACCGTTTTGCCCATACTGCCCCCCGTACCGTTTTGCCCGTACCGCCCCTGTACCGTTTTGACCCCATGCTTCCCTTACAACCCCTTACCAACCTGTACCGCCCCCGTACCGTTTTGCCCTCATGTTGCCCTTACAACCCCTTACCAACCGGTACCGTCCCCCACACCTTCCCAGCCCCGAGAATTCGGTTGCCCAGAGCAGTAGTTTAAAAATAGCACAGCTGGCCTCACAGTGCTGCAGCAGAGGTCAGATGGGGTGCAGCACTGCCACAGTGCCAGCCAGTGTCCATTTCACTGTGGCCTGTGTTGTGTACTATCTTAATGACCCTGTCTCAGCAAGTTGTGAAGTTTTTGTTGTATCGTCGGTTGTGGCATCAAGGTTAGCTACAGCATTTTTAACAGGAAATTAAAACATGTTCTTATCAGTGTTTAACAGATGTCTAGCCTGTGAATAAGTGACTAACTGTAATGAACGTATTTACACAAGTAGTTACTTAATGAGTTATTAGGTAAAACACTCTAGTGTTTTCATGCACAACAATGTCATGATTTGAAAGCTGAAAGCATTCTCCATGCACTACAGCCACCAGAAATGAAGAACTTAGTCTTACCTTTGTCCCAGAAAGCATGAAAGACACCTGGTGGTTGGTAGTCCCATTTTATGGCCCCAGAGGTAACCCAAACATAATACTCCATTGCAGTGGTTATAAAGAATCCATCCGAAAGCGACTTGAAATGTTCAGTGTTTTTAGTCTATTGGGGAGGGCAAAGAAGAGTACCTGTTGGCTGCATCCTATAGTCTGTAAATTTCTACGCAATAATACACAACATATTACATAATCATTGTCAAGTCAGTCACGGACTACGCGTAACAGGTTGTCATGTTATGCCAGAATGCTGGAGAGACCTGAGTGTGGTGTTGATGCATGATGAACTGTAACTGTTTATCTTCTTTCCTGATTGCCCATGCTTGCTGCCTCTAGCTCAGTGGTGCATGCCCACTGTCTTTTGCATTAGCCATACGAATCATGAATGTGTTGTGTCTGGAGTTTGGTGACTGTATGTTGGCTGTCTATAAAATGGCATCTTGAAACTGCCACCACCGTGATTTCCACCGACTTCAACCAAATTTGATCCTCTGGGATGACATTGTTAATGTTATGCCAAGTCAGCAAGTCTAGTGTGTCTGTGATAAACCTAGCTAGATCACTGACGTACACACAAAGGGGTTGACTTCAGCTCTTTCCCACTGACAACTGCTTCACAGTTAAAATTAAATTCCTGATTTTCAACACGTGTTTCCATTTGTATTTCCATTTCTTCTGTTCTCTCAGACTTTTCACTTGCCAAATTAATGTTGCAAGCTTGCTTTAACAATCTCTTTCGGACTTTGAACTGAGCGACAGATAATCCACCTAGGGTTTTTAATGCAAGCGTGAGTTTGTTGTTGACAGTAGTCTGCTCTTTGAACACTGATTCTCGTAAGCCTGATTTCAGCTCAGAATTCATGCTTTTCAGTTCGGCTTTATGTTGTGCAAGAAGTTGCTGGTTTGATGTCCCTGCCCTTGCACTCCTAGCACTCTCCATTACTCTGCTTCTCTTGGGTTGCATTGACTTTGAAATGGATTTACGACACTTTGAAATTCGCATGTATGTCAGTGGTAGGCCTCCAGTTTTATAAGACACAATATGTTTGTAGGAGGCTGGTGGCAGTTAGCTTCTCTTCCAAGTCAGACAATATTCTTCCTTTTCTTTACCAAGAGTGTCACTGACGCTTTCAGACTGCAACTGTTTGATTGGAGATGTTTGTCAATCAACAAAACCAGATCTTTCAGTCAGGTCCGTAGCGTCTGTATCCTGGAGAATTGGCAACGTTTTTAAATGGAATGGAGATGTTTGAGCATCTGTAACTAACGCACCTTGTTTTTTGGGGCGTTGAACTGTCAGGTGGGTCAAAAGATGCAGAGGCTTCGCGCTGTCGCCTTTTTAGCCACCTGTCCTTGGCTGGCCTTCCTTCTTTGTCCTGTGCCACATAGTGAGTGCACACACTGCAGCTCTGTTCAGTATGAAGTGACCAAAATGAATCTGTCGTCACCCGCTAAGAAACATTGTCCAGTATATTTACATCTTTTGTCCTTGCCAATGTCATTTTTGCCTGTATTTGATACTTACCAACCATACTTGCCAATGTCATTTTTGCCTGTAATTGATACTTACCATCCATACTTGCCAGTGTCATTTTTGCCTATATTTGTACTTACCAACCATACTTACCAATGTCATTTTTGCCTGTATTTCCTACTTCCCAACCATACTTGCCAATGTCATTTTTGCCTGTATTTCCTACTTACCAAGCATACTTGCCAATGTCATTTTTGCCTGTATTTCGTACTTACCAACCATACTTACCAATGTCATTTTTTCCTGTATTTGTACTTACCAACCAGACTTGCCAATGTCATTTTTGCCTGTATTTGTACTTACCAACTATACTTGCCAGTGTCATTTTTGCCTGTATTTCGTACTTACCAACCATACTTGCCAATGTCAGTTTTGCAGTATACATGATCCATTGCAGTCTGCTTGATGCCAGTTCACCGTATTTCTTTTCGTGCTGAGTCCATCTGAAGAGCAATCCATTTCCAAGATGTTTTGTAGAAAGTTTATGATGATTTGTCCTTTTTTATGTTTTAAATAAGTCTTATGTCTTCTTCAGCAAGAAATGCCTTACTATTTAGCATTAAAAAATTTCTTCCCAGGCAAACATTTTCGTGTGCTGGAACTAACCTTCTCTGGTTTGTTGACAATAATAATTCTGAGTTAAAAATAATTGGGGGTAAAACCAAACAGAGTACACATTTTCTCGTGGACACATTAAAAGAAGTTTTATTTTTATAGCTCGAAAATGTCATCAATATTTCACTCCACTGAGATAAAAACAGGCGGTAAGAACAATTGTTGCAATCCACACGCATTTCTTCCGTGACCTGTGCGTAAAACTGTGCCGAGCTTCTGGTGTTCTATCCGTGACTCCAGACACCTTGGTGACGTCAAAAAAAAAAAGAAAAAAAAAAAAAACTCACCCCCGGCCCCCCCCCCCCCCCCCCCCCCCCAACAATAACAACATACACACGCAAACAAAAACAAAATAAAATCTACAACAAAAAAGCACCAACGATAGCTAGTTTACCCCACATGTTTATTGTGAATTAAACTTGTCAGCACCAACGATAGCTAGTTTAGCCCACATGTTTCTTGTGAATGAAACTGGTCAGCACCAACGATAGCTAGTTTAGCCCACATGTTTCTTGTGAATGAAACTGATCAGCACCAACGATAGCGAGTTTAGCCCACATGTTTCTTGTGAATGAAACTGGTCAGCACCAACGATAGCGAGTTTAGCCCACATGTTTCTTGTGAATGAAACTGGTCGGCACCAACGATAGCTAGTTTAGCCCACATGTTTCTTGTGAATGAAACTGGTCGGCACCAACGATAGCTAGTTTAGCCCACATGTTTCTTGTGAATGAAACTGGTCGGCACCAACGATAGCTAGTTTAGCCCACATGTTTCTTGTGAATGAAACTGGTCGGCACCAACGATAGCTAGTTTAGCCCACATGTTTCTTGTGAATGAAACTGGTCGGCACCAACGATAGCTAGTTTAGCCCACATGTTTCTTGTGAATGAAACTGGTCGGCACCAACGATAGCTAGTTTAGCCCACATGTTTCTTGTGAATGAAACTGGTCGGCACCAACGATAGCTAGTTTAGCCCACATGTTTCTTGTGAATGAAACTGGTCGGCACCAACGATAGCTAGTTTAGCCCACATGTTTCTTGTGAATGAAACTGGTCGGCACCAACGATAGCTAGTTTAGCCCACATGTTTCTTGTGAATGAAACTGGTCGGCACCAACGATAGCTAGTTTAGCCCACATGTTTCTTGTGAATGAAACTGGTCGGCACCAACGATAGCTAGTTTAGCCCACATGTTTCTTGTGAATGAAACTGGTCGGCACCAACGATAGCTAGTTTAGCCCACATGTTTCTTGTGAATGAAACTGGTCGGCACCAACGATAGCTAGTTTAGCCCACATGTTTCTTGTGAATGAAACTGGTCGGCACCAACGATAGCTAGTTTAGCCCACATGTTTCTTGTGAATGAAACTGGTCGGCACCAACGATAGCTAGTTTAGCCCACATGTTTCTTGTGAATGAAACTGGTCAGCACCAACGATAGCTAGTTTAGCCCACATGTTTCTTGTGAATGAAACTTGTCCGCACCAACGATAGCTAGTTTAGCCCACATGTTTCTTGTGAATGAATCTTGTCCGCACCAACGATAGCTAGTTTAGCCCACATGTTTCTTGTGAATGAAACTTGTCCGCACCAACGATAGCTAGTTTAGCCCACATGTTTCTTGTGAATGAATCTTGTCCGCACCAACGATAGCTAGTTTAGCCCACATGTTTCTTGTGAATGAATCTTGTCCGCACCAACGATAGCTAGTTTAGCCCACATGTTTCTTGTGAATGAAACTTGTCCGCACCAACGATAGCTAGTTTAGCCCACATGTTTCTTGTGAATGAAACTTGTCCGCACCAACGATAGCTAGTTTAGCCCACATGTTTCTTGTAAATGAAACTTGTCCGCACCAACGATAGCTAGTTTAGCCCACATGTTTCTAGTGAATGAAACTTGTCCGCACCAACGATAGCTAGTTTAGCCCACATGTTTCTTGTGAATGAATCTTGTCCGCACCAACGATAGCTAGTTTAGCCCACATGTTTCTTGTGAATGAAACTTGTCCGCACCAACGATAGCTAGTTTAGCCCATATGTTTCTTGTGAATGAAACTTGTCCGCACCAACGATAGCTAGTTTAGCCCACATGTTTCTTGTAAATGAAACTTGTCCGCACCAACGATAGCTAGTTTAGCCCACATGTTTCTAGTGAATGAAACTTGTCCGCACCAACGATAGCTAGTTTAGCCCACATGTTTCTAGTGAATGAAACTTGTCAGCACCAACGATAGCTAGTTTAGCCCACATGTTTCTTGTGAATGAAACTTGTCCGCACCAACGATAGCTAGTTTAGCCCACATGTTTCTTGTGAATGAAACTGGTCAGCACCAACGATAGCTAGTTTAGCCCACATGTTTATTGTGAATGAAACTTGTCCGCACCAACGATAGCTAGTTTAGCCCACATGTTTATTGTGAATGAAACTTGTCCGCACCAACGATAGCCCACAATAATAATAACAATAATAATAATAACAATAATAACAATAATAATAATAATAACAATAATAATAATAATAACAATAAAATGAGGCTTGTAACACACCAATTTCCATCCAAGCGAAACAGTTCAAGGCATGGGAGTTGTAATTAACTGTATGGGAAAGGGGAAGGAAGGCAGTCAAACATACATGTGCACAGATTTACACACAACTTGAAGGAAGGGAAAAAACAATGATTAGCACAGGTACTGGACAGCTGAAAAGAGCACTTCAGAAATAAGAATATCTTTGAGTTTGACTTACACTTTAATGGCGAAGTGACAGTGGAAGAGAATTCCAGTTGAAGGGTCCTGTGAATGAAATAGCTTGCTGGCCAGCAGTTGCCAGCCTGGTGTGTGGGATTCTGAAGGTCAGGAGCAGGAGCGGAGAGCCTTGAAGGAGTGTACAGCTGCAGGCAGTTACTGGGTCAGAGATGTGGCAGCTGTTTGTTTGATATGATTATTTGTAGCACATGAGCTGATTTTTTACTGGCTGTGCTCTGAAACATGCAGGCAGTGCCAATGTTGACAATAGCCGTTTATTTATGTCTACTTTCCAATGGGGGGTGGGGGGGGGGAATAAAATGTGTTTAGCCAATCTGAATAGAATGCTGTATTGACTGCCCTCCATGGTGCCCGGATAGATGAAGACAAAGATGTACTAAAAGATACTGATTTACTTGAGGGTATTGATCGGCACCTGCTGCTGCTGCTTGCCTCGCCCAAATTATCCTGAATCAACACACTTTACACTCTGATCACAGAAAGAAAGAAAGAAAAACACACACCATTGCATTAGAAACAAAATACATACATCCTCATTAGCATCAGTGTATTTGCTCTAACTGCCCACTGTTGCCACAAGTTCTTCTTTGATGTGGGCATCCACAATCCATTAAGCAGGAGTTGATTGGAGAGTATGCTTCACTTTTGGAGGGTCCGCAGAGCCCTACAGAGTAAAGTGGTGTGGAGAAGAAACAAAAAAGAACAAACAAACAAAAAAGAATTAAAAAAATAGACAGAAGGAAAGTGTGCGATGTATAATTAACTCCTTTCGAGTAGGCTATCCGGCCACACCAATCCGCTCTACCGTAGCGGTCCCCGGGGTTTTACACATTTTTTATTTCTTCCACATGTTGGTCATTTTATTTAGTTAGTGTTATCCCCTGTTGTTTACTTCAAACAAAAATTGTGTCCTTACTGAAAAAGTGCGATGTGTTCTCTAAATTCAGAAGCAGCCTGGTAAGAGTGTGTTGGAAAATATACACAGACGACAAAATGTTCAATGTGACATCATGACAGTAAGAGTGGCTTCCCATTAAGTCCTTCATTAACAACAACAACAACAACAAAAAAAAGCTAACCCGCGAGGGCAGAGACACCCTTACCATGCCCACACAGGGCCGGTACAGGCAAAGTATGAGCAAGCCCGTGCCCGTACGAGCCTTTACCATTTCCGTACAGGCCCCGCACGGGCATGTTCAATGGGAGTGGAGGTGACAATAAAAGTGAACGGAAGAAATGATGATCAATGGAAGTAATAATGTCGATGTGTGGAGTGCCGATGGAGGTGAGCGGATGTGACAGTAACGTTGAATGCAACTGACGATATAAGTGAATAAAACTGACTCGCAAGGTGAGTGAACGTGATGAAAATGGTGGATGAATGAAAGTGATGAGAAAGACGAATACAGTGAAGACAAAAGTGGATGAAAATGAAGAGAGACGAATACAGTGACGATGAAGGTGTTTGCACGTAACACTGAAGGCGGTCACTTTCTTTGTTTTTCAGCCGACTGGAAGTGCTCCAGGTTCCACTGGAAGTGCCCAAATAGGATCTGTATCCTCAGAGAGCGTGTGTGTGACGGCGTAAACGACTGTGGCTACAGTTCTGACGAAAGAAACTGCGGTAAGTTGGTGTTTATGACAGTGATGTTGGTGAAAATGGTGGATGAATGAAAGTGGTGATAAAGGTGAATGCAGTGAAGACAAAAAGTGTATGAAAATGAAGAGAGATGAATGCAGGGACGATGCAGCTGTTCACACGTAACACTGAAGGCGATCACTTTGTTTGTTGTTCAGCCGACTGGAAGTGCTCCAGAGCCTACCGGAAGTGCCAAAACGGGAAATGTATCGACAAGGATTATGTGTGCGACGGCGCAGACAACTGTGGCGACGGTTCTGACGAAACAAACTGCGGTAAGTTGGTATTTATGACAGTGGTGTTGGTGGTGGTGGTGTAATAGTAGCAGCGTGAGCCATTGATGTTGAAAATATATGTGTCTTGTCTGGTTCCCAGATTTTGCGATGCTGAAAATGGTGTATGTCTTAATTGTCCAGTTGCCGATTCATGTGACGAACGGAGCACCGGAACAAACGATTCATAGAAAGAGTGAAGGTGACAATAAAAATGAACGGAAGAGATGAAGATCAATGGCAGTGATAATGTTGATGAGTGGAGTTACGATGGAGGTGATCGGATGTGATGATGACGTTGCATGCAACTGACGATGGAGGTGAATAAAACTGACTCTGATAGTGGATTCACACGGTCGCAGAAGTTTGCAACTTTTCCCCAAAATGTATTACTACGCGTCGCCTAACCTTAGGTCAGAAACGACGTTACGTTAAAAAACAACAACATCACGTATGTTAAAAACAACCACACCGCGTCGTAGATGAAACATTTTTCCATCAGTCCTGTAGCCTCATGTCATTACATTTTGTTTAGTTTGACAACACCACGACGTGTTGCAAACATCTGCGACAGCGTCAAAAAGATTGAGAATCGGCCCGAAAGGTTGCATACTTCTGCAACATTTTGAAGCCCCTTGTGTCATAAACGTGCTTATTGTGATATATCTAGAGCAACAAACATTTACTGGTTGACTGGGCGTAATTCAACTCGTGCTTTGCTATTGTATTTCATGCATTATAGTAACTTGCCCCCTAGAAACATTTACCAGTTATAAGCAAGTGGAGTATGAATACTGAGTATTCTTACAATGCAGCGACTTCGTCTTTTCACTTGGTTGTGCCTCTGTTGGCTGTTTTTGTGTGGTAGTTGACCTGTAATATGACTTTTTTCTTCTTCTTTTTTGTTTTTTTCTTTATTTTATTTTTTGACGGTATAGACTGATTTTTGTGTGTGTGTGCATATTTCATTTATACTGTTAACAAAGTACAGTTAAGGGATGTTAAAAATCCAAGAACTTACTCCTATGTTTCAATGATGAAAATGACCGACTGCCTACTCATACTTCTGAACTTTGTCCAAATTTAATATGCTACTGTGGAAAATGACTTCAAACCTTCTTTCCCTCTACCCACCCTCTTCTGTCTCCACACTTCATTTCTCTCTCGCTAGTATTTATTTAAGGCACCAGCCAATCTATTTACCTGACATGTTTTTCTCCTACAATTTGTTTTGTCTGTTTCCTAGTGACTGTTCGTATTTTTGGGTCTTACATGTTGTTGTTTCTTTGTTTTCTCTTGGCTTTTCGTTATTGTAAGCTTGGTGAAATTGTTAGTCCGCCGTACATTTTCCCCCCCTCCAACTGTATGGTTCATCGCCTATAAGCAAAAAGCTTGTTGATGAGCACGTAACGATTCATTGTATCATTATTTTGTTGTGAACGAATTCTTGTTTAAATCACTCATGCACGCACATAAACACACACACACATACACACACACAACAACAACAACAACAACAACAACAAAAACACAAGCACACACGTGCAAACACAAACACACACGCGCGTACACATACATAATCACTCAGGCACACAAACACGTACGCGCGCGCACACACCACACCACACACACACACACACACACACACACACACACACACACACACACACACACACACACACACACACACAGATGCCACTTCAGTGACTGGTCGATGAATGCTAACCCGTTTTCGATTGCTTGAATGTCAGACAGTCCATGTGAGGATTACCACTTCCAGTGTAAGGGAAATGGATGGTGCATCCCCAATCATTACACCTGTGACGGGGCTTCCCATTGCACTGACAACTCGGATGAGACCCTGGACTGGTGCCGTGAGTAATAATAAAAATAACAAGGGGATTTCTACAGCGCCCATCTACCACACAAGGTGGGAGAGCAGGGTTAGTGTATGCATCGAGTATGGGGGTTACCGGACGTCATGCACCGCAAGCACTCCATGCAGTATTCAGCCGGGAGTGCAGATCGGTTCCCGAGAGCTCATAGGATGTATGTGTGTGTATATAGACACAATCATACACACACACACACACACACACACACACACACACACACACACACACACACACACACACACATCTACATAGAGAGAGAGAGAGAGAGAGAGAGAGAGAGAGAGAGAGAGAGAGAGAGAGAGAGAGAGAGAGAGAGAGGTGTCTACCTATCATAATTTTACGACAGACTTTTCAGAATGCTGGGAGTGTTTCTTTTTGTTGTTTTGTTAGTTTTGTTTTTGTTTGTTTGCTTTTTGGATAATGCAAAAAGGACTCCCTGTGTCATGCCAGATCCTGTAGCCATGTACAAATAAAGCGCTCCCGTCCTTGCCAAAGAACAAACAACAACAAAAAGAAAACAAGCAACAAAAGCGTTCCAGGCTGGGTGCTGTGCTTTTGGTCGGTGATGGTGGAGGGTGTTTTCAATCAATCAATCAATTAATCAATCATTCAGTATCTTTACTGGGGAGAGCAGAAATTGTCCAGAGACAAATGTTTAAAAAAAGAAAAGAAAAAAAGAGTCTAACCACAGCTTGGTATTTCTCTATCAGTGGCCATGAGTCGAGAAGATTTGTGTCTTTAGTTGTGGCCATGAGTCGAGAAGAGTTGTCTCTTTAGTTGTGGCCATGAGTCGACAAGAGTTGTGTCTTTAGTTGTGGTCATGAGTCGAGAAGAGTTGACTCTTTAGTTGTGGCCATGAGTCGAGAAGAGTTGTGTCTTTAGTTGTGGCCATGAGTCGAGAAGAGTTGTGTCTTTAGTTGTGGCCATGAGTCGAGAAGTGATGATACCTTCACGACTTGGCAGAAGCTGTGAATTCACCCACATTGTTCCAGCCTCTCACAGTTCTTGGAAGGATTCTCTATACGGCTGGCTTGCCAAGCTTAACTTTAAAACAGTGTTTGTTTGTTTTCTTGAGAACTGCGCTACGTTGTTCTGGTCCTTGAAGCCTTTGATGGTCCTTGGTCCGATAGGCCTCTTGTTCCGGATAGGAGTGATGTAGTCCCAACCCCACCAAAGAAAGAAGAACCGTCCTTTCGCTGGAAGTGAGACAGCTAGCTCCTTTCAAACAGGAGCGACAGGTGTAGAAAACAATATAAAATGGTATGTCTTTGAAAGTGCTCGACCTCACCCTGATGGTCACTCAAGCAGCTGAAACATCCCAATTTGACCCGTGGAACCGCTCGCCTTTTGTCGCTTTCAGTTATTCACGGCAGACACACGGCGGTCTGACGTTGTGTTAGTGTTCGTATAATTCGTTCGGTCCACTTGCTGATCGCCCAGCTGCCTGTTCCTGATGCTGCACTCCCATCACCAAGGTGACGGGCAGTGATGAAAGCCTTTGCACATAATGTTTGATTAATTGTGAGGGACACAGTCACAAACAGTACAGATAACCACAAACTGGTTTTATTTTAAATTTTAAAGGACAGCCGACGCGAGGAATCGAACCGATTACCTCCGCTTACAGCCTATCGCCAACGCCTTCCCGCTGGGCCAAAACTGTCCACAGTGTGCTAGTGTTGTCTGACTTTGCAAAGTTTGTTCCCCACAAATAGTCTCCACGATGGAGACACCAGTTTATCATATTGTGACGTCATGGTTTGCAGCTCTAAGACCAGTGTACCTCATTATAGCGTGACGTCCACTGATCAAGAGGTACATGGATAGCGGCTGGACAATCAAGAGTGTTGATCAGACTGAGGCAAATAGTCCTCCATGTTGGAGAGTTCAGCTGATCTCTTGCAGATTATTTGGAGCATGATTTTAGTTGAAATAACATTGCCATGTTGTGCGGATGGGGTCGCAGTCGCCAAGGTTCCCAGCAGAGAGGCGAAATGGTTTGATCCTTCAAAGGGAGTGTATTATTGGTACCTGTTTGGTGGTTTAATGTACGGTATAATTATGTCAGTCATATGAATGACTCTTAGATCCAGAGCTAAACTCTTCAGAAGGTCGTGTGTGTGTGTGTGTGTGTGTGTGTGTGTGTGTGTGTGTGTGTGTGTGTGTGTGTGTGTGTGTGTGTGTGTGCGTACGTGCGTGCCTCTGTGTGTGTGTGTGTGTGTGTGTGTGTGTGTGTGTGTGTGTGTGTGTGTGTGTGTGTGCACTTAGAACTGTATTTGATGCATGCAACATGGCGCCCGTTCAGCTTCAGCGTGAGTGTCACGGCCGCTATCCATGTATTCTACATAGGTGGCGAAGACGCGCAGAAGCGGTTAGTTCATTTTTTGCGTAGTAACACTATACCGCCAATCACGCACACACCCAACACAGCGCCCCAGCCGGGCCCGTGTCGCCCATTGTGTAACGTCATTATAACGTCGTGTTCTGCAGCCCCTCCAGGAAACTGCAGTGGCCCCCACAAATTCCAGTGCGGCAGCGGGAGATGTCTGCCGATCACTTTCCGCTGTGATGGTCACAATCTCTGTGTCGACGGTTCCGACGAAGAAAACTGCTGTAAGTTGATGGTGATTGTGACAGTGGTGGTGGTGGTGGTGGTGGTACAGTCGAATACGCTTAAGTCGAACGTGCTGGGGAATTTCTTTTTTCTTCGAGTTCTCTGTTTTCTTTGACTTACCCGTCCACGACGGACAAGCCTAACCTTGCAGTCGAACGTTTTGAGGCGAGTTTATGTACCTTGTATTTACATGCATGTCAGGTGAGTTACCGCAGGCGACGCAGGTCTTTGTTGTCGTGCTTGTATGACGTAATTGGAGCCCCCTTGTGTGTTGATGTTGCAGAAAGTGCTTCGAGTGAAGAGTTTTTTGTTTGTTTGCTGTTTTTGTTTCTTTGCTTTGCAAAATGACGACTCCTGATATTGATCATATTTTTTGTTGTTGTTTTGTTTGCTTTCTGTATCAGTTGCTAGTGACGCAATCTTTGGAGCAGCCAAACTTCAATTTTTGAGGGCTTCATAAGTTTCGTTCGTGTTTTCCTTTGCAAAAGCTACATTGTCGATAAAGAAAGTGGTGTAGTGGTTTTGACTCTTGTGTGAAGTATAAGAGCGCCTTTCCCGCTATTTTTCTGACACCGCGCACGTCGCACGAGTTTGTGACAAAATTCGAACAAAGTTGAAGTTTCTAAATGTAATAACGCACCCAAAACAAGCATATGGCAACCATGATACCTCATTACAAGTCATAAATGTGAAAAAATAACTCACCAAATAACAAGTCAATATATCTACTTAATACCGTTAAATATGAAGAACAAACACCCCAAATAACGAATCAATAATTGTACATCATTTATATGTAGGGAAGCGGGACGGTGAGTGAAGGAAGCATAAATGAAGAGTCACCAATCAGAGGTTGCTATAACATAACGTTTATTTACACCAACCAGGAAACAGTGTCTGTGTTGGAAAAGACAAGCAAACAAAATATTTAAAACATGAAAGCAAAAGTAAAGACTAAACAACAGCAGTTATCTAATAAATACAGTAACCATGTATTTTACCTGTAGCCTACTATAATACATAATGGTAACTGTGACAAAATAATTAATAATCAAGCACGTTACGTGTGCATGACTGGCACTTAAAACCAATATCTCACAGTGTCGCAGTGAGTATCAAAGATACAGCAGTAACAATTAAATGATGAAGGCTCGCAGTGTCACAGTAAGTATACAAGACACGGCCAGTATCAGTTAACTGTATAACCAGCATATAATAGTATACAATAAGTAACACAATCAAAAATATAGATTACCAAGATTATTCTCAACTAAACAGGAAGAGTGAGATAATTGTTAAAGCAGTTTCACTTCAGCACACAAAGAGACGGACAGTGACACGGATGGCACTTGGGACCAGGCTATTGTGACAAAATATTCGCATGACGGACCAAATCCAAGCTGATTACCGACACTGGCAAAGACAATAACATACAACCGCCATCTGTCTAGAAGTTTTATGTTGCAAAGCTTGTAGCTGACCAGCAGCTAAGTTAGGAATCTGGGGGCGGCCAACAACGAAATAGACAGAAATGCCTTCGACTTATCCGGGTGGGAAAGGGGGAAATCGTGTTCAGCTTAGTTGAAATTCGACTTATCCGTTTTGGTTAGGACAAAATAAAGATAGTAGACAAAAGCAATGCAATCTACAGTGGGTCACAGAAATCAAATTTTAGGAGTACATTTTAAAAGCGATACTAGTGCACAAGTTAATGAAGATAACTGGCGTCAAACAACAATATCTGAAAACAGGAACACAATAATTAACCGATGATCAAGAAGGAACCTAAACATTTATGTAAAAGTACTAATCGTTAAAACCCTCATAATCTCCCAATTTATTTACATTACGCAATCAGTAGGATTGCCAGAATATTCTGTAAACATCATCAACCACAAATTAGATACCTTCATGTGGAAAAAGAAATATAACAACAAAAAAGCTGTTGACAAAAGTAAAACGCAAAATTCTAATGCAAAATATTGATAGAAAATTCTCCAAAATGCGTTCTACTTGAACTGGGTGTCAACATTAATGGGAAGCAAATCAGACAAACCTCAATGGAAAACACGGCTAAATCTCATTTTCTTCAGGAAAAGGCTTAGACATTTTCAACACACGCTGCGAATAGACAGACCTTACTGGGATGCCAAAACATGAGCAGAATTCTGAAAAATAGTCTACAAACATGGCTGAAACTTGAAATTCAAAGACGAACTCCCACAATCTGTTTCTCCAGAAAGTACTTTAAGGAATAATAACAACATCCACACACACACACACACACACACACACACACACACACACACACACACACACACACACACACACACACACACACACACACACACACAACTTGCATATCTAAGACTGGATTAACAAAGGAATATTCAAAGCAAAAGACATCACAAACAACAGGAGACAAATAATATACTTCGAAGACGCGGAACGTGCAGTTGGTAGAGCACCACATAGACTCTTTGAACACAACGCCGTAAACCTGCCGTGAAACAAGCAAGAGAACGCAGGAAACTACGGGCTGAAGATCACGAAGATCATAAACTCACAATTTACTGCATCAGAACATAATGTTGTTAACCACTTCATTGTCATAGCAAAGGTGTCTATCAGTAAATTCAAGTAGGGCAAAGCATGCCAAATAAATTATTGGTCTCATCTTTGAAAAAGAGCTGCTTCACAGGAAACATCTGTTGTACCCCCCCCCCCCACCCCAACCCTGGATTCCACTTCTTGTGATGCTGTTTTTGGTGTTCAAGATTGTGTGTGTGTGTGTGTGTGTGTGTGTGTGTGTGTGTGTGTGTGTGTGTGTGTGTGTGTGTGTGTGTGTGTGTGTGTGTCCTGTCTAGTTCCCAGTTATTGTGAAGCTGAAGGTGCTGTGTGTATTGTCTGGCTCCCATTTTTGTTAAAGCTGAAGATGCTGTGTGTATTGTTTGGCTTCCAGTTCTTGTAGTGCTGAAGAAGGGAGTATAACTATATGCACACTTCTTAGTCCTGAAGACGGTTTCTTCCTTACCTGGCTTCCAGTTCTTGTGATGCTAAAGTTGATGTTTGTCCTGTCTAGTTCGCAGTTCTTGTGATGCTGAAGTTGATGTTTGTCCTGTTTAGTTCGCAGTTCTTGTGATGCTGAAGTTGATGTTTGTCGTGTCTAGTTCGCAGTTCTTGTGATGCTGAAGATTGTGTGTGTCTTAATTGTACAGTTGCATTGTGTGTGTCTTAATTGTACAGTTGCACTGTGTGTGTCTTAATTGTCCAGTTGGCCATTTATGTGATGAACAGAGCACCGGAAGAAACGATTAATAGGAAGAGTGGAGATGACAGTAAAAGTTAACGGAAGAGATGATGATCAATGGAAGGGAAATGTCGCTGACTGGAGTGACGATGGAGGTGAGCGAATGTGACGATAACGTTGTATGCAACTGACATATAGGTGAATAAAACTGACTCTCAAGGTGAGTAAACGTATTGAAAATGGTGGCTGGCAATGATGACGAAGATGGATGAAAGTGGTGAGAAAGACGAATACAGCGAAAACACAAGAGTGCGAAAATGAAGAAAGACCAATACTGTGACGATGAATGTGAATACACGTCACTATGAAGGCGCTTAATTTCTTTGTTGCTCAGCCGAGTACGTTTGCCCCAAGTCTGCCTGGGACTGCCAAAACGATCATTGTGTCAACAAGAATTATGTGTGTGACGGCTATGATGACTGTGGCGACGGTTCCGAGGAAAGAAACTGCGGTAAGTTGGTGATTATGACAGTGGTGTTGATGTTGGTGGTAATAGTACCAACGTGAACCTTTTAATTTTGAAAGTGTATGTATGTATTGTCTGGGTCCCAGGTTTTACGATGCTGAAGAAGGTGCGTGTCTTGTCTAGGTGCCAGTTCTTCTGATTCTGAAGATGGTGTGTCTGCTTAATTTTCCGGTTGACCATTCATGTGATGAACAGAGCACCGGAAGAAACAATTAATAGGAAGAGTCCCAGTAAACATGCCCTTACGGGCATGGTAGGGGCAGTGACAACAATACGCGGTACGGGCACCCATGGTACGGGCACCCAAAGGGGTCCTGTACGTTGCCCGTACGGGCTACACACGGGGAAAGGTGCGGGCCACGTACCGTGCCCACACCGTGCCCTGTACAGCGCCCGAACCGTAGACCGTATGGGCCCCGTACCGTTTTTCCCATACCGGTCCCATACCGTCTTGCCTGTACCGGTCCTGTACCGTTTTGCCCGTATGGGTCCCGTATCGTTTTGCCCATATGGGCCCCGTAACGTTTTGCCCCTACCGGTCCCGTACCGTTTTGCCCGTACTGGTCCCGCACCGTTTTGCCCGTAACCGTCCCGTATTGTTTTGCCCGTACCCGTGCCGTACCGTTTTGCCCGTACCGGTCCCGTACCGTTTTGCCTGTACCGGTCCCGTACCGTTTTGCCCGTACCGGTCCCGTACCGTTTTGCCCTCATGTTGCCCTTGCATGGAGCCGGCTTCTCGCGCCGGGGGTGTTTAAACTAAGCTGCTTCACCCCTTTTACTCTTTTCTGACGTCTAGTTTCGGTCTACCGGTCCTTTCAACTTTATTTCATTCCAAAAATTATCTCCACGATACCTCTGTTTTACAGCTCCCTTCTTACAGCTTATTTCTACCTAACCAGCCAAATGTCCTGTATTTATCTACAACACAACAGTGACGACACAGGTGAATGAAAGTGAAGAGAAACGAATACAATGTTAATGAAGGTGAATACATGTAATAAGGAAGGCGTTTTGTTTGTTGTTCAGACTAGCATGTGTATGCATGCCACTCGGACAAATTGAAGTGCCCAAACGGGATCTGCGTGTACAAGAGTCATGTGTGTAACGGCTACAACGACTGTGGCGACGGAAGTGACGACCTACCCGAGAACTGCACCGACACCCAGCCGCCTCAGTAAGCTGTGCCGCTTGATCCTGCTTTCGAGTCGCGCACTTCATATGAGAATAGATCCGTTTTCAACGCTGAAAGTTTCATCTGGACTTTTCTGTAGTGCGTGTGTGTGTGTGTGTGTGTGTGTGTGTGTGTGTGTGTGTGTGTGTGTGTGTGTGTGTGTGTGTGTGTATGTGTGTGTGTGTGTGTGTGACAGAGAGAGAGAGAGAGTATAGAAAACTAAGTTGTTCGCCCTTAAGTTTGTCTTGTTCACCCTCGCTCAGTCTCGCTGTCTTTCTCTGTCTCTTTATCTGTCCCTGTCTGTGTCTGTGTCTGTCGGTCTCTGTCTCTGACTGTCTCTGACACACACACACACACACACACACACACACACACACACACACACACACACACGCGGGCGCGCGCACACACGCACGCACTCCACACACACACACACACACACACACACACACACACACACACACACACACACACACACACACACACACACACACACATTCACGAATGGAAAACAATAAAAAGGAATAATAATAATGTACATTTATCATGCGCTCATCAACGCCCTGAGCGTTCACATGATATATATTAACCTAAACATGATATTCTATACACATGTAGAGCATAGTCCTACCAAAACAATTTACATAAAGTATTATAAACAAAATAAAAAACGCACTACACACACACACACGCACACACACACACACACACACACACACACACACACAGAACACATACACACACACACACACACACACACACACACACACACACACACATACACACACACACACACACACACTCGCACACACAATAACTGCAGCAGAAACTGGGTATTGATATTAGTTGGGGCGGAAGTACTGTAAGAAGCGGAAGGTTTTCAGTTTGGCTTTAAAAGATGACAGGGTTGATCTGTGTCTAAGCTCTTGTTGGAGTGAATTCCAAATGTGGGGTCCAAAGCAAGAAAATGTGCGAAAGCCATGAGTGTTGCGTTTGTATTGTTGGATTTTTGTGTGCGCCAGCCTAATGGTGCTAAGATACAGGACTACCACCGTGTCTACACATCGTTTCCACTCGCATCCTCATACATTTCCATAAATTCACATCGACACTGGGGTTGCAGTTCAGTCTACGTATTGTGACATGTAATCAATATCATGATTATAAAGCTCTCAATGTGAATGGCATAAGCCATGCCACGGTGAATTATACACATTGATACGTAAGTTTACATAATACAGGAAACATTATTTCGTGAGATCCATTCTTTCCTTTTTAAACTAATATGTACAAAGAGCATTGCTTTCACACTTTTGTAACTGGTTAGATTAGAGAAAGCACATTCGCCTTGCTGAATGGATTGTTTCCCCTGGACTGTCCTTTTGGTGGAAAAACAACGCCTTACACTAAGCTGTGCAGCCAAACTAGAGAAGGTTAAGAAAAACAACATGACACAGGTAGAATTTATGACATTGCCATGCAGTTACTGACAAATAGGTACTGTTCGAGCAAGCGCTGACTCTACTCAATATCAAGCTTGGTTAAAAAATAAATTAAAAAAAAAAAAAAAAAAGGAACCTGAGCTGCCAGCTACTCCAACCCAAACCTCGTGAGGAGAAGAGGAAGTAGGATTTACCCAGTGCAGGCTAGGTTATATGGAAGAGAGGTCACATTCAGTGTGATGTACCCTTCCCGTTTCAAGGAGCCCTGCACCGTGGCTGAAAAGTGTGGTGTTGACTCACCCCTGGACAAGGCTCGACATGTACTACAACATGCGCCTGCGGGATGACAAATAAGACTTAGTTGAGGGCCGCCCCAGAGCCTGGTTGTGTGTATGACCCCGTCTAACTAAGCGATAGGCCTTATAATGCCTAAATATTACTGACACTTTCGAGAATGTCTAAGACAGGCTAGAGGACGGTCTCTCCAGCAGTAATTGTGGAGGGGTGGGAGGTGGAAAAAAAATTCCGGGGAGCAATTACCCACTGACCTTTCTTTTCATTTTTTTTTTTTTTTTTTTTTAAATCACTCTTCGTATTGACGGTCGAAGTAGAATAAAAGCACTGACGCGATTTTAGTCCGTTCAAGACGACTAGCGCTATATACATGTATGAACAATATTTGTTGAGACTCAGAAATATTTCCATTTCCTTAGGCGCGCGCTCGCGCGAGTGTGTGTGCGTGTATGTGTGTGTGTGTGTGTGTGTGTGTGTGTGTGTGTGTGTGTGCGTGCGTGCGTGTGTGTGTGTGTGTGTGTGTTTATGTGTGTCTGTGTGTCTGTGTGCGTGTGTGTGTGTGTGTCTGTGTGCACGAGGGTATCTATATTTGTGTGTGTGTGTGTGTGTATGTGTGTGTGTGCGTGCGTGCATGCGTGCGTGTGTGTGTGTGTGCGCGTGCGTGTATGCGTGCGTGCGTGCGTGTGCGTGCTTGCGTGCGTGCGTGCGTGTGTGTTTGTGTGCGCGTGTGTGTGAGTGTGTGTGTGTGTGTGTGTGTGTGTGTGTGTGTGTGTGTGTGTGTGCCCGCGCGCTTGCCTGTGTCTGCTGGCGTATATATATATTCAACGCTGTGACGAGATGGAGGGGCGGTTCCTGCGTCGGGGCCCTCACTGAAAAACGTTGAAGAAACTCGCGCTAGAGCGAGAGCGAGCAACACACCCCGCTCTGAGACGCTGCAGTACAAGCCCGAGCAGAGCACCAACAGGACGCCCTTCAATGTCACACACCACCCGTCATTGTCACACACCACCCGCCATTGTCTCACACCACCCGTCATTGTCACACACCACCCGTCATTGTCAACACCACCCGTCCGATCAGAGCACCAACAGGACACCGTTCATCGTCACAACAGACACCACCCTTCATTGTGACACACCACCCGTCATTGTCTCACACCCCCCGTCATTGTCTCACACCACCCGTCCAATCCTCCACTCCGTAGCTGGTTCACGGAACTCCAAACTTCCGTCCTACACTCCAGCAGAATTCAGCAGGCGCTCCCCCCCCCCCCCCCCCACCCTCCCGTCCTTGGGGAGCGCAACTGTAAGTCGCTGCGATCACTACTCATGCCGTCCATCTTGCCCACCCCACTGGACGCAGACCCTGGCTGCTTCAGGTGCGACAAGTGTCCATGTATCATATGCACCAGCCACTTGGTGGAAACATCAACGTTCAACAGCTCCACCACCAAGGAGTCATTTCAAATCCGCCACAGACTACGTGTCAAAGTTCTAACATTGTGTCCTTCTTCATTGCCACACCTGCCAGCAATCACAATACGTAAGAGAAACAAAGACTACACTCAAGACTAGATTCTACCAGTACCGTTCAAACATCATCAAAAACACAGGCACCCTAGAGTCACCAAACACTTCAACCAAACTGACCACAGCATCCACAACATGAAGGGTGTCGCAGTGGAGAAGGTACGCTCTGCGAAACGTGTTGGACTCTGTGTGAACAGTTATTTCGGTCTTAGTCGTTTTTAAAAAGAATTTATTCATCGAGTTTTAGTCACCTGGAATTTTAGAATCGTTGTGTGAAATGTATTTTTTATCCACGTTCAGTTGTTCAGAATAAATCCCTGAGGAAGGCAGTGTGCGTGCGTGCGTGCGTACATGCTTGCGTGCGTGCGTGTGTGTGTGTGTGTGTGTGTGTGTGTGTGTGTGTGTGTGTGTGTGTGTGTGTGTGTGTGCACAGAGAGAGAGAGAGATGTGTATCAACTATCAGGAAAAACTTGCACAAGCATGCTCACTCGACGGCCACAGGACAAACGGGCAGAAACCGTGCACAGATGCTTTGTACCACAGCCAGTGCAACATTAACTTCAGAGCAAAAACAAAAACAAAAGAAAAATTCCAGTAGCCTTCCGTCGCTCTACTGAAATGCAGACTGCTGGTGTTCAGAAAGGCAGACCGGAAGACGTAGCTTGGACTGAAGCCTTCACACAAGTCGTTAGATACTGTGAGAAAATGACGAACAAATAACCATCACTGACTTGTGACAGAAGTTAAAGGAGTACTGAAATGGAGACACGCCGTACTCAGAGAAATACGTGAGAATGAAGCTCGAGAGCCATTTTGGGGAGGACGTCATCCTTACTGGTATCCGGGGGAAACGGAATGTTGTTACATCCCGGTCAACTGCAGAAAAGATCTTGGAAGGGTTTTTAAAATCTGCCAAGGAAAAAGACGGGGGAAGCATACAAATAGCATCAAAGCTACTGCTAGATAATATCAACAACACTGAAACATCAAAAGAGTACGCTTCGGGTGCGAAGGTCGCAGACCTAGCAGCAAATTTAGACTACATACCACCTTCACTTTTAGCTTTTTGTTGTTGTTGCTGTTGCAGGGGAAGAAAGAACGTTAAGTCAAAATAGCTTGTCTGGATAATTTAAGGCTCTACTGCAAGCAGCAAGCAGCAAGGCCAACGGTCCTCATTTCACCCCTTCAGACTGGACTTGGTGTTGCACTGCACCACCTGACTGGTTCCAGGTAGCGCGTTGAACACTTGCATAGATCGGAGTTTTCTTCATCTTACAGTGAGGTCAAACCTTTCTTTAACTATTTGCTGCACTCAATCAAGGAACACAGCTGGCCGGCAGCCGTCCAAGCAGCTGGACTCAGTTCATCGGCAACAACATGGATCACCAGGTCAGAACACTGGATAGTGCCGGAACATTCCATGGGATGGGCATTAGGAACACTCGATGGGGCTGGAACATTCCATGGGATGGGCATTAGGAACACTGAATGGTGCTGGAACATTCCCTGGGATGGGCATTAGGAACACTGGATAGTGCCGGAACATTCCATGGGATGGGCATTAGGAACACTTGATGGGGCTGGAACATTCCATGGGATGGGCATTAGGAACACTCGATGGGGCTGGAACGTTCCCTGGGATGGGTATTATCGGTGCGGCCACTCCTGGCACAAAACAACGCAAAGCCATACACCGAGAAGTCACTACGACACTAGAGACAGTGTCATGCACCATGGGCAAAGTCTTTATACGTTATTTTGATGCTTCCGTCGTCGATCTGTCATTGGCCTACGAGGCGGTGCTGCAGAACTTCACTGCTGAGGATAAAAGCAAGATACTCTACATTCCTTGGAAGGTATCCTGGCCCTTATCCAGGCTGGTCTCGGATGATGCAGAATGTGGTCACAACTCTCGACTGACCATGGCGTATTTTAACGCTCAATCAGTTCGTCAAATAGCAGGTGAGATTCATGACTTCATTGCCGACAATACACTCGATGCGCTGATCCTGACTGAGACATGGCTCCAGGAAGTAGGAGATGAACCCTATGTTAAGGAGATGACTCCCCCGGATTACGTTTTCCACTCCTTCCCCCGTGTTGGACGTAGGGGTGGTGGTATTGCTGTCCTTATGAGCAAGTCCCTGGCACCCAAGGTTACCTTTCGGTGCCTGTCTTACGCCTCATTTGAAGCCGTCACGATGTGTTTGTCTGCAGAGAAATTAGTCAATCTGACTGTTGTCTACCGGCCACCCCCTAGTAAACAAAATAAGCTCACGACAAAAATGTTTCTACAGGACTTCGAGTTGTTTCTAGACGAACGACTCACAGAGAGGGACAAGACTGTTGTCATTGGGGATTTCAACCTCCACTTTGATGTACAAACCAACCCTGATGTCCAGAAACTCTGCTCCCTGCTCTCTGATCAGAGCTTTACCCAGATCGTCGACGAGCCAACTCACAAGCGCGGTCATATTCTTGACTGGCTTGTCACCGCTGAAGACTCTACACTCATCCACGACGTGTCCGTATCAGAGAACCTTCTGTCTGACCACAAGTCGCTCTTTTTCTCGCTGAGCCTGTCGAGACCTCTGAGGAAGAAGCGCTCTGTGACCTCCCGGAACATCCGGCGTATCAACCTTGAGAAGTTCCAGTCTGAGGTGAAGGCCATGTGCAGCACGGTACTGGGTGACTGCCCGGAGGAAGAACTGGCTGAGAAGTACAACGATTCTATGCAGCAGCTCCTCGACCGTCATGCCCCACTCAAGACCAGGTGTGTCACTGAGCGCCGCTCTGCTCCATGGATCAACGACAACATCCGTGCAGCCAAAAGGGAACTGCGACGTGCTGAGAGAACTGCGCATCGCACCAGATTCACTGTTCACAGGGAGATTTTTGTGAAGCAGCGCAACGCCTTGAAGGCGCTTCACCGAGCCGCCAAACGTGACTATCTGTGCGACAAGATACGTCACTGCTCGTCCATTAGGCTCCTGTACAGCGTCACCGATGAGCTCATGGGAAGAACGACGGAGCCGAAGCTGCCCACCAACATTCCTCTCTGGGACCTACCCAACACGTTCTCCGATTTCATGCATGAAAAGATTGCAAACATTCGCCGAGTGCTGGACTCATGTCCTGTTCCAGCATCTTTTGAACCATTTGCGGGCACCGGGTTG
>OY757558.1:11500478-11619478 GCA_963584105.1 Alviniconcha strummeri
TACAAAATTATGCAACGTGACATTTTTTCTTTTTCAATCTTCATTAATCCCACACGCGTAATTCAGGCCACCATACCTGGGTAAGACAACAGCAGCCGCAAGAGCAGTGCTAACCATTGATACCAGCATGTGCAGTATTTCTGTGTGTCCAAAGAATGGTATAGCTGCCTGTTGTTTGGGATTTGTAGGGGACACGCCCATTTTAATACATGCCTTTAAGCTGCTATGTACCATCTCAGATAATCCCTAAAAGCAGAGTAGTTCATCTTGCAGACAAGCAGACATTGAAAAGACACCTTATTTCTGGTAAAATCTGTTTTTATTCAACCATGAACGCTTTCAAGGAAATATCTGCGACCACCTTACCTTCCTTTAGCCACCTTACCTTACCTTACCCCCACCTTTCTTCTTCCTATCATCCTCGTCCGTCTCCCCTCTTCTACTTTTCACCATCATCATCATCATTACCATCATCATCATCTGTCCGTCTGTCTGTCTGTCTGTCTGTCTGTCTGTCTGTCTGTCTGTCTCTCTCTCTCTCTCTCTCTCTCTCTCTCTCTCTCTCTCTCTCTCTCTCTCTCTCTCTCTCTCTCTCTCTCTCTCTCTCTCTCTCTCTCTCCTGTATTTTCAATGAATCCTTTCATATCATGAACACCACGAGTCTACGCAATAAATCATACCGCCAGATGCTGGTTTTAATCAACTTCAAAAGGGTTTCATATTAAAGCTGACGCCAGCCGAGAAGGCTAATGGGCCTGAAAATGTACAGTGTGTGTCCATTTGCTGTTTGCTTCGTGTGGTTGTTATATTAATATATGTGCAACAAAGGAAATTCGAACATGAATCATAGCTGATAATTTCAGCCCTTCGGGGACAGCTGTGCTGGTTAGCTAATTAGATCACTGATAGTGCTTTCACACGATCGCAGAAGTCTGCAACTGTTTCCCAAAAGGTAATACTTCATAATAATGATAATAAAAATGGAAATTTGTAAAGCGTCTACCCTGCGGCTCAAAGCGCTGAACAAGCATACGCACATAATGTCCATCGAGATGGAAAATGTTTTTGTTTTTTTTTAAACGTATAAATGAAAGGAAAAAAAAATGTCGCACACCTTTATGGCACACCGAATCTACAACGCACGTTCAGCTGATTCTATTCTTGTCATTAGTAGTTGTTTATGCAGCCTCTTTGATCTGTTCATATAGCATACTGCAATTTAATAAACGAGGCCGTCCTCCATCTGCTATAGTCCCCACCAACCGACCCCCCCCCCTCTCTCTCTCTCTCTCTCTCTCTCTCTCTCTCTCTCTCTCTCTCTCTCTCTCTCTCTCTCTCTCTCTCTCTTGTGTTCCTATTATATCCTTTTAGATCAAAAACTTCACGAGTCTTCACGATGACTAACGCTGCGAGACTGTGGTTGTGAAACAAGTGCGGAAAGGTTCGACATTAATTTATCTCACAATCAGATATTAATTTATCTCACAATCAGATATTAATTTATCTCACAATCAGATATTAATTTACCTCACAATCAGATATTAATTTATCTCACAATCAGATATTAATTTATCTCACAATCAGATATTAATTTATCTCACAATCAGATATTAATTTATCTCACAATCAGAGTGTGAGTAATACAGCAACGCTCTGGAAATTAGAGCAGGATAAGCAGGAGCTAGTCGCGGTTACAGAGAAGAGAATGGAAGGAGTTCTGCTTCGCTCGAGAGCGAGATGGATTGCTGAAGGTGAAAAAATTACGAAATGCTGTGGACTCGAGAAACGTAATTATATACCTAAACAAATGACCAAACTTGCTTTGAGTAATGGAGAGGAGATATATGAAAGCAAGGACATTATTAAGGAAGGAAAAATATTTTACGAGGAAGTGAAAGTATTTTACGACAGATTATGTTCTAAAAGCCGAATACAAGAATGTAAAATATTAAGATATGGCTCACGATATTCCTATGCTGACATTGCAGGAAAAGACTTCGCTGGAAGGGGAAATTACTTTAGTTAAAGTAATATTTGCTCTTATAATATGAAGACATTACAAAAGCCTTGGCTCCGTTGGAGTTACTGCTATTTTAAAGACCAACTCGAGTGGAAAATTATTGTTTGGCTAAAAGGTGCATTTTAATATAGTGAGTTAATGTCCGTGTTTACCGTTTGCAATTTTTTTTTAAAAATGTTGCATTTATTTTTAATTGAATAAAAACCGCTCACCTGTTCAAAGTACGGAAACTGGAAATAAGTCACTTGTGCATCAAGCTGAAATAAATATGGGATTGCCTTCTGACTACGCGTACGGTGATAAGCATGGATAAGCATCTTCTTGATTAAAAAGAAGAAATGTATAAAATAAAAAAAAAAAAAAAAAAAAAAATTAAAGAAAGGTCATCGGTATAGCCACAGCTGATCAGTAGTGCTTCGTGACTTACCAAAAGCAGACGTGGGCAGAGGATCGAATACAGAAAAGGGAATAGCGAAGCCGGTTGCTCCATTCCTTCACTCGTATCGGACAGCAGTCAACAATCTTCTCCAGATATTCCACAGAAGACTGCTCCAAATAAGGTAAGTTTTGGGGTGTTGACTGCTAATTAATATAGGGTAATATCCAAGGTGGCGGTCAGAAATTGCTGGGACATTTTGACGCCATTTTATGTCACAAATATCAGCAGAATCATCCAAGGTGGGTCATACGAAGCGCGCGGGAGGGGGGGGGGGGGGGAGAGATGCAAAAGAAAGTGTTATATTTGTGTCCTTCAGTGTGCGTATGCTTCTTTCAGATATTTGATCTAGATCTAGTTTCTGAGTAACCGTGCACGCTTCCTGAGTTCTGATGTCGGCAAAACAATAGACGATTTCCGGAAATAATAGTTGGTAAGAGTGAAGTCCCCTGAGGTAGGACATTTCAGAATGGAGGCGGCATCTAAGAAGAGCCGGTCTGCCACACTTTACGACTTTCAGGCATGGACCTATTATAATTTATACTAGACTACCAGCTGTGCGCTATGCGCAAGAAACTGTGAGTTGTTTTCGCGCACTACGGTCTTTCTGGTGGGGCCATGTTCGTTGTGTCCGTTTGAAATGGCGGTCTGACTGAATCGACTGTGAGTGTTCATTATTTACACCGTGTTCTTGTTTAAGTAAATTAAGAAGAAGAAATGTAAAACAAAATCATCGGTAGCTTCTGCTGCATAGTCGGTAGCGCTTCGTGGCTTACCAAAAGCAGATGCGGGCAGAGGATCGAATACAGAACCAGGAATAACGAAGCCGGTTGCTCCATTCCATCACTCGCATCGGATTGCGGATAGCAATCGACAATCGTCTCCAGATGTTTTACGGTAAGTTTGGTGTGTGATAATTTCTCGTATCAACTGATGATTAATTTATACGGCTCTGTGTTGTGTGTCAGCATGAAACGACGTGTCCATATTTTTGACATCAGGAGCGTAGTATAAAAATCAAAAACAAAAACACTACACCGTGTTTACACTTATGCACTTTAGCGGTGTGTGTGCACTGTTAATAAATACAACATTCACAGAATTTGTTCAGATTTAGAGGTGGTGAAGTGTTAGCGGAGAATAATAACTTGAACTATTGCGAAGTAACCCTGAAATAGACCTAGAGATATTAATCTAGATTTAAGTTGTAAGTAAGCAGAACAATCAGCCAGAGAACTGGATCTAAGCAGACCAAAACAAACATCATGAGGCCTGATTGTTGTCACAAACACACACACACACACACACACACACACACACACACACACACACACACACACACACACACACACACACACACACACACACACACACATTCAAACTACTTTGTGGCTCTGAGTTTTGAACATCTATAGCGGTAAAACCAAACCCTGCTCGTTTGGTTTTAACTGTTGGGGGGGGGGGGGGGGGTGCTTGTGATATTATTACAAATTTAGCATGCCCCATCTCCATGCTGAACATACTGTATTAGTGTATGCATTGGTCTGGTGGTCGCATCTGATTCATCTATATACGTGTGTGTGTGTGTGTGTGTGTGTGTGTGTGTGTGTGTGTGTGTGTGTGTGTGTGTGTGTGTGTGTGTAATAGGCTATGCACTTTCTTCATCTGTGTCAGACTCACTCAGAGTCTGTTGTTCACTCACAGAAGCGTGCTGCGTCTGCTTTTTGGTAGACTCAGTGTTGCAGGGCATTAGATCCTACCAAGATCTGTTCTGCATCTGTATATTATATAGTATTAAAAAAAAATACGAAATACTTTTGTGGATTCAAGAAACGTCATTATATACGTAAACAAATGACCAAACTTATATTGAACAAAGGAGAGGAAACATATGAAAGCAAGGACATTATTAAGGAAGGAAAAAAAAAAATTGCGAGGAAGTGAAAGTATTTTACGACAGATTATGTTCTAAAAGCCGAATAGAAGACTGTAAAATATTTAGATATGGCTCACGATATTCCTATGCTGACATTGCAGGAAAAGACTTCGCTGGAAGGGGAAATTACTTTAGTTAAAGTAATTTTTGCGCTTAAAATATGAAAAAATTACAAAAGCCTTGTCTCCGATGGATTTACTGCTGATATATTTTAAGGACCAGCCCGAGTGGAAAGTGATTTTTTTTGCTATATTTTAATGTCCGTGTTTAATTTTCGCAAAAAAAAAGTTGCATTTATTTTTAACTGAATAAAAACCACACCAAGCCACTTACGCTCACCTGTTCAAAGTGCGGAAACTGGAAATACGTCACTTGTGTATCAAGCTGAAATAATTATGGGAGTGCCTTCTGAGTACGCGTACGGTGATAAGCATGGACCTATCTTCTAGATTAAAAAGAAGAAATGTAAAAAAATTTAAAGATAAAAAAAAGAAGATAAAAAAGACAAAGAAAAAAAAGGCATCGGTATAGCCAGTGCTGCATCGTCAGTAGTGCTTCGTGACTTACCAAAAGCAGACGTGAGCAGAGGGTCGAATACAGAAAAAGAAATAGCGAAGGTAAGTTTTGAGGTGTTGACTGCTAATTAATATAGGGTAACATCCAAGGTGGCGGTCGGAAATTCCTGGGACATTTTGGGATGCAAAAGAAAGTGTTATATTTGTGTCCTTCAGTGCGCGTATGCTTCTTTCAGATATTTGATCTAGATCTAGTTTCTGAGCAACCGTGCACGCTTCCTGAGTGCTGATGTCGGCAAAACATTTGCCCGTTTACAGACGGAATCAAAGTCACCTTTGGTTTAAATGTTGACTTTATTCGTTAGATATGACCACGTTTGAGTGATTCTGACGATATTAGTGGCACAAAATGGCGTTTAAAGTTTCCCAGAAATTTCCGACCGTCTATTGCCTTAAAACAGCTCTGTGTTGTGTGTCAGCGTGAAGCGGTATGTCCGTATTTTTGACATGAGGAGGGTAGTGTTAATAACAGAAACACTACACCGTGTTCATATGCACGTCAGCAGTGTGTGTACTGTTAATACGTTATTTAGTGATTAATGGCTTGAAAAATCTGCGTAAGCAGACCAAAACAAACATAATGACAACGTATAATGCAGATTTCGTTGGATAGGGGTGCCCACCCTTAGTTGCGTGTGTATCTGTGGCAGATTTTGTGTGCTCCTAAAATCAGTAACTGGTAATGTGTTTAATGATATTATTTTTGTCTTTGATGTGTATCATGATTTGAAATTGCTGTGATTCCAAAATGCTATGATTGCTTGTTTGTTTATTTACGTGAGTTTTTATTTTTGAAACTGTGTAAAAACTGTGAACATATAAGAGTTGGTGTTGTGCTGAGCATGGCAACAAGTGCTTGGCTGGCTGTCAGACAAAGGCTAAGGTAACATTATTATATTACTTGTAAATAATGTTGTTTACACATCAGTTTTGACTCTGTGTTTCAGTCTGACAGAGAGCTTCCACCAGTTATCCATTGTGTATCATACTTCAACTCTGAAGACATCTGCGAAGCTCTTGGGAAAGTACAGCTTCCATGGTGCATCACAGAGAACTCTGCGACAACTATCCAGCTTTAGGAATTAGGCTGAATAGACTGCTTCTCCAGCTACACATTATCACAAATCCAAAACCCTGCATTAGATCACCTTCACGCCAGCTCCTGCTTCTCTCCATTGCATTGGAGCTTCAGAATCAACAGATTGAACCAGAAAATTGAAGTCAGTTATCATGTGGGCACCCAAACGACTGTGACCAAACGTGCTGCATCAAGATTGCTAATTAATCCGTGCGTGTGGGTTGCTCATATATATAGCTCATGCAAACATCACATGCGGAAGTAAAGGAATCATTGAAATATGCAATGAATCATGCAAACCTTGAATAATTCACGCTTTGCTAATATAAAAGTTTGAAGGAAAAAATGCAGAACTTGTGGAAATTATATCTTGCTTTCTCTTGGTTTGTTGATTGTATGTAACCCGGACGTGTGTCTACCCATACAAATGCAGGATGTGGCATACAGTTAATTTAATGTGAAAAGCTTAACTGTGCCTAGTTATTATCACATTTAATATGTACCTGATTATTTTACATCCTAAAGAATTTTGCTGCTCACCACCAAAAAAAGAACAAGAAATGTTTTTCATATTATACGCAGTGCTCATGTATACATTTGTTATTTCATCTTCAAAGTAAAAACATACAACTGATGCCACAACACACACACACACACACACACACACACACACACACACACACACACACACACACACACACACACACACACACACACACACACACACACGCGCGCGCGCTACAGCAACAAATGCTAATGAACAGAATGCAGAAATTGCAGTCATACTAACAGTAACACTAGTGTTGAAACACTTTGCCACATAACGTTTAAGTTGAATATTTAAGCCAAACAACCATTTGGCAAGAAAGATATCTGAAGGGGGTTGTATAATTCTGATCAAGAGCATTGTATGAGCTGTGTCAGTAAAACTGTAAACTCAGTCACCATCCTACTGACCACAGTTGTTGTTATTTTTTCGTAACAAATTAAGATGAGGCGTGAAATAATCTTTTTAACAAATATGAGACTGAACAAATTCCTGGGACACTGAATACGCCATCGTAGGTCAGTGGGGTTAACTGATGTTCCTCTTGTGTTCATACGTTGTGAATGCAAATACAAATTTGTGACGGTGAAATGCCGTGTGCATATAATATATATCTTGTGTTGTTATGGCAATAGTCAGTCGGTTAATGTTATTAATGTCTATGAGCTAACTACCACAAAAACCGTTGTTGTTTTAAACTGCCTGCTTCTATAAGTTCTTAATCAGAACAACTACCCACTTTTTTTTAGAAAACAAATCAGATACCAGGACATGGCAGCATACATTTATAATTTTTCTTTGACATCAAAGTACTCCAGATTTCCTGTACTGTCAACCAAAACAGTGAACACACTCGGCAATCACTGATGCAGGTTTACTTTCTTGCAAAGTTCTCATGCCTGATCCAACTACGTTTGCAAGTTTAGTGGTGCATACTGCTGAAATTATTAGTGCAGTTGGATTCAGGCAAGGACAATGCCACAAGTGACAATATATACTCCCCCCCCCCCCCGCCCTGCACACACACCCACCCCCACACACAGACACACAGACACAGACACACACACACACACACACACACACACACACACACACACACACACACACACACACACAAGAAAAGCAACAGCCTCAGTTCATGTTGGCACGCAGGCATATGACCATGACAGCAAAAATGTGATGATGGTGGAGACTGAGTGGGGGCGGTCGGAAATTACTGGGACACTGAATACGCCATTGTAGGTCACGAATAACATCAGAATCATCCAAACAGTGTCATACGAATAGCAATACCAATAACAAGATACTTTATTAATCCCAGTGGGAAATTAAAGCTGTCGTTCGATCGCACAACGAAGAACATATCTCAATAATTCTAAATCATGAACCACACGCATATACACACTCTTAGACATACGCCCCTTTTCTCTCAGTCTGCATACACTAATATATACTTAGTTACAGCAAACCCAAAATTACCTGGAATAATGCTTTATCTGTGTAACCGAGTGTATTGAGTGTGTTTCGGGCTATGACCCTTTAACATTTCTTTCCTGTCCTTTTTCTTTTTTGATTGGGTGGGAGTTGTATGGCCCCAGTTATCTAAAGTGTTAAAACTTGTGCGCTGGACCCGCCCCGTCCTCTTTCCCTCAGTGTCCCTGTAGCAGCAGGTCGTCAGTTAGTTCGAGCTGCTGCCTATGCCTCTGATTCAGGGGAGAGCCTGTAAGGAGTTATTTTTCTATGGCTTCTTGTTCTGTTGTTTCTCATTGCTGTAAATGGTGTATGTTAACATGTTCACCACGTGCCTTGATTTTGGTTCCAACATATGAGAAATGATTGCCGCGGCCTGGTTGCAGCCATGGCGTCAGTGTACTTTGTATGTGTGTTCAAATTTCAAGCCTTTATGCTGCGAAGTGACCAGCGCTTCCATCATGATATGTAGCTAGTATGTTATGCTGCCATTGTTGGGATGTTCAGTTTGAGTGATGCTTTGCCGATGCAAAGTTAACCCTCCAAAGTATGGGTCCTTTGTCGGTGTGGCCGTGCATATCTCTGCGCGGCACAACTTGTTTCTACCGATCTATGTTTCTACATGAAATCGGTGATATATTATGGCTAAAACTTTGAAGATGTTGACTTGATAGTTGTTGAATGTTCATTTTACTAGTTGAATATGGTTTAGTGCATAGGAGTGATTGTATAAACTGTGAGACATGTCATTCTGTTTTAACCTAGCTTTTGTATGGCCGAGTCTTGGGCGCGCAGACTTTCACTCTGCTTAGCTAATTGTAAACCCTTTCTGGATCTTTGTGCGTGTACCCGAACTGGCCGGTGATGCGCGTCAGTAGTGGCAGTTAGGTCTTTGTGTCTGTTCACTAACCGAGCAGACAGGCGCAGCCAGATCAGCGCTTAGATTCTTGATGTGCTACCCGCGTCAGTAAGACCCTTGACGTTGTTCACAGATATGCTCTGCTAGTCAGTAACAGTGACATGCTGTAACCCTTTTGTACACGCGTTAAGTAACAGGGCTGGAGCCGGTCAGTTTATGACTGACTTCCTCCCGCTCACGGCATGGTCCCAAGTGCCACCCGTGTCACTGTCCGTCTCGTTGTGTCCTTAAAGTAAAAGTCCAAGGTTTTTAAGTATGCAAAATGACCATCGAAATGACTGCCAAATGAGTCACTAGTTTCAGATTTAATGAAATAAAAATAAAAATAAATGTTTAATTGGATTTTTAATCGATTTTATTTTCTGTAGGCTTCCCCGGAAGTGACGTCAGTCTGAGGAGTCAGTGCGGTTGCCATCTTAATAATAATATTTTTTTTAATTTATAATGCGCCTGTCCCAGTTCTGCAAAACCGAGCTCAAGCACAGTGCAGCTTCACATATCAGGCACAATACATAGCTAAGTACAGCTTCACATATCAGGCACAATACATAGCTAAGTACAGCTTCACATATCAGGCACAATACATAGCTAAGTACAGCTTCACATATCAGGCACAATACATAGCTAAGTACAGCTTCACATATCAGGCACAATACATAGCTAAGTACAGCTTCACATATCAGGCACAATACATAGCTAAGTACAGCTTCACATATCAGGCACAATACATAGCTAAGTACAGCTTCACATATCAGGCACAATACATAGCTAAGTACTGCTTCACATATCAGGCACAATACATAGCTAAGTACAGCTTCACATATCAGGCACAATACATAGCTAAGTACAGCTTCACATATCAGGCACAATACATAGCTAAGTACAGCTTCACATATCAGGCACAATACATAGCTAAGAAATACTTGTAATAAAAACAACAACAAAAAGAAAAAAACAGTATCTAGTTAATACAGTTGCATCTGACATGACAAAGATTATGACCAACTGATTTGAAAATTTTGTTTCCAATAAAAATCGTATTACTGTAATAATTTAAGGCATACACGGACTAACTTAATTAATTTTGATCAAATTAAAATACACTAGCAGTTCAACAGTAAGACAAAAAAATTAAACAAACAAACAAAAACAATAATTTTTAGAAAATCAAGTTTCTTAAATTTATATTTCACTTAAATGACATAGTAATAAACTGGCTAAATTATTAAAATCATCAACTAAAACAGTAAAAAGAAAAAGCAACCCCATTAACTAATAACATCCAAGACTGCAAATTTTTCAGATACCTAAGTAAGACATTAAAAATAAAATAGCAAGTTAAGACAGTCATTCGTGCGCACGTACTACACAGGATATACAGATATACAGGAAACTCAGCTTTGCTCAACACCCTTGTGAAAGTCATCAGTACAGATGCTTTTTGAAGGGAAACGTTTTCAGATTGGATTTGAAGGAGGGGAGACTTGGGGCATCACGCAGAGGTTTGGGGAGGGAATTCCAGGTCACAGGTCCTATGTATCAGAAAGCACGCTTTCCATATTTGTTGAGTTTGATGCGTGGAACAGTCATGAGACCAGCGTCTGCAGAACGCAGAGAGCGGGAAGGCTGATAGACTGAGAGAAGATCAGAGAAGTAAGCAGGAGCAGATGAATCTCTGCTACGATAGCACAGGGTGGAAATCTTGTACTCAATCCGAGCTCGGACTGGCAACCAATGCAGAGATCTGAGCAAAGGCTTTGCATGGTCTCGCCCTCGTCTGCCAAGGACAAGACGAGCTGCACTGTTTTGTACTCTCTGCAAGCGATCCAGCCTATTTTCCGGGAGACCTGCCAGCAAAGAGTTGCAGTAGTCCAACCTTGGCAGAACGAAAGATGAAACCAGATTCTTTGTTACATGGCGCCTAAGATGTCCTATTCTGCGTAATTCTAGAAAGACAGATCTGCAGAGAAAGTTGACATGTTGATCCATGGAAAGATTGCTGTCAAGATAAACCCCTAGGTTTCTAACTTTATAAGAGAATGGTATAGTGGAAGCAGACAGAGTCAGAGAAGAGGTTTCTGTAACAGATTTAAGCTTTGCTATAGTTCCAACAGGCATGATCTCCGTCTTGTTGTCATTCATTCTCAGCCTGTTGCAAGCCATCCAGTCTCTCACAGATTCTGCACAAGACTGGATGTCCAGCAGAAGTTTAGCAAAGTGCTCAGGGCTGGAAGATTTGTGCAGCTGCGTGTCATCTGCAAATAAGTGGTACAATGTGTTATGGTGCCTAATGACATGGCCAAATGGCGTGATGTACATGGTGAACAGTACTGGGCCCAACACAGAACCTTGAGGTACACCATACCTCAACACCGTAGGCTGGGATGCCCTGCCTCCAGCCAATACTGTCTGGTTACGTTCAGTCAAATATGACTCAAGCCATCGCAGCACTACACCATATATGCCAAAGCTCAGCCGTAGTATCTTTAGCAGTATATTGTGATCAAGCGTATCAAATGCTGCTGACAGGTCCAGGAGTGACAGAATGGAAACAGATCCTCGATCACAGGCCATGAGCAGGTCATTTGTGACTCTCAACAACAAGGTTTCAGTGCTGTGGTCTGCTCTGTATGCTGACTGAAATGGCTGAAGTGTGTCTGTGGCATTCAGATGGTCAGACAGCTGTTGAAGGACAACATTTTCAAGAATCTTTGAAAGGAAGTGTAGGTTGGAAACGGGGCGATAGTTCTTAAGCACATTTCTGTCTAAGTTGGGATTTTTTAGAAGGGGAAGCACAATAGCTTGCTTGAAGGGTAGGGGGACAATACCAGACACAAGGGATTCATTGATGATGGCAGTAATGGTGGGGATCAAATCATCAAGACACTCATGCACTAGGTATGCTGGGACAGGATCAAGCATGCATGGCTTCTTTGGGGCTTTAAGGATGATGTTCTTCACTTGCTGCTCTGTCACAAGGGAGAAGGTTTCAAGAGTGGGACCACAGAAGACCGAGAAGTCAGGCTGTCTAGACGTTGCATCAAGCTCATCCCTCAGTCTCTGGACCTTGGTCGAGAAGAAATCTCCAAACGTATTTGGGAGATCGACAGTAGGGATGGAGTTTGGGAGGGTGCTGTCCTTCTTCTTGCCCGACAACTGATCTGTGATGTGGAAGAGATCTTTGCAAGAAGAACTGCTCTCGATCTTGTTGCACACGTAGTTCTTCTTTGCTTGCAGGAAGAGTTTCTTCACCTTCTCGCGGTGGTGGATGAAGATTTGTCTGCGCACAGAAAGTCCTGAATTTCTCCAGCGCCGTTCAGCACATCTTCGTTGTTGCTTCGCCTTCTTGATCTGCACTGTAAGCCAGGGTGCGGAGGGACGGTCAGTGATGCAACGATGTCTAAGAGGGGCGTGTTTGTCAAGGACCTCTCGCAGACCAGAGTTGTAGCTGTGAAGGAGGTCAGAACCGTCAAGTTGAAGGGCATCAACATCTGCCTTGAAAGCATTTAAACTGACCCTTCTAATGTCACGTGAGGAAACATCGCGGGTCGCACGGGCTGGTTTCCTAAGGTTGAAACTAAATGACATGACAAAATGGTCTGAGAGTAGCTTATCAACCACTTCTATGTCCTGGATGCTGATGTCTTCACTTGCAATCAACCAGTCCAGTGTGTGCCCACTACGGTGGGTTGGAGCGCTGGTGTGTTGGACGAGGTGAAGGGTTGGAAAGAGTGACATCAGCGATTTCAGGTTTGGGTCAGAGTTGGAGTCAAAATGAAGGTTGATGCCGCCAAGCACGACCAGTTTCAGACACCTGGTGGCAAGATCTTCCAGCAGTTCAGGCCTACTGTGTTGCTGCGAACTGTAACAATTCGCAGACGACCCCAGGTATAACAATGCACGAGCTCCCGCGTTTTACGTTTATACAATTCAAACGAGTTGACTTTCTTGCTGTGCCGCATCACGCCCATTCGTGTAGCGAGCACTTCAGTGAGTGCGATTTCGCAAACCCCATGGAATACCGCATGGGGCTTGTCCGGGACTCTTTCAAAATCCTGGCTGACAGGCTCAAACTGATACGGCTCTATCCTTGTGGGTCTCTCGGGCAAAGTGTCAGTTTCGTCTTCGGAGCTCGAGTTGGCCATTTTGCAGCGACTCCCCAGGGTGACGTAGTAGGCATATGGTCACGTGATTTGGGCGTCATGGCGACGCTTTCGGTACGACAGAAAATGCCTTTTTTTCGTGCATTTATAACCCTCAGATCACAGTTTCACCTGCATCATCGTTCTCAGCGAGCTTTAACGGAAATCTTGTCAAAAATCACCCCTAACCTTGGACTTGTCCTTTAAGTGGAACTGCTGTAACAATGATCTCACTCTTCCTGTTTAGATAAGAATGATCTTGGTAATCCGTATTTTTCACTGTTACTTTATTGTGTACTATTAGATACTGCTAGTTCATCAGTTAGTTGGCGGGCCGTCTCTTGTATGCTCACCGCGACACTGTAAAATAGGGTTTTAAGTATAAGTCATGCACACAATTTACGTGCTTGATTATTAATCATTTTGTCACAGTTACCATTATGTATTATAGTAACCTACAGGTAAACTACATGATTCTGTATTTATTAGATAATTGCTGTTGTTTAGGCTTTACATTTACTTTCATGTTCTAAATGTTTTGTTTGCTTGTGTCTTTTTCCAACACAGACACTGTTTCCTGGTTGGTGCAAATAAAAGTTATGTTATAGCAACCTCTGATTTGTGACTCTTCATCCATGCTTCCAACCTGCTTCCCGTACTCCCCACCCCGCTCCCCTACATCTGTGTCAAACGAAAACGTAAAAACTCTCAAATTAAATAACAATCATTAGGTTAACACATCCCCAACCTTCCTAATATTTGGTTTATAGGAAGCGCATAAACCAAATAATTTCAACAAAAAGTGAGTTCTATTCCATATTTCTGTCCTTTGTTGTGCGTATACTCCTTTCAAACATTAGATCTGGATCTAGTTTTCGAATAAACGTGCACACTTCAAGCGCTGATGTCAGCAAACAAATCTATTGTGTACTCGCCCATTTTTAAATGCTGCCGTCATTCGCTACATATTATGACCCTGTTTGAGTGATTGGAATGATATTTGTGTCACAAAATAGCGCTTAAAAAGTCCCAGGGTATTTTGTCCTGACCGGAAAAAATAATTAAAAAACTGGTAGAAAACAACAACAAAAATGCTCACCACTCGATACAATCCAAGTGGCTGCCATGTTCGCAGTCCACCGGCGTCTCTTCCTGATCACTGCTATCGTCAGTAGATCTGTTTTCTGCTGCATATGGTTCAAACTGGTACGGCTGTAGGCCATATTGTTTGCTTGCATCTTCTGGTAGTGTTTTATCTTCTTCAAAGTCGCTGCTTTCGCAAGATAAGTGCAGGCACGGTAATCGTAGTCTTCTCGCCATGTTTCCAGTGATACACAAGTGACGTAACAAGCCGGATCGAACCGGAAGTTGCAGTTTTGTTGATTAATGGTGAACATTTCTATATTTCATGGTCGATGTTGAGAGAAAAAGGGCGCGGGCGTGCCTGCCTCTGTTCTTTATTGGCACTGTATGTGCACGCGATCTCAAAATGTTCGTAGTTTTTTTGTGCTTATTTATTGTTTGCTTATTTGCGCATTGTATTTTTATCTCTAAGTTGTAAAGCGCTTTGAGTCTCCAAACGCACTCTATAAATTCCCTATTATTATTATTATTATTGTGCTGTTAGTTCTCTATATATTTTGTTGACCTTATGTTTGTATGGTTCGCCTCGGACTCACGTTAGGTGTAAGCGCCTGGTCAATACTCTTTTACATTACATGTCCAATAACAAGGAGAACAACATGTAAAAACAAGCTGCTGATTTTTTTCCTCAGAATGTGAACAAAGCGACCTACAAAAAGACTTCCTCAAATACCCTGGCGTGTATCTCAAGTCCTTCATTGCCGACGATACCCTACCAACGGAGGAAGACTGTTTGGAATGGTGCCGCAACGTGCAGACGTCTCGTGGCGCCATCTTCAGTTCCAGAAGTGAGAGCTGTGCCCTGATGGACACTACTGTTGAGGGCGCCCGCGGCCATAAACTGTTTTATGAATTTACTGTTCATTATTTCTTCCACCAGGTGACGTGAGGATCGGGGCAGGACTCTATTATTGGCGGGATCTGCCACAAGTATAATTTGTTCGCGACAAAACACGTCTTTTGTCGCGACAAGCATACTTTTGTCGCGACAAAACACGTAAACACCTCAGTCTTCATTCAATAGACCCCTTTCGTTTATCTCGCTGTCGCACAGCGACAACCAATCAGAGTCGACTACAAAGCTCTACAGTTCCTCCACAGCGGACGCTGGGGGTCACGTGCTGACACTGACTTGGTGCGTACTGAGATATGACCGGGCTGACAGACATAGTCAAATTTCCGGTTCATTCAGTCCGTTTACTGAGAAAGAAGCTCCGCCACCTGGCTGGCCGTTGTTATTATAAATGTTTTTTCTTCCCTGGGTGAGCCGGGTGGGGGGCTATCCGCTCTAGCGATCCAAGTGCGCGCGATCCGCCTATAATTTATGTGTGTTTGTGGGGGATGGGAGTGGGGTATAAGTGTGTGTGTGTGTGTGTGTGTGTGTGTGTGTGTGTGTGTGTGTGTGTACGTGCGTGCGTGCGTGTGTGTTTGTATGTCTGTGTGTGTGCGCGCGCGCGCCTCGTGCGTGCGTGTGCGCAGGCGTCTTTCTGAGTGCCAGGGTGTTGTTTCAGTGTGTGTCAGTTTCACTTTGTATGACTAAGCATGAGTAGTAATGTATTATTATGCTATTGATTTTTGTATGAGTATTTATGCATTCCGTGTCTTTGTTTAGTTAAAATTAATGACAAAGCGCTTTGAGTCGCCGAACGCGCACTATAAATTCCATGTGTATGCGCGCGTGCACGCAAACCTGTGAACATGTGTGTCAGGTTACACATCCATCCTAATTTACATACAGTCTACGCGCGTGTGTGTGTGTGTGTGGGGGGGGGGGGGGGGGGGCGGGGGGTGCGTGTTTGTGTGCGTGCATGCGTTCGTGCGTGCAGGCGACTCTGTGTGAGTGCGAGGGTATTGTGTTTGAGTGTGTGTCAGTTTGACTTTGCTTTGTATCACTAAGTATGTGTAGTAATCTATTATTATACTAATGGTTTTTTAAAATATTATTTACGCATTCCATGCTTTTGTTTCATTTAATGACAAAGCGCTTTGAGTGGCTGAACGCACACTATAAATACCATATTATTAATATCAGTTATATAATTATATCATGGCTCACGCATTAGGCAGAGTTTGACATATCGGTTCAATTTGTGATGACGCAGTGAGGAATAAGTGTGGAACCTCATCAGAGAGCCAGACCCCCCCCCCCCCCACTCCCCCACCCCCCCACAGACACCTTTTTTCTTTCTTTTCTTCCCTATTGTACCGATTCTGTGTAACTGATGCTTAGTCTGCGGTTGTCCCCATTATTAATTTGCTGCGGACTATAGTTTTTTTATTGACTGGTGTGTCTTGGTGGCTTTACGATTAGGCTTGCTGGTAGTCCGCCTACTCCTCTTGTTTTGTTTTGTCAGGTCAAGCCAAGCGCGCGTGCACGCACACAACTAACGGACCAAGGTAGCCTCATAAATTATTCCTAAAACCGGACAACAATCATGAAATCTGTGAAAGCCAGAGAGAGGGAGAGAGATCAAATTAGCCTAAAAGATTGTACATATAGTAACATTTTAGATAAGAGATCAGAAATTAAAGGTGTCATCACAGAAACACCCTCAACCTCACATGTACCCTACACTCACACGTCGTGGCAAAACGGCCTGAACAATAATAATGCAGTTACTCCCCAGCCTCTCTCACGCACACACTGATATTATCTCGCCGGTTCTGACAACAGTGATATATATACTGTAGTAATTAAGTGCACAGCCGGTACATTGGAGTAAGATGGAGAAAAAACAAACGGGGAGGGTGGGGGAGACACCACACACACACACACGCACGCACGCACGCACGCACGCACGCACGCACGCACGCACGCACACACACACGCACGCACGTACACACACACACACACACACACACACACACACACACACACACACACACACACACACACACACACACACACACACACACACACACACACATAAGGAACACTTGCAACTTCATTCTCCACAGACTGGGGACCATTCTCGACTGAGTCAGCGACGATTGCGATATCTTGCCTTATTACTGAAACTAAAGGACAGCCGTTTCGCGGAATTCTTTATTCGACCAGTGGTCACACGGCATTGATGTTTTCGCGCATCTTGTCGCCGTAAAATGCGAGGTTTACAATACTACTAGTACTAGGGAAATATAGCTATGCGCTCGGCCAGCAACCCAGCTGACGAGTTCCCCCCTACTTCCCGCAAGTCGCGTACGCCAGTCCATTGCGCATGCGCGAAGACTGAAGTCAGCGACAACCAATCAGAGACGACTACAAAGGTCTACAACTCCTCCAAAGCGGACGTAGGGGGGACGTGCTGACCGGACTGAATTATTTTGCATACCCAATGGGGATCATTCTCGAGTCGGCGCCGATTGCGATATTTTGCCTTGTTACTGGAACTAAAGGACAGAAAGGGGGTAGTGGGTTACACGGTAGTGATCTTTTCCGCCCATTTTGTCGCCGTGAAATGCGAGGTTTTTACTACTATTAGTACCATGGAAATACAGCTATGCGCTCGGCCAGCAACCCAGCTGACACATCCCCCCTACTTCCGACAAATCACGTACGCATGCGCGAAGATTTAAGCGAAAGGGGTCTATAAGAGTGCTGAGACAATCGCCAGTCAAGCCTTGAACGCGAGTGGAGCAAGTCACATTCGCCCAATCGTCCGTGTCTTAAGCCTTGTGGGACTCTTCGGTGTGTGTACCGCGTCCTGCAGAATACGTGGTACTAACCGTGTTTGTGTCTACTGTGCTTCGGGATTCAGGTGAGACATTCCGGTGTTTTCCAGGTGTCGGAGATCAGCTACTCCTCCTGCCCGGTCTGTAAGGTATCGTGTCTGTCTGTGCATACCCACTTACTTTTGCGTGTATAAACCCTGTAACCTCTCTCTCTGTCTCCGTACTGACTCCTCTCTCTCTCTCTTTCCCTGTTCGATTTTGTTGCTGTTGTTGTTCTTTTTCTTGTAGCCGATTAGGTATCTAGCCCCCATCTGGTGTTTTGTGTACGTGTGTGATTTTGTTGTTGCTGTTTTTATTGCTCTTTTTCAGAGTAGTCGATTAGTCGACTCCCCCCCCCCCCCACCCCACCCCCCCCACCCCCACACACACTGATCTCTAGTTTTAAGAGTTTGTTACAGTTTGTCCCTAATATGTCTGCCCGACATCGGAGGACATGAAACCCCACATCATCAGCTGAGACAACATCTCTGAGTACGTCGTTCTCTTGGCTGTCCCAGGCTGGGCAGTCTCTGCCCTGACACAGCAGGGTGCCTGCAGGTATAACAGTGAAATATATGGTTATGGTCACCAGCTTTGTGTGATTACGGAATAGACGACTGTCATGGTGGGCTCACGGGGAGCAGTCTTGGCCAGGTGAATCAGATCTAAAGGGGCATTGTCACTATCAAAGTCACTGATCTCAAATTTGATGTCACTTTTCACAATGGAACGATATCGATACTGTACAGCATTCCTCCATATAGAATTAAGAAGAAAGAATTAAGAAGGCCATGATTTTGTGTGGCAGTAAGTTTTTCTTCCTGTCTTCAGAATACCTGCAAGCAGTCATGGCTCGTTTCTGTGTCGTTGTCGCCATTGTGGTGTGTTGCTTGGTGACCGACTCCTATGGCAGTGGCGGAGATCCAGGGCCTGGTAAGTATACCCGGGTGGCAGGTATGCCGAGTGTCTGGTATGTGGGTACCAGGCTGATGATCGGTTTACATTATATCTGGTAGACGTACACGGTTGATGACCCATTTAACATACGTCTGGTACCCGGGTGGTTGCCGGTACAGCAGACGGCAGGTATAGCCGGTTGGTAGCAGGTCTCTCTCTCTCTCTCTCTCTCTCTCTCTCTCTCTCTCTCTCTCTCTCTCTCTCTCTCTCTCTCCCTCTTTCAGTTGGTGGCAGGTATACCAAGGTGATGGCAGGCATATAAAGCTTATAACCAGGTGGTGGCAGGTATATAAAGTTTATACCCAGGTGGTGGCATGTATACCAAGTTTACTCCTACCTTATCCCTTCCTTATTTCAACCACAGAGCAATCCTCGCTTCCCATTGTCACTGTTGTTATTTTCTTTGGTTTGTTTGTCAGCCTGAACTCAAAGTATACTTTAACTTCCTGTGCACATTTAACGTGACTGGCGAATACATTTCCCTGTATCCTTGCAGAAATGCAGCTATGTGAGAAATGTTCCTTGTGTGTTCAAGATAGTAGCTTGAAGCGATTGGATTCTTGACAAACAGATTGCAGATTGGTGTTTTTGTTCTATGTGTGGTGATTAGGAAAATGCATGTGGAGTACGGGAATCTCATAATGATATTTGCTTTATCAGCGAAAGTACTGCTGAATAAGCCTGCTCTTTATTTCTAACGGTTATGAAGCCATTCTGAATCTTCACATGTTTCAGTTAAGCAATATTGCCTTACATCAGTCTGTACAGTATGTGTGTGTGTGTGTGTGTGTGTGTGTGTGTGTGTGTGTGTGTGTGTGTGTGTGTGTGTGTGTGTGTGTGTGTGTGTGTGTGTGTCTGTGTGTGTGTGTGTGTGTGTCTTTCGCATAGTTATGCTTGAACCTTTGTTGATGTCTACATTATCTGTTAACTTTTCTGTTTGTTTGTTAAATTGCTGGTATCATTTTCCACGTCTATGTACAATATGTGTGTTATTATACTTGTTCAGCGCTTTGAGCCGCAAGGTAGGCGCTTGACAAATTTGCATTACTATTTAATTATTTGAAGCTTTCTTCTTTCTGTTTTAAAGATTAGCTCCTTTTGGTATATCCCGATGGTCCAAAACCTGTACCTGTATCCCCAGTGCACCCAGGGTGTGTATTTCTGAGATTGGAACCCCTCCCTTCTGTTACCCGTGCCCCCCACAAAGACAACTCTTCTTTCAAAGCCATCATCATTTGTGTCTGACATGCTTTGATTTTTAAAAGATATACAAAAAACTAAACAATACACTTCAGCGACTGGTCGATGAATGCTAACCCGTTTGCAATTGCGTGAATGTCAGGCAGTCCATGTGAGGATTACCACTTCCAATGTAAGGAAGATGGAAGGTGCGTCGCCAACTATTCCACCTGTGACGGGGTTTCCGACTGCAAAGACAAATCGGATGAGACCCTGGACTGGTGCCGTGAGTAATAATAAAAATAACAAAAGGGGATTTCTATAGCGCCCATCTACCACACAAGGTGGGAGAGCAGGGTAAGTGTATGCATCGAGTATGGGGGTTACCGGACGTCATGCACCGCAAGCACTCCATGCAGTATTCAGCCGGGAGTGCAGATCGGTTCCCGAGAGCTCATAGGATGTATGTGTGTATATACACACAATCATACACACACATACACATACACACACACACACACACACACACACACACACACACACACACACACACACACACACACACACACACACACACACACACACACACACGGGTCATTCTCCTGAAAACTGGGCCAAAGAGTGTGACGTTTTCCCGATGAAATAAAAATAAACTAAAACGTGAAACCTTTTAATATACCGCCATATTTCCGATGTAATGTGTTTGGAGAAATAAGGGAAATGCCACAATGGGTAAATGCATTGCTATTTGTTGTGCTGTGAGCCTTTTCTGGTAAAAATAGCGACATTTTCAAGGGAAGGTTAGCTGATCGCAGATATTTCCTTGGAATCGTTTATGATGGAATAAAAACAGGTTTCATGAGAAAGAAGGAGGCCAGTTCTTACATACAAATGGTATTTATTGTGTGTTGCTTGCTATTAAGAGCTCCAAACAAAGGACAGATAATCAGTGTCTCGAACGTTACCGATGGTGTCTTCTGAGTGTGTATCACGATATTGTGACTTGTTCACAACAGAAACTAAAGAACTTTCTTTTTTTCATCAGCTTGGTAGATAACCACATTTCCTCCTCTGTTTTACTAAATGATCAGTTGTACACCTTCCTTTCCTAAAACCTGCTTGATTTACAGGGATCATGCCATTTTTTTCTCTCACAGTAATGTAGCAATCGTTTATGATCTTTTTTTTACATCTTACCAGCATGTGTCATATAATAATGATGTTATTACTGATATTGCCAATCTATTGTTCATAGTCCTGTGGGAAAATTAGTATAAATAATAATTATATGTTTTTGTTTTTTGTTTTTGTCTAATATCACCTCGATGGGAACAGACATAAAATTAAATATTGATTGATAGATTGACTCCAAATTAATTTGGGGGAAGAAAACAACAACAACTAAGAAAAAGAAATGTGTAAGCTATTTCGTGCATGTCTGTCCTTCGAATAAGACATTTTAAATCAAAATCGTTACAGAGGCAAGACAATTTGTTTTAAATGTCAGATGTGCCAGATATTCATTTATTAATTAGGAAATATTGTATAATAAAAAGACAAGAGTCAAACTGGCCACTGAGCCGACACTATTCATGCATTTCTGGTGTCTTCTGTAACGCGCGAGACACTGACCTATAACGTAACATAATGCACAATTAACCAAGTTCCTGTCACCCTGTCAATTTATGTCTTGAATTTAGGTACAGAAGAGATGTCAAGCTTTTACTTCCAAATAATAACATTAAACAATTCACACTTTGAATTTTTACCCTCTATATCACAGTTTTGACCAGTTTTCAGGAGACTGACCCAGATATATATATATATGTGTGTGTGTGTGTGTGTGTGTGTGTGTGTGTGTGTGTGTGTGTGTGTGTGTGTGTGTGTGTGTGGATAGAAAGATAGACGTGTCTACCTATCATAATTTTACGACAGGCTTTCCAGAATGCTGAGAGTGTTTCTTCTTGTGGTTTTGTTAGGTGGTTTTTGTTTGTTGGTTTTTTGATAATGCAAAAAGGACTCCCCGTGTCATGCCAGATCCTGTAGCCACGTACAAATAAAGCGCTCCCGTCCTTGCTAAAGAACAAACAACAACAAAAAGAAAACAAAAAGAGCGTCCCAGGCTGGGTGCAGTGCTTTTGGTCGGTGATGGTGGAGGGTGTTTTCAATCAATCAATCAATTAATCATTCGGTATCTTTACTGGGGAGAGCAGAAATTGTCCTCAAGAGACAAATGTTTGTTGTTGTTTTTAAAAAGAGTGTAAACCACAGCTTGGTCTTTCTCTATCTGTGACCATGAGTCGAGAAGAGTTGTGGCTTCAGTTGTGGCCATGAGTCGAGAAGAGTTGCGACTTGACAGAAGCTGTGAATTCACCCACATTGTTCAAGCCTCTCACAGTTCCTGGAGAGATTCTCTATACGGCTGGCTTGCCAAGTTTAAAACAGTGCAAGTTTTGTTTTTGTTTTTCTTGAGAACTGCGCTACGTTGTTCTGGTTCCTGAAGCCTTTGATGGTCCTTGGTGCGATAGACCTCTTGTTCCGGATAGGAGTGATAGGCACGGCGGCCTGACGTTGTGTTAGAGTTCGTATAATTCGTTCGGTCCACTTGCTTATCGCCCAGCTGCCTGTTCCTGATGCTACACTCCCATCACCAAGGTGACAGGCAGTGATGAAAGCCTTTGCACATAATGTTTGATTCATTATGAGGGGCACAGTCACAGGACACTGCCGATAACCACAAACTGCTTAAAAAAAAAAAAAAAAAACACGAAGCGAGGAATCGAACCGATTACCTCCGCTTACCAGCCTAACGCCAACGCCTTCCCGCTGGGCCAAAATGGTCGACAGTGTGCTAGTTTTGTCTGACTTTGCAAAGTTTGTTCCCCACAAATAGTCTCCACGATGGAGACACCAGTTTATCATATTGTGACGTCATAGTTTGCAGCTCTAAGACCAGTGTACCTCATTATAGCGTGACGTCCACTGATCAAGAGGTACATGGATAGCGGCTGGACAATCAAGAGTGTTGATCAGACTGAGGCAAATAGTCCCCCATGTTGGAGAGTTCAGCTGATCTCTTGCAGATTATTTGGAGCAGGATTTTAGTTGAAATAACATTGCCACGTTGTGCGGATGGGGTCGCAGTCGCCAAGATTCCCAGCAGAGAGGCGAAATGGTTTCATCCTTCAAAGGGAGTGTGTTACTGGTACCAGTTTGATAGTTTAATGCACGGTATAATTACATCAGTCATATGAATGACTCTTAGATCCAGAGCTAAACTCTTCAGAAGGTCGTGTGTGTGTGTGTGTGTGTGTGTGTGTGTGTGTGTGTGTGTGTGTGTGTGTGTGTGTGTGTGTGTGTGTGCACTAAGAACTGTATTTGAGACATGCAACATGGCGCCCGTTCAGCTTCAGGGTGAGTGTCACGGCCGCTATCCTTGTATTCTACACAGTTGTCGAAGATGCCCAGAAAAGGTTAGTTCACCTTTTTGCGTTGTAACACTACACCGCCAGTCATGCACCACCCAACAAAGCGCCCCAGCCGGGCCCGTGTCGCCCATTGTGTAACGTCATTATAACGTCGTGTTCTGCAGCCCCTCCAGGAAACTGCAGTGGCCCCCACAAATTCCAGTGTGACAGCGGGGAATGTCTGCCGATCAGTTCCCGCTGTGATGGTCACAATCTCTGTGTCGACGGTTCCGACGAAGAAAACTGCTGTAAGTTGATGGTGACTGTGACAGTGGTGGTGGTGGTGGTGGTGGTACAGTCGAATACGCTTAAGTCGAACGTGCTGGGGAATTTCTTTTTTCTTCGAGTTCTCCGTTTTCTTTGACTTTCCCGTCCACGGCGGACAAGTCTAACCTTGCAGTCGAGCGTTTTGAGGCTGTACCTCTGGTGGAGTTTATGTACCTTGTATTTACACGCATGTCAGGTGAGTTACCGCAGGCGACGCAGGTCTTTGTTGTCGTGCTTGTATGACGTCATTGGAGTCCCCTTGTGTGTTGATGTTGCAGAAAGTGCTTCGAGTGAAGAGTTCTTTTGTTTGTTTGCTGTTTTTGTTTCTTTGCTTTGCAAAATGACGACTCCTGATCTTGATCATAGTTGTTTGTTTGATTTTCTGTATCAGTTGCTAGTGACGCCATATTTGGAGCAGCCAAACTTCAGTTTTTGACGGCTTCATAAGTTTTGTTCGTGTTTTCCTTTGCAAAAGCTACATTGTCAATAAGAAACAACAGCATCTGTCTTGAGCTCTGGCCGTGGTGTAGTGGTTTTGACTCTTGTGTGAAGTATAAGAGCGCCTTTGCCTCTTTTTTTCTTTCTTTTGTTGTTGTTGTTGTTGTTGTTGTTGTTGTTTTCTGATAGCGCGCACGTCGCACGAGTTTATGACAAAACTCGAACAAAGTTGTGAAGATTTGTAAATGTAATAACACACCCAAAACAAGCATATGGCAACGATGACACATCATTACAAGTGATAAATGTGAAAAATAACACACCAAATAACAAGTCAATAACTGTTCTTTATATCTACTTGATATCGTTAAATATGAAGAACAAACACTCCAAATAACGAATCAATAATTGTACATCATTTATATGTAGGGAAGCGAGGCGGGGAGTGAAGGAAGCATAAATGAAGAGTCACAAGTCAGAGGTTGCTATAACATAACTTTTATTTACACCAACCAGGAAACAGTGTCTGTGTTGGAAAAGACAAGCAAATAAAATATTTAGAACATAAAAGCAAAGGTAAAGACTAAACAACATCAATTATCTAATAAATACAGTCACCATGTATTTTACCTGTAGGGTAGGCTACTATAATACATAATGGTAACTGTGACAAAATAATTAATAATCAAGCACGTAACGTGTGTGTATGGCTGGCACTTAAAGCTAGTATCTCACAGAGCCACGGTGAGTAATAATATAGTAATAAAGAGGATTTCTAGAGCGCCCATCTATCACACTAGGTGGCAGTACAGGGCGCTTTACAATAACACTAATCACACACACACACACACACACACACACACACACACACACACACACACACACACACACACACACACACACACACACACACACAGTGTCGGACATGGGGATGGGCAGGGCTGTGAAAAACAGTTTGACAGTGGTGGTGGTTGTGGTGGTGGTGGTACTGTCGAATACGCTTAAGTGGAACGTGCTGGGGAATTTCTTTTGTCTTAGAGTTCTCCGTTTTCTTTGATTTACCCGTCCACGACGAAAAAGTCTAACTTGCAGTCCAACGTTTTGAGGATGTACCCCTGGTGGAGTTTATGTACCTTGTATTTTCACGAGTGTCATGTGAGTTACTGCAGGGCACTTTACAATAACACTAACCACACACACACACACACACACACACACACACACACACACACACACACACACACACACACGCACGCACGCACGCACGCACGCACGCACGCACGCACACACACACACACACACACACACACACACACACACACACACACACACACACACACACACACTTAGAGTGTCGGATGAGGGGATGGGCAGGGCTGTGAAAAACAGTCTAGAAACAATTATTAAACAGGTGCATCTTGAGGGCGGCTTTGAAAGAGGAGGTAGAATCAGAGTGGCGGAGTGTTTGAGACAAATTGTTCCAGACAGATAGGCCAGCATAAGAAAAAGATCTTTCACCAAATGTTTTTGTGTTTAGACGGGGGGTGACAAAGGTTCGTGTGTCAGATGCAGATCGTAACTGTCTTGCTGGAGTATAAGGTTGAAGGAGATCGGACAAATACTGAGGGGCTGTTCCTGAGATGGAATTGAAGCCGATAGCTGAAATTTTGTATTGAATGAGATGTGTTACTGGTAGCCAGTGCAGAGTTTCAAGAATAGGATGGATGTGGTCAGATTTCTTAGCTTTACACACAAGCCTTGCTGCTGCATTCTGAACTTTTTGAAGTTTGTCTAGTAAGTACTGAGGGCAACCTAAAAGTAAAGAGTTACAGTAGTCTAAGCGAGAGAGGACAAGAGAGCATACAAGGGTTTGGGTTGCTTGAGTGTTGAGAAGGTGTCGTATGGAACTTATATGCCTGATTTGTATGTATGCGGCTTTACACGTGTTGCGTACGTGTTGAGACATGCTGAGATTCGAGTCCAGGGTTGCACCGAGGTTCTTAACAGACGACACAAATGGGACATCGGCGTCTCCGATGTGAATGACAGACGGCAAAAGACTGTGGACAGACATTCTAGTATGATCATGGCTTCAGTTTTGTTGTCATTCAGTTGAAGTTTGTTTGCAGTCACCCAAGATTTGACATCTGTAGTGCAGGTCTGGAGAGTTTCTATCGACTGGTGAATTGCGTCTAGTGTACTAATCTTGTAAAGCTGGTTGTCATCAGCGAAAGCATGGTGACTGACTGCGTGCTTGCATACTAGGTTAAAGAGAGGTTGGGTGTAGAGTATGAAAAGCACAGGGCCCATTACAGAACCCTGGGGAACGCCATAATGGAGCGTATTAGATTCTGTTTATGGTGACTGCATGTGTTCTGTTACAACGATAAGACGAGAACCAAGATATAGCAGGTCCAGAAATACCAAAGGGGTGCTGAAGTCGGGTAAGGAGAATTTGGTAATCTATTGTAACGAAGGCTGCTGAGAGATCTAAGAGTGTCAGAATGCATATTGTGTTGTTATCTATGGCTGTTAGAAGGTCGTTAACGATCATGAGCAGGGCAGTTTCAGTGCTGTGGTTAGGTCTGTAGGCTGACTGGAGAGGACTGAGAAGGTTGTTGTGGTTCAAGTGTTCGTTTAGCTGAGACAAAACTATTGTTTCTAAGACTTTTGAAAGAAAAGATAAATTTGACACAAGACGGTAGTTCTTTAAGTCATCATAGTTAAGGGACATCTTTTTCAAAAGGGATTTAACTAGAGCAGACTTGTAGACAGATGGAAAAACACCAGATACCAAGGAGTTGTTGAATACAGCAGTAATGCAAGGTAACAAAGAGGCAAGGCATTCAAGTAACAGAGGGGTAGGAAACGCATCAAGTTCACATGTTTTTCAAGGTGAGCTGAGTATCAAAGACACAGCAGTATCAGTTAAATGATGAAGGCTCTCAGTGTCACAGCAAGTGTACAAGACACGGCCAGTGTCAGTTAACTGTATAACCAGCATATGATGGTAATAAGTAACATAATAAGTAACACAATCAAAAATACAGTTTCCCAAGATTATTCTCAACTAAACAGAATAGTGAGATAATAGACGATTTCCGGAAATAACTGGCGAAGATAATTTGACATTGTTTTCTTACTCCGAGAGAGTGAAGTCCTCTGAATGGAGGCGGTAGCGGAGAAGAGCCGATCTGCGACAGTTTTAGATCTTCAGGCATAGACCTATTATAATTTATACTAGACTACCAGCTGGGGAAACCGACTATCCGATCTGTATGTTTCCCACGAACAATGAGTGTTTGCTCGGCATTTCTGATACCTTTTCTGCCTTTTGTTTACGGGTGTCCGTCATCTTCCCTACGTGCCCACTGTACCCCCAACAAAAGCGGGACTACTCTGTGCTACACCCGCAGGTCTGGACCTATATATACAGGCCCATGCCCGAAGGCACTTACCGAGTGCAGTCCCTTGGATTTCCGAAGATCGTCTATTGTTACAGCAGTTTCACTTAAGCACACAAAGAGACGGACAGTGACACTATTGTGACAAAACATTCGCATGACGGACCAAATCCAAGCTGATTACCGACACTGGCAAAGACAATATCATACAACCGCCATCTGTCTAGAAGTTTTATGTTGCAAAGCTTGTAGCTGACCAGCAGCTAATTTAGGAATCTGGGGGCAGCGAACAACGAAATAGACAGAAATGCCTTCGACTTATCCGAGTGGGAAAAGGGGAAATCGTGTTCAGCTTAGTTGAAATTCGACTTATCCGTTTTGGTTAGGACAAAATAAAGATAGTAGGCAAAAGCAATGCAATCTACAGTGGGTCACAGAGGAGTACATTTGAAAGCAATACTAGTGCACCCTTTAATGAAAATAACTGGCGTCAAACAACAATAACTGAAAACGGAAACAGAATAATTAACCGATGATCAAGAAGGAACCTGAACATTTATGTAAAAGTGCTAATCGTTAAAACCCTCATAATCTCCCAATTTATTTACATTACGCAATCAGTAGGATTGCAAGAAAATACTGTAAACATCATCAACCAGAAATTACATACCTTCATGTGGAAAAAGAAATATAACAAAAAAGCTGTTGGCAAAAGTAAAACGCAAAATTCTAATGCAAGATATTGATGAAGGAGGCCTTAAAATGGTTGATATGAAAATTCTCCAAAATTCGTCCTACTTGAACTGGGTGTCAAAATTAATGGGAAGCAAATCAGACAAACCTCAATGCAAAAAACGCTTCTAAATCTCAGTTTCTGCAGGAAACAGCTTAGACATTTTCAACACACGCTGCGAATTGACAGACCTTATTGGGATGCCAAAACATGAGCAGAATTCTGGAGAAATATTCTGCAAACATGGCTGAAACCCCCGCAATCTGTTTCTCCAGAATGTTCTTTAAGGAATAATAACAACATCCACACACACACACACACACACACACACACACACACACACACACACACACACACACACACACACACACACACACAACTTACATATGAAAGACTGGATTAACAAAGGAATATTCAAAGAAAGACATCACAAACAACAGGAGACAAATAATATACTTCGAAAACTCGGAACGTGCAGTTGGTACAGCACCACATAGACTCTTTGAACACAACGCCGTAAACCTGCCGTGAAACAAGCAAGAGAACGCAGGAAACTACGGGCTGAAGATGACGAAGATCATGAACTTGAACATATTAATTAACAACTAAAAACAATTATTTTTTAAACGTGAGAGTTTCGAACACTTTTAACCGAGGAGCACAGCCATATGCCACCAACTTTGGGGAAAAAACAAACTTAACGTGGACATAAGCAATACTCACTGGGAGTCTATCTTCCAGTCAACCAAAGAAATAGGATTGAGGGCGCTACAGTGGAAGCATTTGCACGCTATAAACCACACAAATATCCCACTCAACAAGATGGGAATCGAAAATTCTGACTAATGCAACGCATGCCATTCAGATAATAAAGACTACATGACACACGTTCTCTTCGCATATGCCAAAGTAAAACCAACATGGAAACTTCTGAGAGATTAGAATGGGAAATGAAAACAAAAGCAAACACTGAACTTTAGTCAAAACATAGCATTAATGGGATTACACCAAAACAATTTACTGACCTCAGAACATAACGTTGTTAACCACTTCATTGTCATAGCAAAGGTGTCTATCAGCAAATTCAAATAGGGCAAAGCATGCCAAATTGGTCTCATCTTTGAAAAAGAGCTGCTTCACAGGACACTTCTGTTGTAACCCCTCTCTCTCTCTCTCTCTCTCTCTCTCTCTCTCTCTCTCTCTCTCTCTCTCTCTCTCTCTCACACACACACACACACACACACACACACACACACATACACACACACACACACACACACACACACACACACACACACACACACACACACACACACACACACACACACTCACACTCAGAGAGAGAGAAAAAAAAATGTGTGTATAAATGCAACATTTTTCATTTGCTGTGACTGAATACGCGATAAGTCGTGGTCACAATAACTTAATAAGTATATGTTTTCCATTAATTGAATAGGAAGCACATCTTAAAAACAAAACAAAACAAAAAACAACTTCCTGAATGTACACGGATGCCCATCAATACTAAATCATAAGGCTATTCTACCTTGCACTGTACATAAAGCTATACTAATTTCCAGTGTACGCACATGACCATGTTGAAATGCATGCATGCAGTGCAGGTAGAATATGCAATGCTTATCCATTTAAAAACACACACATGCATACGCTCACAATCACATTATAACTAACATGTGCCGATAATGTGATTTGTATAGTAAAGATATGAAGCAACCATATTTAAATGTAAATGTAATTCTGTTATGTAAAGAAAGCTGAGCGAGTGAATGAAAAAATATATTGTAATGGACGGGTGCATGCTGTTTTGAAGAGAGAGAGAGAGAGGCCCCGAAAATGATGCGCTTCGTAAAAAGAAGAAGAAGAGAAAAAGAAGACTTAAGCGTATTCGAGTATTTCACCTTTTTTTTTTTTTTTTGCTTTTGCTTTGTTTTGTTTCTTATATCACGTGTCTGGTATAGTGGGCAGTCTGGCTAGAGCTGGATGGTGTAGGGGTGGGGACTGGGAAGGATGGAATTATGGGTAAGTAATAATATGATGAATTTTTTAGTTGTTTGTATATTGCCGCTTCTTATACGGCACATTTACATTATTTTTCTTGCGTATGTATATTGTTAGTTGTCATATATGTATTACTTTCTTGAACATGTTGCCTTCGATTTTTTTTTTTTTTTTCTCTGTCTCTCTCTCTCTCTCTCTCTCTCTCTCTCTCTCTTAGAAAATGTTTGGAAATGTTGGAAAGCGCAGTGAGTTTTTGTACACTTGTCGCCGCGTTCATAACCTCCCGCCTTGGCGGCGTGTTGTTAAAAGTTCGATGTAAGTCAAGTTCAGAAGTGGGCGGCTTGCGTGTTGTTAAAAAGGCCGACGTAAGTGACGATCAGAAGTGGGCGGTTTTTGTGATGCCAAAAGGTCGATGTAAGTGACGAACAGAAAAAGGAGGCTTGCGTGTTATTCAGATGGTTGCTCTAATGCCACATGGCAGCAATGAAAATAACGACGAAGGTCGACTGATGGCGAAGACAGTTCGTATCCAAATGTCTGGCACCTTGTTCTTGTGTTGCTGAAGATAGATTGTGTCTTAACTGTCTGGCTTCCACTTCTTTGATGCTGTTTACGGTGTTCAAGATTGTGTGTGTGTGTGTGTGTGTGTGTGTGTGTGTGTGTGTGTGTGTGTGTGTGTGTGTGTGTGTGTGTGTGTGTGTGTGTGTGTGTGTCCTGTCTAGTTCCCAGTTATTGTGAAGCTGGAGATGCTGTGTATATTGTCTGGCTCCCATGTTTTGTAATGCTGAAGGTGCTGTGTGTATTGTCTGGTTTCCATTTTTTGTGATGCTGAAGATGCTGTGTGTATTGTTTGGCTTCCAGTTTTTGTAATGTTGAAGAAGGGAGTATAAATACATGCACACTTCTTAGTCCTGAAGACGGTTTCTTCCTTACCTGGCTTCTAGTTCTTGTAATGCTGAAGAAGGGAGTATAAATACATGCACACTTCTTAGTCCTGAAGACGGTTTCTTCCTTACCTGGCTTCTAGTTCTTGTAATGCTGAAGAAGGGAGTATAAATACATACACACTTCTTAGTCCTGAAGACGGTTTCTTCCTTATCTAGCTACCAGTTCTTTGCTAAAATTACCTTACCTGGCTTCTAGTTCTTGTGATGCTAAAGTTGATGTTTGTCCTGTCTAGTTCGCAGTTCTTGTGATGCTGAAGATTGTGTGTGTCTTAATTGTACAGTTGCATTGTGTGTGTCTTAATTGTCCGGTTGGCCATTTATGTGATGAACAGAGCACCGGAAGAAACGATTAATAGGAAGAGTGGAGATGACAGTAAACGTTAACGGAAGAGATGATGATCAATGGAAGGGAAATGTCGATGACTGGAGTGACGATGGAGGTGAGCGAATGTGACGATAACGTTGCTTGCAGCTGACGATATAGGTGAATAAAACTGGCTCTCAAGGTGAGTAAACGTATTGAAAATGGTGGCTGGCAATGATGACGAAGATGGATGAAAGTGGTGAGAAAGACGAATACAGCGAAAACAGAAGAGTACGAAAATGAAGAAAGACGAATACTGTGACGATGAATGTGAATACACGTCACTATGAAGGCGCTTAATTTCTTTGTTGCTCAGGCGATTACGTTTGCCCCGAATCTACCTGGAAGTGCGAAAACAAGCATTGTATCAACAAGGATGAGGTATGCAACGGCTATAACGACTGTGGCGACGGTTCCGACGAAAGAAACTGCGGTAAGTTGGTGATTATGACAGTGGTGTTGGTGGTGGTGGTAATAGTAACAGCGTGCCTTTGATTTTGAAAGTATATGTATGTCTTGTCTGGTTCCCAGGTTTTACGATGCTGAAGATGGTGTGTGTACTTAATTGTCCTGTTGGCCATTCATTTGATGAACAGAGCACCGGAAGAAACAATTAATAGGAAGAGTCCCAGTAAACATGCCCGTACGGGCATGGTAGGGGCAGTGACAACAAAAGGCGGTACGGGCACCCAAAGGGCCCCTGTACGTTGCCCGTACGGGCTGCACACGGTGAAAGGTGCGGGCCACGTACCGCGCCCAGACCGTAGCCCGTATGGGCCCCGTACCGTTTTGCCCTACCGGTCCCGTACCGTCTTGCCCGTATGGGCCCCTTACCGTTTTGCCCCTACCGGTCCCGTACTTTCTTGCCCCTACCGGTCCCGTACCGTTTTGCTCTTATGGGTCCCGTACCGTTTTGCTCGTATCGGTCTTGTACCGTTTTGCCCGTACCGCCCTGTACTGTTTTGCCCGTACCAGTCCCGTACCGTTTTGCTCGTACCGGTCTTGTACCGTTTTGCCCGTACAGCCCTGTACTGTTTTGCCCGTACCAGTCCCGTACCGTTTTGCCCGTACCGGTCCTGTACCGTTTTACCCATAGCGGTCCCGTACCATTTTGCCCTCATGTTGCCCTTACAACCCCTTACCAGCCTATACCGCCCCCGTACCGTTTTGCCCGTACCGGTCCCGTACCGTTTTGCCCTCATGTTGCTTAACTACCCCGTGCGCCATCATGGAGCCGGCTGCTCCACCCCTTTCACTCTTTTCTTACGTCTAGTTTCGGTCTACCGGTCCTTTCAACTATATTTCATTCCAAATTTTTCTCCACGATACCTCTGTTTTACAGCTCCTTTCTTACAGCTTATCTGTATCTAACCAGTCATTCTCCTGTATTTATCTACAACAGAACTCTTCTCTATATGGTTCTTCTTGCTCTCTGCGGTCACCTTCAGACCCAGCGTGTTTGCCGTGCGCTGCATCCCGTGTCGGGGGAGGATGGGATCCTGTGGCTGAGGTCCCCCGTGAGGTCCAACACACTTCTTCGGCCCGGACTTCTCCTATACGGGTGGTTGGGTTGGCCCGACCCAATCAATCGGCTGGTCGTGCTTTGCCCTAATTTCGTTTAGAAGGCAGCGGCTCAGGGTCAGTGAGGGGATAGAAGTAAACTGAGTTTTTTGTCACCTGAGTATTTTGCATTTTGAGCTCTGGTGGAGTTTCCGCTTGTGTGCATCCCCTTGTTGGACTCGGTGGCGGGTGGGGACAAAACGTAATGAAACGTTACTTAACATACAGTGGCAACAAAACACCAATCAAAAAACGGGATGACGACTCAGATACGTATTCCGACAATGAGATGCTCATGAACAGTGAAACAAAGTGGGCCAGATTTGTTTATAGTCGAATCGGCGAATGAAGATCTGCCTCTGCAAAAGTTGTCTCCTTTTGCAATTCAGAAGGGTGTTCAGGCTATTGCCGAACACTGAAGAACATCAAAAGACTGAGAGATGGCACCTTCTTGGTGGAGTGCGGCAAAAGGGCCCCTGCCCAAAACCTGCTCCAAACAAACCGATTTATTGACAGACCAGTCAAGGTCTCAATTCACAAGACCCTGAACTCCTCTCGGGGAGTAATCAGGTGTCGGCACCTCGCTGACATGTCGGAGGTTGAGATCCGGGATGAACTGAGAGATCAGGGTGTGGTTGGGGTGAACCGAGCGACATTGAAGGAGGGTGAGGTGATCCCCACCAACACTCTTTTCTTGACGTTCGGTTCCCCAGATCTTCCGAAAAATATTACAGTCGGCTATCTAAAGGTGAAGGTGGCCTAATTTGTTCACAACCCGATGCGTTGCTTCAACTGCAACAAGTCCGGCCACATGAGCCAACGTTGCAAGGTTGTTGCGAAGTGTCCGGGTGGCGGAAAAGATACGCATGAAGTTCGATGTGAGGGGATCCAAGCTGTGCTCTAATTGCAATGGTCCCCACGTTTCATCGGTTAAAGATTGGCCGGTGTGGCAGAAGGAGAAGGAGATTCAACGTGTCCGCGTTGAGAAACGCATATCCTTTCCGGAAGCCAGACATTTGGTTGAAGCCAAGATGCCGACTGTTGTTTCTGGAGGTAAGACCTACGCCGCTTCCACCAGAAGAGAGTCCAAATCTGTTGAATGTCAGACATCTTTAACCTGGTTGTTTTTAGAACGTCCACATAGGACGACTGAGTCTAACGTGCGTTCTTCTGGCGGACCCGGATCGGTATCGACCTCCGGGAAGTCGGGGACGGTATCGGCCGACGCCCGGGTTCCGTGCGAGTCCGTTAAGTGTTCGGAGACATGTAGGGGTTCAGCCGATCCCCACAAAACGGCCTCTAGGGGTTCCGCCAATCCCCACAAAATGGCATCTAAGGGTTCAGCGGCTCCCTCCAAAAGCGCACCTAAGGGTTCAACAGGTCCCTTAAAAACCGTGGCCTCGAAAGATGATACTTCACCTTCAAGGCGCTCACCTACCTGGTGGACGTCGAGGGGTTTTCCGCACCCCAGGCGCTCCGTTCCTTCCAGCAGGCGCCAGGTGCCACCCAGACCAAAAGTTGACAGGCTGAGCAAGGCGCAGAGGAACCCAGTTGTCTCCAACCAACACTCTGCCCTGTCAGATGACGAAATGGAATCGTCATCAGTTCTTTAAAGCTGAACTAGTGGTTTATTTCATTATTCAGTGATTTTTGAGAGGTTTTTAAGTTAACTTTGAGGAGATAAATCCACTGGCAAGATGGTATAAAGCCGCTATTATTGGAGTGCAGGAAACCTGTTGTTCTGCATAACCCTCTTGTTCTTTTTATCTGGTTATTTTAATGCTGATAGTCCATTCTTCTGACCTTTTTTCCCCCAAAAATATCGTAAATTTGTGTTGGGAGTTAGGCCCCTTGATATGACTCCTGTTGAGCAGCTAGGAGATGATAGTTGGTAGGTGGTATGTGCAGCTCTCTGCCATATGGCACTGGTATTTGCCATTAAGCATTGATATAACGTTTTTTTTATTTCATAATATATTCATCCATTCATATATCTATATCTATATATATACTTTTCTTTAACCTGGTATCGATAAATTAGACGGAATGGTCAACGAAACAGCATGTCCTAGCCTTATGCGCTGTCTAAATTGGGGTAAGATTGAAGGGACTAACGGTTTGAAAATTTATATTTTTGTTTATACATGAATTTCTGTTTTAAGTTTGCAGAGTGATTGGTTTTCTAAACTGACTTGACAAAGCATATATATATTTGAGAAAAGGTTTTCAGTTTGTGTTTTACCCACTTCTTACGACTGTTAAAACATATATTATAATAATAATAATATATTAATAATAATAATCTGAATACATATAAGTTTTTAACATGGACATATTTTTAACAGTTATTGTGTATCGACAAAATGTGTAACGCCCTGAAATAACCGTAATGGTTGACTGGGCGTAAAACGCCAAATTACTTACTTGTTGGAAGTCAGGAAAAAATATTTCGAACAGAAGTCTTTGTATTCACTCTTTCGAAATGTGAGTCCTGAAATAATTTTTGACTTCTTGCGTGATATTGGTGTGTTTTATAAAATATGAAGCATGTTACGGTAATGGTTATGTCAAGTATTTTTAAAGAATTGTTCAAATGTTTACGTAGAACGTTGTACATTTCCGTTTATAAATGTATTTTACAAAATATGAAGAATGCTAGGTAATGTATGTATATTTTTTAGAGAGTTATACAAATCTTTTACATTGAACCTTTTGAAATCTGCTTTATAAATAATCAAGAAAAAAAAAAAGAAGAGAAAAAACAAGAAAAATAAATAGTTGGTAGCCCTGATATAACCCTTTGTGGTTGACTGCAGGCTCAAAGCACCAACTAACTAACTAACTGCTACCCCTTACCAGCCCCTACTGCTCCCCTACCGTTCTGCCCATACCGCCCCCGTACCGTTTTTCCCGTACTGCCACCGTACCGTTTTGCGCGTACCGCCCCCTGTACCGTTTTGCCCGTACTGCCCCCCCGTACCGTTTTGCCCGTACTGCCCCCCGTACCGTTTTGCCCATACTGCCCCCCGTACCGTTTTGCCCGTACCGCCCCTGTACCGTTTTGACCCCATGCTTCCCTTACAACCCCTTACCAACCTGTACCGCCCCCGTACCGTTTTGCCCTCATGTTGCCCTTACAACCCCTTACCAACCGGTACCGTCCCCCACACCTTCCCAGCCCCGAGAATTCGGTTGCCCAGAGCAGTAGTTTAAAAATAGCACAGCTGGCCTCACAGTGCTGCAGCAGAGGTCAGATGGGGTGCAGCACTGCCACAGTGCCAGCCAGTGTCCATTTCACTGTGGCCTGTGTTGTGTACTATCTTAATGACCCTGTCTCAGCAAGTTGTGAAGTTTTTGTTGTATCGTCGGTTGTGGCATCAAGGTTAGCTACAGCATTTTTAACAGGAAATTAAAACATGTTCTTATCAGTGTTTAACAGATGTCTAGCCTGTGAATAAGTGACTAACTGTAATGAACGTATTTACACAAGTAGTTACTTAATGAGTTATTAGGTAAATCACTCTAGTGTTTTCATGCACAACAATGTCATGATTTGAAAGCTGAAAGCATTCTCCATGCACTACAGCCACCAGAAATGAAGAACTTAGTCTTACCTTTGTCCCAGAAAGCATGAAAGACACCTGGTGGTTGGTAGTCCCATTTTATGGCCCCAGAGGTAACCCAAACATAATACTCCATTGCAGTGGTTATAAAGAATCCATCCGAAAGCGACTTGAAATGTTCAGTGTTTTTAGTCTATTGGGGAGGGCAAAGAAGAGTACCTGTTGGCTGCATCCTATAGTCTGTAAATTTCTACGCAATAATACACAACATATTACATAATCATTGTCAAGTCAGTCACGGACTACGCGTAACAGGTTGTCATGTTATGCCAGAATGCTGGAGAGACCTGAGTGTGGTGTTGATGCATGATGAACTGTAACTGTTTATCTTCTTTCCTGATTGCCCATGCTTGCTGCCTCTAGCTCAGTGGTGCATGCCCACTGTCTTTTGCATTAGCCATACGAATCATGAATGTTTGTGTCTGGAGTTTGGTGACTGTATGTTGGCTGTCTATAAAATGGCATCTTGAAACTGCCACCACCGTGATTTCCACCGACTTCAACCAAATTTGATCCTCTGGGATGACATTGTTAATGTTATGCCAAGTCAGCAAGTCTAGTGTGTCTGTGATAAACCTAGCTAGATCACTGACGTACACACAAAGGGGTTGACTTCAGCTCTTTCCCACTGACAACTGCTTCACAGTTAAAATGAAATTCCTGATTTTCAACACGTGTTTCCATTTGTATTTCCATTTCTTCTGTTCTCTCAGACTTTTCACTTGCCAAATTAATGTTGCAAGCTTGCTTTAACAATCTCTTTCGGACTTTGAACTGAGCGACAGATAATCCACCTAGGGTTTTTAATGCAAGCGTGAGTTTGTTGTTGACAGTAGTCTGCTCTTTGAACACTGATTCTCGTAAGCCTGATTTCAGCTCAGAATTCATGCTTTTCAGTTCGGCTTTATGTTGTGCAAGAAGTTGCTGGTTTGATGTCCCTGCCCTTGCACTCCTAGCACTCTCCTTTACTCTGCTTCTCTTGGGTTGCATTGACTTTGAAATGGATTTACGACACTTTGAAATTCGCATGTATGTCAGTGGTAGGCCTCCAGTTTTATAAGACACAATATGTTTGTAGGAGGCTGGTGGCAGTTAGCTTCTCTTCCAAGTCAGACAATATTCTTCCTTTTCTTTACCAAGAGTGTCACTGACGCTTTCAGACTGCAACTGTTTGATTGGAGATGTTTGTCAATCAACAAAACCAGATCTTTCAGTCAGGTCCGTAGCGTCTGTATCCTGGAGAATTGGCAACGTTTTTAAATGGAATGGAGATGTTTGAGCATCTGTAACTAACGCACCTTGTTTTTTGGGGCGTTGAACTGTCAGGTGGGTCAAAAGATGCAGAGGCTTCGCGCTGTCGCCTTTTTAGCCACCTGTCCTTGGCTGGCCTTCCTTCTTTGTCCTGTGCCACATAGTGAGTGCACACACTGCAGCTCTGTTCAGTATGAAGTGACCAAAATGAATCTGTCGTCACCCGCTAAGAAACATTGTCCAGTATATTTACATCTTTTGTCCTTGCCAATGTCATTTTTGCCTGTATTTGATACTTACCAACCATACTTGCCAATGTCATTTTTGCCTGTAATTGATACTTACCATCCATACTTGCCAGTGTCATTTTTGCCTATATTTGTACTTACCAACCATACTTACCAATGTCATTTTTGCCTGTATTTCCTACTTCCCAACCATACTTGCCAATGTCATTTTTGCCTGTATTTCCTACTTACCAAGCATACTTGCCAATGTCATTTTTGCCTGTATTTCGTACTTACCAACCATACTTACCAATGTCATTTTTTCCTGTATTTGTACTTACCAACCAGACTTGCCAATGTCATTTTTGCCTGTATTTGTACTTACCAACTATACTTGCCAGTGTCATTTTTGCCTGTATTTCGTACTTACCAATGTCAGTTTTGCAGTATACATGATCCATTGCAGTCTGCTTGATGCCAGTTCACCGTATTTCTTTTCGTGCTGAGTCCATCTGAAGAGCAATCCATTTCCAAGATGTTTTGTAGAAAGTTTATGATGATTTGTCCTTTTTTATGTTTTAAATAAGTCTTATGTCTTCTTCAGCAAGAAATGCCTTACTATTTAGCATTAAAAAAATTCTTCCCAGGCAAACATTTTCGTGTGCTGGAACTAACCTTCTCTGGTTTGTTGACAATAATAATTCTGAGTTAAAAATAATTGGGGGTAAAACCAAACAGAGTACACATTTTCTCGTGGACACATTAAAAGAAGTTTTATTTTTATAGCTCGAAAATGTCATCAATATTTCACTCCACTGAGATAAAAACAGGCGGTAAGAACAATTGTTGCAATCCACACGCATTTCTTCCGTGACCTGTGCGTAAAACTGTGCCGAGCTTCTGGTGTTCTATCCGTGACTCCAGACACCTTGGTGACGTCAAAAAAAAAAAGAAAAAAAAAAACACTCACCCCCGGCCCCCCCCCCCCCCCCCCCAACAATAACAACATACACACGCAAACAAAAACAAAATAAAATCTACAACAAAAAAGCACCAACGATAGCTAGTTTACCCCACATGTTTATTGTGAATTAAACTTGTCAGCACCAACGATAGCTAGTTTAGCCCACATGTTTCTTGTGAATGAAACTGGTCAGCACCAACGATAGCTAGTTTAGCCCACATGTTTCTTGTGAATGAAACTGATCAGCACCAACGATAGCGAGTTTAGCCCACATGTTTCTTGTGAATGAAACTGGTCAGCACCAACGATAGCGAGTTTAGCCCACATGTTTCTTGTGAATGAAACTGGTCAGCACCAACGATAGCTAGTTTAGCCCACATGTTTCTTGTGAATGAAACTGGTCGGCACCAACGATAGCTAGTTTAGCCCACATGTTTCTTGTGAATGAAACTGGTCGGCACCAACGATAGCTAGTTTAGCCCACATGTTTCTTGTGAATGAAACTGGTCGGCACCAACGATAGCTAGTTTAGCCCACATGTTTCTTGTGAATGAAACTGGTCGGCACCAACGATAGCTAGTTTAGCCCACATGTTTCTTGTGAATGAAACTGGTCGGCACCAACGATAGCTAGTTTAGCCCACATGTTTCTTGTGAATGAAACTGGTCGGCACCAACGATAGCTAGTTTAGCCCACATGTTTCTTGTGAATGAAACTGGTCGGCACCAACGATAGCTAGTTTAGCCCACATGTTTCTTGTGAATGAAACTGGTCGGCACCAACGATAGCTAGTTTAGCCCACATGTTTCTTGTGAATGAAACTGGTCGGCACCAACGATAGCTAGTTTAGCCCACATGTTTCTTGTGAATGAAACTGGTCGGCACCAACGATAGCTAGTTTAGCCCACATGTTTCTTGTGAATGAAACTGGTCGGCACCAACGATAGCTAGTTTAGCCCACATGTTTCTTGTGAATGAAACTGGTCAGCACCAACGATAGCTAGTTTAGCCCACATGTTTCTTGTGAATGAAACTGGTCGGCACCAACGATAGCTAGTTTAGCCCACATGTTTCTTGTGAATGAATCTTGTCCGCACCAACGATAGCTAGTTTAGCCCACATGTTTCTTGTGAATGAAACTTGTCCGCACCAACGATAGCTAGTTTAGCCCACATGTTTCTTGTGAATGAATCTTGTCCGCACCAACGATAGCTAGTTTAGCCCACATGTTTCTTGTGAATGAATCTTGTCCGCACCAACGATAGCTAGTTTAGCCCACATGTTTCTTGTGAATGAAACTTGTCCGCACCAACGATAGCTAGTTTAGCCCACATGTTTCTTGTGAATGAAACTTGTCCGCACCAACGATAGCTAGTTTAGCCCACATGTTTCTTGTAAATGAAACTTGTCCGCACCAACGATAGCTAGTTTAGCCCACATGTTTCTAGTGAATGAAACTTGTCCGCACCAACGATAGCTAGTTTAGCCCACATGTTTCTTGTGAATGAATCTTGTCCGCACCAACGATAGCTAGTTTAGCCCACATGTTTCTTGTGAATGAAACTTGTCCGCACCAACGATAGCTAGTTTAGCCCACATGTTTCTTGTGAATGAAACTTGTCCGCACCAACGATAGCTAGTTTAGCCCACATGTTTCTTGTAAATGAAACTTGTCCGCACCAACGATAGCTAGTTTAGCCCACATGTTTCTAGTGAATGAAACTTGTCCGCACCAACGATAGCTAGTTTAGCCCACATGTTTCTAGTGAATGAAACTTGTCCGCACCAACGATAGCTAGTTTAGCCCACATGTTTCTTGTGAATGAAACTTGTCCGCACCAACGATAGCTAGTTTAGCCCACATGTTTCTTGTGAATGAAACTGGTCAGCACCAACGATAGCTAGTTTAGCCCACATGTTTATTGTGAATGAAACTTGTCCGCACCAACGATAGCTAGTTTAGCCCACATGTTTATTGTGAATGAAACTTGTCCGCACCAACGATAGCCCACAATAATAATAACAATAATAATAATAACAATAATAACAATAATAATAATAATAACAATAATAATAATAATAACAATAAAATGAGGCTTGTAACACACCAATTTCCATCCAAGCGAAACAGTTCAAGGCATGGGAGTTGTAATTAACTGTATGGGAAAGGGGAAGGAAGGCAGTCAAACATACATGTGCACAGATTTACACACAACTTGAAGGAAGGGAAAAAACAATGATTAGCACAGGTACTGGACAGCTGAAAAGAGCACTTCAGAAATAAGAATATCTTTGAGTTTGACTTACACTTTAATGGCGAAGTGACAGTGGAAGAGAATTCCAGTTGAAGGGTCCTGTGAATGAAATAGCTTGCTGGCCAGCAGTTGCCAGCCTGGTGTGTGGGATTCTGAAGGTCAGGAGCAGGAGCGGAGAGCCTTGAAGGAGTGTACAGCTGCAGGCAGTTACTGGGTCAGAGATGTGGCAGCTGTTTGTTTGATATGATTATTTGTAGCACATGAGCTGATTTTTTACTGGCTGTGCTCTGAAACATGCAGGCAGTGCCAATGTTGACAATAGCCGTTTATTTATGTCTACTTTCCAATGGGGGGTGGGGGGGGGGGAATAAAATGTGTTTAGCCAATCTAAATAGAATGCTGTATTGACTGCCCTCCATGGTGCCCGGATAGATGAAGACAAAGATGTACTAAAAGATACTGATTTACTTGAGGGTATTGATCGGCACCTGCTGCTGCTGCTTGCCTCGCCCAAATTATCCTGAATCAACACACTTTACACTCTGATCACAGAAAGAAAGAAAGAAAAACACACACCATTGCATTAGAAACAAAATACATACATCCTCATTAGCATCAGTGTATTTGCTCTAACTGCCCACTGTTGCCACAAGTTCTTCTTTGATGTGGGCATCCACAATCCATTAAGCAGGAGTTGATTGGAGAGTATGCTTCACTTTTGGAGGGTCCGCAGAGCCCTACAGAGTAAAGTGGTGTGGAGAAGAAACAAAAAAGAACAAACAAACAAAAAAGAATTAAAAAAAATAGACAGAAGGAAAGTGTGCGATGTATAATTAACTCCTTTCGAGTAGGCTATCCGGCCACACCAATCCGCTCTACCGTAGCGGTCCCCGGGGTTTTACACATTTTTTATTTCTTCCACATGTTGGTCATTTTATTTAGTTAGTGTTATCCCCTGTTGTTTACTTCAAACAAAAATTGTGTCCTTACTGAAAAAGTGCGATGTGTTCTCTAAATTCAGAAGCAGCCTGGTAAGAGTGTGTTGGAAAATATACACAGACGACAAAATGTTCAATGTGACATCATGACAGTAAGAGTGGCTTCCCATTAAGTCCTTCATTAACAACAACAACAACAACAAAAAAAGCTAACCCGCGAGGGCAGAGACACCCTTACCATGCCCACACAGGGCCGGTACAGGCAAAGTATGAGCAAGCCCGTGCCCGTACGAGCCTTTACCATTTCCGTACAGGCCCCGCACGGGCATGTTCAATGGGAGTGGAGGTGACAATAAAAGTGAACGGAAGAAATGATGATCAATGGAAGTAATAATGTCGATGTGTGGAGTGCCGATGGAGGTGAGCGGATGTGACAGTAACGTTGAATGCAACTGACGATATAAGTGAATAAAACTGACTCGCAAGGTGAGTGAACGTGATGAAAATGGTGGATGAATGAAAGTGATGAGAAAGACGAATACAGTGAAGACAAAAGTGGATGAAAATGAAGAGAGACGAATACAGTGACGATGAAGGTGTTTGCACGTAACACTGAAGGCGGTCACTTTCTTTGTTTTTCAGCCGACTGGAAGTGCTCCAGGTTCCACTGGAAGTGCCCAAATAGGATCTGTATCCTCAGAGAGCGTGTGTGTGACGGCGTAAACGACTGTGGCTACAGTTCTGACGAAAGAAACTGCGGTAAGTTGGTGTTTATGACAGTGATGTTGGTGAAAATGGTGGATGAATGAAAGTGGTGATAAAGGTGAATGCAGTGAAGACAAAAAGTGTATGAAAATGAAGAGAGATGAATGCAGGGACGATGCAGCTGTTCACACGTAACACTGAAGGCGATCACTTTGTTTGTTGTTCAGCCGACTGGAAGTGCTCCAGAGCCTACCGGAAGTGCCAAAACGGGAAATGTATCGACAAGGATTATGTGTGCGACGGCGCAGACAACTGTGGCGACGGTTCTGACGAAACAAACTGCGGTAAGTTGGTATTTATGACAGTGGTGTTGGTGGTGGTGGTGTAATAGTAGCAGCGTGAGCCATTGATGTTGAAAATATATGTGTCTTGTCTGGTTCCCAGATTTTGCGATGCTGAAAATGGTGTATGTCTTAATTGTCCAGTTGCCGATTCATGTGACGAACGGAGCACCGGAACAAACGATTCATAGAAAGAGTGAAGGTGACAATAAAAATGAACGGAAGAGATGAAGATCAATGGCAGTGATAATGTTGATGAGTGGAGTTACGATGGAGGTGATCGGATGTGATGATGACGTTGCATGCAACTGACGATGGAGGTGAATAAAACTGACTCTGATAGTGGATTCACACGGTCGCAGAAGTTTGCAACTTTTCCCCAAAATGTATTACTACGCGTCGCCTAACCTTAGGTCAGAAACGACGTTACCGTTAAAAAACAACCACATCACGTATGTTAAAAACAACCACACCGCGTCGTAGATGAAACATTTTTCCATCAGTCCTGTAGCCTCATGTCATTACATTTTGTTTAGTTTGACAACACCACGACGTGTTGCAAACATCTGCGACAGCGTCAAAAAGATTGAGAATCGGCCCGAAAGGTTGCATACTTCTGCAACATTTTGAAGCCCCTTGTGTCATAAACGTGCTTATTGTGATATATCTAGAGCAACAAACATTTACTGGTTGACTGGGCGTAATTCAACTCGTGCTTTGCTATTGTATTTCATGCATTATAGTAACTTGCCCCCTAGAAACATTTACCAGTTATAAGCAAGTGGAGTATGAATACTGAGTATTCTTACAATGCAGCGACTTCGTCTTTTCACTTGGTTGTGCCTCTGTTGGCTGTTTTTGTGTGGTAGTTGACCTGTAATATGACTTTTTTCTTCTTCTTTTTTGTTTTTTTCTTTATTTTATTTTTTGACGGTATAGACTGATTTTTGTGTGTGTGTGCATATTTCATTTATACTGTTAACAAAGTACAGTTAAGGGATGTTAAAAATCCAAGAACTTACTCCTATGTTTCAATGATGAAAATGACCGACTGCCTACTCATACTTCTGAACTTTGTCCAAATTTAATATGCTACTGTGGAAAATGACTTCAAACCTTCTTTCCCTCTACCCACCCTCTTCTGTCTCCACACTTCATTTCTCTCTCGCTAGTATTTATTTAAGGCACCAGCCAATCTATTTACCTGACATGTTTTTCTCCTACAATTTGTTTTGTCTGTTTCCTAGTGACTGTTCGTATTTTGGGGTCTTACATGTTGTTGTTTCTTTGTTTTCTCTTGGCTTTTCGTTATTGTAAGCTTGGTGAAATTGTTAGTCCGCCGTACATTTTCCCCCCCTCCAACTGTATGGTTCATCGCCTATAAGCAAAAAGCTTGTTGATGAGCACGTAACGATTCATTGTATCATTATTTTGTTGTGAACGAATTCTTGTTTAAATCACTCATGCACGCACATAAACACACACACACATACACACACACAACAACAACAACAACAACAACAACAACAACAAAAACACAAGCACACACGTGCAAACACAAACACACACGCGCGTACACATACATAATCACTCAGGCACACAAACACGTACGCGCGCGCACACACCACGCACACACACACACACACACACACACACACACACACACACACACACATCTACATACATATATATATATATATATATAGAGAGAGAGAGAGAGAGAGAGAGAGAGAGAGAGAGAGAGAGAGAGAGGTCTACCTATCATAATTTTACGACAGACTTTTCAGAATGCTGGGAGTGTTTTTTTGTTGTTGTTTTGTTAGTTTTGTTTTTGTTTGTTTGCTTTTTGGATAATGCAAAAAGGACTCCCTGTGTCATGCCAGATCCTGTAGCCACGTACAAATAAAGCGCTCCCGTCCTTGCCAAAGAACAAACAACAACAAGAAAACAAGCAACAAAAGCGTTCCAGGCTGGGTGCTGTGCTTTCGGTCGGTGATGGTGGAGGGTGTTTTCAATCAATCAATCAATCATTCAGTATCTTTACTGGGGAGAGCAGAAATTGTCCAGAGACAAATGTTTAAAAAAAGAAAAGAAAAAAGAGTCTAACCACAGCTTGGTATTTCTCTATCAGTGGCCATGAGTCGAGAAGATTTGTGTCTTTAGTTGTGGCCATGAGTCGAGAAGAGTTGTCTCTTTAGTTGTGGCCATGAGTCGACAAGAGTTGTGTCTTTAGTTGTGGTCATGAGTCGAGAAGAGTTGACTCTTTAGTTGTGGCCATGAGTCGAGAAGAGTTGTGTCTTTAGTTGTGGCCATGAGTCGAGAAGAGTTGTGTCTTTAGTTGTGGCCATGAGTCGAGAAGTGATGATACCTTCACGACTTGGCAGAAGCTGTGAATTCACCCACATTGTTCCAGCCTCTCACAGTTCTTGGAAGGATTCTCTATACGGCTGGCTTGCCAAGCTTAACTTTAAAACAGTGTTTGTTTGTTTTCTTGAGAACTGCGCTACGTTGTTCTGGTCCTTGAAGCCTTTGATGGTCCTTGGTCCGATAGGCCTCTTGTTCCGGATAGGAGTGATGTAGTCCCAACCCCACCAAAGAAAGAAGAACCGTCCTTTCGCTGGAAGTGAGACAGCTAGCTCCTTTCAAACAGGAGCGACAGGTGTAGAAAACAATATAAAATGGTATGTATTTGAAAGTGCTCGACCTCACCCTGATGGTCACTCAAGCAGCTGAAACATCCCAATTTGACCCGTGGAACCGCTCGCCTTTTGTCGCTTTCAGTTATTCACGGCAGACACACGGCGGTCTGACGTTGTGTTAGTGTTCGTATAATTCGTTCGGTCCACTTGCTGATCGCCCAGCTGCCTGTTCCTGATGCTACACTCCCATCACCAAGGTGACGGGCAGTGATGAAAGCCTTTGCACATAATGTTTGATTAATTGTGAGGGACACAGTCACAAACAGTACAGATAACCACAAACTGTTTTTATTTTAAATTTTAAAGGACAGCCGACGCGAGGAATCGAACCGATTACCTCCGCTTACAGCCTATCGCCAACGCCTTCCCGCTGGGCCAAAACTGTCCACAGTGTGCTAGTGTTGTCTGACTTTGCAAAGTTTGTTCCCCACAAATAGTCTCCACGATGGAGACACCAGTTTATCATATTGTGACGTCATGGTTTGCAGCTCTAAGACCAGTGTACCTCATTATAGCGTGACGTCCACTGATCAAGAGGTACATGGATAGCGGCTGGACAATCAAGAGTGTTGATCAGACTGAGGCAAATAGTCCTCCATGTTGGAGAGTTCAGCTGATCTCTTGCAGATTATTTGGAGCATGATTTTAGTTGAAATAACATTGCCATGTTGTGCGGATGGGGTCGCAGTCGCCAAGGTTCCCAGCAGAGAGGCGAAATGGTTTGATCCTTCAAAGGGAGTGTATTATTGGTACCTGTTTGGTGGTTTAATGTACGGTATAATTATGTCAGTCATATGAATGACTCTTAGATCCAGAGCTAAACTCTTCAGAAGGTCGTGTGTGTGTGTGTGTGTGTGTGTGTGTGTGTGTGTGTGTGTGTGTGTGTGTGTGTGTCTGTGTGCGTACGTGCGTGCCTCTGTGTGTGTGTGTGTGTGTGTGTGTGTGTGTGTGTGTGTGTGTGTGTGTGTGTGTGTGTGCACTTAGAACTGTATTTGATGCATGCAACATGGCGCCAGTTCAGCTTCAGCGTGAGTGTCACGGCCGCTATCCATGTATTCTACATAGGTGGCGAAGACGCGCAGAAGCGGTTAGTTCATTTTTTGCGTAGTAACACTATACCGCCAATCACGCACACACCCAACACAGCGCCCCAGCCGGGCCCGTGTCGCCCATTGTGTAACGTCATTATAACGTCGTGTTCTGCAGCCCCTCCAGGAAACTGCAGTGGCCCCCACAAATTCCAGTGCGGCAACGGGAGATGTCTGCCGATCACTTACCGCTGTGATGGTCACAATCTCTGTGTCGACGGTTCCGACGAAGAAAACTGCTGTAAGTTGATGGTGATTGTGACAGTGGTGGTGGTGGTGGTGGTGGTACAGTCGAATACGCTTAAGTCGAACGTGCTGGGGAATTTCTTTTTTCTTCGAGTTCTCTGTTTTCTTTGACTTACCCGTCCACGACGGACAAGCCTAACCTTGCAGTCGAACGTTTTGAGGCGAGTTTATGTACCTTGTATTTACATGCATGTCAGGTGAGTTACCGCAGGCGACGCAGGTCTTTGTTGTCGTGCTTGTATGACGTAATTGGAGCCCCCTTGTGTGTTGATGTTGCAGAAAGTGCTTCGAGTGAAGAGTTTTTTGTTTGTTTGCTGTTTTTGTTTCTTTGCTTTGCAAAATGACGACTCCTGATATTGATCATATTTTTTGTTGTTGTTTTGTTTGCTTTCTGTATCAGTTGCTAGTGACGCAATCTTTGGAGCAGCCAAACTTCAATTTTTGAGGGCTTCATAAGTTTCGTTCGTGTTTTCCTTTGCAAAAGCTACATTGTCGATAAAGAAAGTGGTGTAGTGGTTTTGACTCTTGTGTGAAGTATAAGAGCGCCTTTCCCGCTATTTTTCTGACACCGCGCACGTCGCACGAGTTTGTGACAAAATTCGAACAAAGTTGAAGTTTCTAAATGTAATAACGCACCCAAAACAAGCATATGGCAACCATGATACCTCATTACAAGTCATAAATGTGAAAAAATAACTCACCAAATAACAAGTCAATATATCTACTTAATACCGTTAAATATGAAGAACAAACACCCCAAATAACGAATCAATAATTGTACATCATTTATATGTAGGGAAGCGGGACGGTGAGTGAAGGAAGCATAAATGAAGAGTCACCAATCAGAGGTTGCTATAACATAACGTTTATTTACACCAACCAGGAAACAGTGTCTATGTTGGAAAAGACAAGCAAACAAAATATTTAAAACATGAAAGCAAAAGTAAAGACTAAACAACAGCAGTTATCTAATAAATACAGTAACCATGTATTTTACCTGTAGGGTAGCCTACTATAATACATAATGGTAACTGTGACAAAATAATTAATAATCAAGCACGTTACGTGTGCATGACTGGCACTTAAAACCAATATCTCACAGTGTCGCAGTGAGTATCAAAGACACAGCAGTAACAATTAAATGATGAAGGCTCGCAGTGTCACAGTAAGTATACAAGACACGGCCAGTATCAGTTAACTGTATAACCAGCATATAATAGTATACAATAAGTAACACAATCAAAAATATAGATTACCAAGATTATTCTCAACTAAACAGGAAGAGTGAGATAATTGTTAAAGCAGTTTCACTTCAGCACACAAAGAGACGGACAGTGACACGGATGGCACTTGGGACCAGGCTATTGTGACAAAATATTCGCATGACGGACCAAATCCAAGCTGATTACCGACACTGGCAAAGACAATAACATACAACCGCCATCTGTCTAGAAGTTTTATGTTGCAAAGCTTGTAGCTGACCAGCAGCTAAGTTAGGAATCTGGGGGCGGCCAACAACGAAATAGACAGAAATGCCTTCGACTTATCCGGGTGGGAAAGGGGGAAATCGTGTTCAGCTTAGTTGAAATTCGACTTATCCGTTTTGGTTAGGACAAAATAAAGATAGTAGACAAAAGCAATGCAATCTACAGTGGGTCACAGAAATCAAATTTTAGGAGTACATTTTAAAAGCGATACTAGTGCACAAGTTAATGAAGATAACTGGCGTCAAACAACAATATCTGAAAACAGGAACACAATAATTAACCGATGATCAAGAAGGAACCTAAACATTTATGTAAAAGTACTAATCGTTAAAACCCTCATAATCTCCCAATTTATTTACATTACGCAATCAGTAGGATTGCCAGAATATTCTGTAAACATCATCAACCACAAATTAGATACCTTCATGTGGAAAAAGAAATATAACAACAAAAAAGCTGTTGACAAAAGTAAAACGCAAAATTCTAATGCAAAATATTGATAGAAAATTCTCCAAAATGCGTTCTACTTGAACTGGGTGTCAACATTAATGGGAAGCAAATCAGACAAACCTCAATGGAAAACACGGCTAAATCTCATTTTCTCCAGGAAAAGGCTTAGACATTTTCAACACACGCTGCGAATAGACAGACCTTACTGGGATGCCAAAACATGAGCAGAATTCTGAAAAATAGTCTACAAACATGGCTGAAACTTGAAATTCAAAGACGAACTCCCACAATCTGTTTCTCCAGAAAGTACTTTAAGGAATAATAACAACATCCACACACACACACACACACACACACACACACACACACACACACACACACACACACACACAACTTGCATATCTAAGACTGGATTAACAAAGGAATATTCAAAGCAAAAGACATCACAAACAACAGGAGACAAATAATATACTTCGAAGACGCGGAACGTGCAGTTGGTAGAGCACCACATAGACTCTTTGAACACAACGCCGTAAACCTGCCGTGAAACAAGCAAGAGAACGCAGGAAACTACGGGCTGAAGATCACGAAGATCATAAACTCACAATTTACTGCATCAGAACATAATGTTGTTAACCACTTCATTGTCATAGCAAAGGTGTCTATCAGTAAATTCAAGTAGGGCAAAGCATGCCAAATAAATTATTGGTCTCATCTTTGAAAAAGAGCTGCTTCACAGGAAACATCTGTTGTACCCCCCCCCCCCCACCCCAACCCTGGATTCCACTTCTTGTGATGCTGTTTTTGGTGTTCAAGATTGTGTGTGTGTGTGTGTGTGTGTGTGTGTGTGTGTGTGTGTGTGTGTGTGTGTGTGTGTGTGTGTGTCCTGTCTAGTTCCCAGTTATTGTGAAGCTGAAGGTGCTGTGTGTATTGTCTGGCTCCCATTTTTGTTAAAGCTGAAGATGCTGTGTGTATTGTTTGGCTTCCAGTTCTTGTAGTGCTGAAGAAGGGAGTATAACTATATGCACACTTCTTAGTCCTGAAGACGGTTTCTTCCTTACCTGGCTTCCAGTTCTTGTGATGCTAAAGTTGATGTTTGTCCTGTCTAGTTCGCAGTTCTTGTGATGCTGAAGTTGATGTTTGTCCTGTTTAGTTCGCAGTTCTTGTGATGCTGAAGTTGATGTTTGTCGTGTCTAGTTCGCAGTTCTTGTGATGCTGAAGATTGTGTGTGTCTTAATTGTACAGTTGCATTGTGTGTGTCTTAATTGTACAGTTGCACTGTGTGTGTCTTAATTGTCCAGTTGGCCATTTATGTGATGAACAGAGCACCGGAAGAAACGATTAATAGGAAGAGTGGAGATGACAGTAAAAGTTAACGGAAGAGATGATGATCAATGGAAGGGAAATGTCGCTGACTGGAGTGACGATGGAGGTGAGCGAATGTGACGATAACGTTGTATGCAACTGACATATAGGTGAATAAAACTGACTCTCAAGGTGAGTAAACGTATTGAAAATGGTGGCTGGCAATGATGACGAAGATGGATGAAAGTGGTGAGAAAGACGAATACAGCGAAAACACAAGAGTGCGAAAATGAAGAAAGACCAATACTGTGACGATGAATGTGAATACACGTCACTATGAAGGCGCTTAATTTCTTTGTTGCTCAGCCGAGTACGTTTGCCCCAAGTCTGCCTGGGACTGCCAAAACGATCATTGTGTCAACAACAATGATGTGTGTGACGGCTATGATGACTGTGGCGACGGTTCCGAGGAAAGAAACTGCGGTAAGTTGGTGATTATGACAGTGGTGTTGATGTTGGTGGTAATAGTACCAACGTGAACCTTTTAATTTTGAAAGTGTATGTATGAATTGTCTGGGTCCCAGGTTTTACGATGCTGAAGAAGGTGCGTGTCTTGTCTAGGTGCCAGTTCTTCTGATTCTGAAGATGGTGTGTCTGCTTAATTTTCCGGTTGACCATTCATGTGATGAACAGAGCACCGGAAGAAACAATTAATAGGAAGAGTCCCAGTAAACATGCCCTTACGGGCATGGTAGGGGCAGTGACAACAATACGCGGTACGGGCACCCATGGTACGGGCACCCAAAGGGGTCCTGTACGTTGCCCGTACGGGCTGCACACGGGGAAAGGTGCGGGCCACGTACCGTGCCCACACCGTGCCCTGTACAGCGCCCGAACCGTAGACCGTATGGGCCCCGTACCGTTTTTCCCATACCGGTCCCATACCGTCTTGCCTGTACCGGTCCTGTACCGTTTTGCCCGTATGGGTCCCGTATCGTTTTGCCCATATGGGCCCCGTAACGTTTTGCCCCTACCGGTCCCGTACCGTTTTGCCCGTACTGGTCCCGCACCGTTTTGCCCGTAACCGTCCCGTATTGTTTTGCCCGTACCCGTGCCGTACCGTTTTGCCCGTACCGGTCCCGTACCGTTTTGCCTGTACCGGTCCCGTACCGTTTTGCCCGTACCGGTCCCGTACCGTTTTGCCCTCATGTTGCCCTTGCATGGAGCCGGCTTCTCGCGCCGGGGGTGTTTAAACTAAGCTGCTTCACCCCTTTTACTCTTTTCTGACGTCTAGTTTCGGTCTACCGGTCCTTTCAACTTTATTTCATTCCAAAAATTATCTCCACGATACCTCTGTTTTACAGCTCCCTTCTTACAGCTTATTTCTACCTAACCAGCCAAATGTCCTGTATTTATCTACAACACAACAGTGACGACACAGGTGAATGAAAGTGAAGAGAAACGAATACAATGTTAATGAAGGTGAATACATGTAATAAGGAAGGCGTTTTGTTTGTTGTTCAGACTAGCATGTGTATGCATGCCACTCGGACAAATTGAAGTGCCCAAACGGGATCTGCGTGTACAAGAGTCATGTGTGTAACGGCTACAACGACTGTGGCGACGGAAGTGACGACCTACCCGAGAACTGCACCGACACCCAGCCGCCTCAGTAAGCTGTGCCGCTTGATCCTGCTTTCGAGTCGCGCACTTCATATGAGAATAGATCCGTTTTCAACGCTGAAAGTTTCATCTGGACTTTTCTGTAGTGCGTGTGTGTGTGTGTGTGTGTGTGTGTGTGTGTGTGTGTGTGTGTGTGTGTGTGTGTGTGTGTGTGTGTGTGTGTGTGTGTGACAGAGAGAGAGGGAGAGAGTATAGAAAACTAAGTTGTTCGCCCTTAAGTTTGTCTTGTTCACCCTCGCTCAGTCTCGCTGTCTTTCTCTGTCTCTTTATCTGTCCCTGTCTGTGTCTGTGTCTGTCGGTCTCTGTCTCTGACTGTCTCTGACACACACACACACACACACACACACACACACACACACACACACACACACACACACACACACACACACACGCGGGCGCGCGCACACACACACACACACACACACACACACACACACACACACAGAACACATACACACACACACACACACACACACACACACACACACACACACACACACACACACACACACACACACACACTCGCACACACAATAACTGCAGCAGAAACTGGGTATTGATATTAGTTGGGGCGGAAGTACTGTAAGAAGCGGAAGGTTTTCAGTTTGGCTTTAAAAGATGACAGGGTTGATCTGTGTCTAAGCTCTTGTTGGAGTGAATTCCAAATGTGGGGTCCAAAGCAAGAAAATGTGCGAAAGCCATGAGTGTTGCGTTTGTATTGTTGGATTTTTGTGTGCGCCAGCCTAATGGTGCTAAGATACAGGACTACCACCGTGTCTACACATCGTTTCCACTCGCATCCTCATACATTTCCATAAATTCACATCGACACTGGGGTTGCAGTTCAGTCTACGTATTGTGACATGTAATCAATATCATGATTATAAAGCTCTCAATGTGAATGGCATAAGCCATGCCACGGTGAATTATACACATTGATACGTAAGTTTACATAATACAGGAAACATTATTTCGTGAGATCCATTCTTTCCTTTTTAAACTAATATGTACAAAGAGCATTGCTTTCACACTTTTGTAACTGGTTAGATTAGAGAAAGCACATTCGCCTTGCTGAATGGATTGTTTCCCCTGGACTGTCCTTTTGGTGGAAAAACAACGCCTTACACTAAGCTGTGCAGCCAAACTAGAGAAGGTTAAGAAAAACAACATGACACAGGTAGAATTTATGACATTGCCATGCAGTTACTGACAAATAGGTACTGTTCGAGCAAGCGCTGACTCTACTCAATATCAAGCTTGGTTAAAAAATAAATAAAAATAAAATAAAAAAAAAGGAACCTGAGCTGCCAGCTACTCCAACCCAAACCTCGTGAGGAGAAGAGGAAGTAGGATTTACCCAGTGCAGGCTAGGTTATATGGAAGAGAGGTCACATTCAGTGTGATGTACCCTTCCCGTTTCAAGGAGCCCTGCACCGTGGCTGAAAAGTGTGGTGTTGACTCACCCCTGGACAAGGCTCGACATGTACTACAACATGCGCCTGCGGGATGACAAATAAGACTTAGTTGAGGGCCGCCCCAGAGCCTGGTTGTGTGTATGACCCCGTCTAACTAAGCGATAGGCCTTATAATGCCTAAATATTACTGACACTTTCGAGAATGCCTAAGACAGGCTAGAGGACGGTCTCTCCAGCAGTAATTGTGGAGGGGTGGGAGGTGGAATTTTTTTTCCGGGGAGCAATTACCCACTGACCTTTCTTTTCATTTTTTTTTTTTTTTTTTTTTTTTAATCACTCTTCGTATTGACGGTCGAAGTAGAATAAAAGCACTGACGCGATTTTAGTCCGTTCAAGACGACTAGCGCTATATACATGTATGAACAATATTTGTTGAGACTCAGAAATATTTCCATTTCCTTAGGCGCGCGCTCGCGCGAGTGTGTGTGCGTGTATGTGTGTGTGTGTGTGTGTGTGTGTGTGTGTGTGTGTGTGTGTGTGTGTGTGTGTGTGTGTGTGTGTGTGTGGTGTGTGTGTGTGTGTGCACAGAGAGAGAGAGAGATGTGTATCAACTATCAGGAAAAACTTGCACAAGCATGCTCACTCGACGGCCACAGGACAAACGGGCAGAAACCGTGCACAGATGCTTTGTACCACAGCCAGTGCAACATTAACTTCAGAGCAAAAACAAAAACAAAAGAAAAATTCCAGTAGCCTTCCGTCGCTCTACTGAAATGCAGACTGCTGGTGTTCAGAAAGGCAGACCGGAAGACGTAGCTTGGACTGAAGCCTTCACACAAGTCGTTAGATACTGTGAGAAAATGACGAACAAATAACCATCACTGACTTGTGACAGAAGTTAAAGGAGTACTGAAATGGAGACACGCCGTACTCAGAGAAATACGTGAGAATGAAGCTCGAGAGCCATTTTGGGGAGGACGTCATCCTTACTGGTATCCGGGGGAAACGGAATGTTGTTACATCCCGGTCAACTGCAGAAAAGATCTTGGAAGGGTTTTTAAAATCTGCCAAGGAAAAAGACGGGGGAAGCATACAAATAGCATCAAAGCTACTGCTAGATAATATCAACAACACTGAAACATCAAAAGAGTACGCTTCGGGTGCGAAGGTCGCAGACCTAGCAGCAAATTTAGACTACATACCACCTTCACTTTTAGCTTTTTGTTGTTGTTGCTGTTGCAGGGGAAGAAAGAACGTTAAGTCAAAATAGCTTGTCTGGATAATTTAAGGCTCTACTGCAAGCAGCAAGCAGCAAGGCCAACGGTCCTCATTTCACCCCTTCAGACTGGACTTGGTGTTGCACTGCACCACCTGACTGGTTCCAGGTAGCGCGTTGAACACTTGCATAGATCGGAGTTTTCTTCATCTTACAGTGAGGTCAAACCTTTCTTTAACTATTTGCTGCACTCAATCAAGGAACACAGCTGGCCGGCAGCCGTCCAAGCAGCTGGACTCAGTTCATCGGCAACAACATGGATCACCAGGTCAGAACACTGGATAGTGCCGGAACATTCCATGGGATGGGCATTAGGAACACTCGATGGGGCTGGAACATTCCATGGGATGGGCATTAGGAACACTGAATGGTGCTGGAACATTCCCTGGGATGGGCATTAGGAACACTGGATAGTGCCGGAACATTCCATGGGATGGGCATTAGGAACACTTGATGGGGCTGGAACATTCCATGGGATGGGCATTAGGAACACTCGATGGGGCTGGAACGTTCCCTGGGATGGGTATTATCGGTGCGGCCACTCCTGGCACAAAACAACGCAAAGCCATACACCGAGAAGTCACTACGACACTAGAGACAGTGTCATGCACCATGGGCAAAGTCTTTATACGTTATTTTGATGCTTCCGTCGTCGATCTGTCATTGGCCTACGAGGCGGTGCTGCAGAACTTCACTGCTGAGGATAAAAGCAAGATACTCTACATTCCTTGGAAGGTATCCTGGCCCTTATCCAGGCTGGTCTCGGATGATGCAGAATGTGGTCACAACTCTCGACTGACCATGGCGTATTTTAACGCTCAATCAGTTCGTCAAATAGCAGGTGAGATTCATGACTTCATTGCCGACAATACACTCGATGCGCTGATCCTGACTGAGACATGGCTCCAGGAAGTAGGAGATGAACCCTATGTTAAGGAGATGACTCCCCCGGATTACGTTTTCCACTCCTTCCCCCGTGTTGGACGTAGGGGTGGTGGTATTGCTGTCCTTATGAGCAAGTCCCTGGCACCCAAGGTTACCTTTCGGTGCCTGTCTTACGCCTCATTTGAAGCCGTCACGATGTGTTTGTCTGCAGAGAAATTAGTCAATCTGACTGTTGTCTACCGGCCACCCCCTAGTAAACAAAATAAGCTCACGACAAAAATGTTTCTACAGGACTTCGAGTTGTTTCTAGACGAACGACTCACAGAGAGGGACAAGACTGTTGTCATTGGGGATTTCAACCTCCACTTTGATGTACAAACCAACCCTGATGTCCAGAAACTCTGCTCCCTGCTCTCTGATCAGAGCTTTACCCAGATCGTCGACGAGCCAACTCACAAGCGCGGTCATATTCTTGACTGGCTTGTCACCGCTGAAGACTCTACACTCATCCACGACGTGTCCGTATCAGAGAACCTTCTGTCTGACCACAAGTCGCTCTTTTTCTCGCTGAGCCTGTCGAGACCTCTGAGGAAGAAGCGCTCTGTGACCTCCCGGAACATCCGGCGTATCAACCTTGAGAAGTTCCAGTCTGAGGTGAAGGCCATGTGCAGCACGGTACTGGGTGACTGCCCGGAGGAAGAACTGGCTGAGAAGTACAACGATTCTATGCAGCAGCTCCTCGACCGTCATGCCCCACTCAAGACCAGGTGTGTCACTGAGCGCCGCTCTGCTCCATGGATCAACGACAACATCCGTGCAGCCAAAAGGGAACTGCGACGTGCTGAGAGAACTGCGCATCGCACCAGATTCACTGTTCACAGGGAGATTTTTGTGAAGCAGCGCAACGCCTTGAAGGCGCTTCACCGAGCCGCCAAACGTGACTATCTGTGCGACAAGATACGTCACTGCTCGTCCATTAGGCTCCTGTACAGCGTCACCGATGAGCTCATGGGAAGAACGACGGAGCCGAAGCTGCCCACCAACATTCCTCTCTGGGACCTACCCAACACGTTCTCCGATTTCATGCATGAAAAGATTGCAAACATTCGCCGAGTGCTGGACTCATGTCCTGTTCCAGCATCTTTTGAACCATTTGCGGGCACCGGGTTGTGTACTTTCGCACCTGTTTCTGAGGATTTGATAAGAAAACTCATCAATGATGCACCACCAAAATGTTGTGCCCTTGATCCCATACCTACTGCATTGCTCAAAACATGCTATGAGAACCTCGTTCCCGTCATCACCAAAATTGTAAACTACTCCCTGCTGTCAGGCTCCGTCCCCCAGTGCTTCAAGCAGGCATTAGTAAGACCTCTTTTGAAGAAGCCCAGTCTTGACCAGAATATGTTAAAGAACTACAGACCAGTGTCCAATCTTTCGTTTCTGTCAAAGCTTCTGGAAAGAGTTGTGCTCTTACAGTTAACTGATCATGTCTCGAGGAACGACCTCCTCGAGAGGAATCAGTCTGCCTACCGCCAGAATCACAGTACTGAAACTGCACTTCTTCACATCACTAACTGCCTGCTTGAGAGCACTGATCAGGGACGTGTCTCCATTCTCTCCCTGTTGGACTTATCTGCTGCCTTCGACACAATTGACCATAACATTCTTCTAGAGAGACTGCATACGACTTTTGGAATCTCAGGTTCAGCCCTTCAGTGGCTTCGTTCATACATCCTGGACAGATTTCAGGTCGTTGTTGTAAACAGCATCCCATCCACCCCACAGCGCCTGGACTTTGGGGTCCCTCAGGGATCAGTGTTGGGACCATTGCTCTTTGTTCTCTATACACAGCCCGTTTCACGCATTGTCCGCCAGTCCGGTTCTGACCTCCACAAGTTTTCGGACGATACACAGCTTTTCAGTTCTGCCCTTCCCGTTGATTTTGGTACCCTTATCAAACAGACAGAGACGTGTGTCGAACATGTCAAGGCTTGGATGGATTCCAACAAACTCAAACTTAACGATGACAAAACTGAGGCACTGGTTGTCGGTACTCGCTCCAGAACAGGTGTCTGCTACAGTGAGCATCTCAACATTGGTGGTAGTCCGATTCCTTTTCAGCCCAAGGTTAAAAGTCTGGGAGTTGTCTTAGACTCTAGCCTCACCATGTCTCATCACATTAGCTTTGTCTGTCGTTCTGCCTACCTTGAACTGCGTAGAATCAGTGCCATCCGTCCATTCCTGACTACAAGCGCGACCGCAACTCTTGTTTGTTCTCGAGTCCTATCTCGGATTGATTACTGCAATTCCCTACTGGCAGGTATCACTTCAGATCAGATAGCCCGACTTCAAAGAATACTAAACAACTCAGCTCGGCTGATCTTTCGTAAAAAGCGTAGTGAGCATGTAACACCTATGCTGATATCACTTCATTGGCTTCCTATCAAACAGCGTATTGAATACAAACTAGCGACACTGGCTTTCCGCTACTTTGATGGTACATTGCCCCCGTACCTCTCACACTGTCTCTCCTCGTACACCCCCCACAGATCACTTCGATCATCTTCTGACAAACTGCTCTGTGTCCCACGTGTTAACATGAAAAGCGCCGGTGCAAGGTCTTTCCAATATCAGGCGCCTTGTGTGTGGAACTCTGTCCCGATACAAACCCGATTGTCTCCATCTCTCACATCTTTTAAATCCAGCCTCAAAACGCACCTCTTCCGCAATGCCTTCACCTGAGTTTCTGAAATTGTCACCTTAGGCATGGGTTGGTGGAGGGGTGGTGGTGGGGGGGGGGGGGGGCGCTGCAAAGCATGGGACTAACAGGAGAGCCTGCTGTTGCCGCCACTCTTTCATCTGCTGGGCGTGTATGTTTGTGTGTGTGTGTGTGTGGTGTGTCTTACTATGTGTGTGTGTGTGTGTGCGTGTGCGTGTGCGTGCGTGCGTGTGTGTGTGTGTGTGTGTGTGTGTGTGTGTGTGTGTGTGTGTGTGTGTGTGTGTGTGTGTGTGTGTGTGTGTGTGTGTGTGTGTGTGTGTGTGTGTGCATGGGTGAGTGTGTGCGCGCGCGCTCGAGTGCTTGTGAGGGGGTGACTGAGTGTTCAGGTGTCTGTGTGCATTTATATAGTAGGTGGATGTGTGTGAAATTGTTTTTAGTGTTGATGTATGTATTTACAGTATTACTTTTGTGCTTTTCTGATTGTCATGAAAGTACTTGTGCTTTCTGATTGTCATGTTGATAGTAATATATTTTATAGGACTTGTGATTATTTCAGTGTATGTGAAATGCTTTCATATCGATGTACGCATTTACGGTACTTTGCTCATCCTGGCTTTTTTGTCATTTTGACAGAAAATTTCTGGGTACTTTGACCATCAAAGTACACAGTTCAGGTTGTCTGCAAGTGAGCTGTTTCTGTTTGTGTCTGTGGTGCTGGTTCTAATAAATGCACTATATGGAATTCCAAATTGCGATGACCTTGTCTCTTAGCAACTCATTTATTATGAAAAAAGTTTTGTTATGACAATTTTTTTCTCTCCATATATTGTTTTATTGTTTGAACAGTTTAATATGTTGTAGCTTTCCGTTTCTCTTTGTCTTAAATGTGTCCTTGTTATTGGGCACTGCGGACGCAGAAATATTAAGGTCCCCTCTGTTAAAACCCCAGAGCTGACGAATGTTTTCCCTTAAAAGCACGGAGTAGGTCAGAATATAGCCAAATATGCTTAGTCAGTGCCATAATTTCTTCCTTGTCCTAATTTCCGCTTCCCTGGTCCATTCACCTTCATTTCTTCCAAATCCTCTCTATACTTTTCAATTGCGTTAGTCTTGGCTGAAGCGAATTCCCGCGTTAGCCTGCGAAATAAAATAAGTCACACTGCTCATAGTCAATTGATTTAAGCAGGTTCTCATGTTGAGTGCCTGCAGAATATAAATAGGCACCAACATGTGTCTTAGTGTTCCTCAAAAAGGTGATTTAGACATACCTGTGATCTTATCAATTGTTCTTTGATTTTCTACTGAATGCGTTACAGGGAATCTGTCTGGAAGTATCTTTTGCAGTTGTAGATAGTGATATGTGCTAATTATTGACTGTTTTGGCTGGGATGGTTGCTATTTGTTGTGTTTTGTGTAGAACAATGAGCCAGCTTTTTGCTCGTAAGAAACTGTGACTGTGATTTGTCCTGAAGTGACCTTGTGCGGTTGATGAGGTACACAAATCCAAGAGCTAAATAACTTAAACATGTGCAATGGTCCAGTCCATGGTGGATGAAATATATGAGTATATATCGAATCTGCATGGGAATCATACATTGTGTTACTTTATGAACGACTGCAGAATTATTTTAAAACAAAAGAACCCGTAAGATCCTCCAAAAAGCGAGAGAACAGCAAATCCGTCAGCAACCACAATGCTAGCTGTTGCCCAGTGACAGATGTTTTGTCTGTGAAAAGACTTGAATACAAGAAAACAACATGTTGAAAACATTAGTCAAATGTATGTCAAAAACAGCTGAGGAAAAGCTCATTACCATGTCACCTGTCGGAGAGACTACACTCGAGAGGATGACAGACACCAGGAAACCATCAAATACATTCAAACCACCGAAGAGCAAGCCTCCAACAAGACCATATAAACATTATTTTCAGTACATCGTTCAGTATGTTATGGGCAGAATCGTTTAGAGATAAAGAGATTACAACGTTAAGGAAAAATAATGAAACTGGAACATTCCATGCATCTTCTCTGTAGAGGTAAATAAGTGATAGATGTCAACAAAATGTGTCAACACACCTCATCCTTGTTGAACAGTCACAATGCCACCATGCAGAGATGCATTGATAATGCACATCGAAATGGTCAGCTTTCAAGCACTCTTGATATTCCGCAGTTAAGGCAACTAAAAGCATTCCTCGAGCAGATGGCCATGGCTTGCATACTGTGAATGGAAAAGTGGGAGGTATACTGGACAGACTGTTTTTTTCATGCCGCAAGATCTGGTTGAAATCCAGGTGGAGCAACCCCAAAAGGAAGATAACTATCAAGAATACACAGAGCTTCAGGTTTGAGGCTGACGTATATGTCTAAGCTGGACATGCATTCAGTGACACTCAAAGTAAGGGACATTCAGGTTTGGCAACCTTCTATGGCACCGGCTTTGGTATCTTTGGCTGGGAAAAATACAACCAAGCTATAATGATAAGCTGTAAGAAATAAAGAGAGTAATGCGTTTAATATTTTTAATGTTTTTTGTTGTTGTTGTTTTTTAATTCAGATAACAATTTCAGAAAGCCAATAATGATTTGTCAAATCAGTGACAGTGTGGACAATCACTTGGGTGAATATTTTTGACATTTCCTAGTTGTTCGTCTGTATTCGTGACATAATAGCAAAGAGCCTGCTGACTGCAAGCTGATACATGAAACTGTCCAGCATGCTGAATTAAGCCAAACCAGAGATGCGATCCGGTGGCACCAGGCTCCTAAACTTAAACTGTTTTACTGAGACATAACAAACGCAAAGCTGGTAAGTTTTACATTATTATTATTGATCGCTTTTATGTAGCGCTATTCTACAACCATGCACCATGTCACTTCATGCAAAGCCACATACGTAAGGTGTATGCGTGTTTAGTTGTAACCTGCCACCTGCACTTTTGGCGGAATGACCGGGATCTTTTACGTGCTACTGCAGTAACACGGGGGTGGAACGGATACCGAAATAAGAGTCAACACAGAAAGTTGATCCTGGAGAAGAAAATTCTCCCGCCGCTCCTGCAGAGATTCGAACCCGCGACCTTTCAATCACGAGTCCGACGCTCTAACCACTGAGCTATCCCCGCCCCCGTACATACATCGGGCATGTTTCTCGCCTATCTTCCATGGGGTATAGAGTACTGTAAAACTGATTTCAGGTTAAATGGAGGTAGACCAGTGAATAAGACAGGACCTGTAGCGGTTTTGTGGAAGTAGTTTATTGAGATTTGAACATATGTGCATTTTTGTAAAAGGTTGCTTAACTTTTGAACTTGAGTATATTCTATTCCGTGACGTCATCCATTAATGCAGGTCTTAATCAAACATTCTCTGTGACTCTGTCAGTCGCCATGATACATTTGGTGGTAAATGAAGCACTTTTGTTCAATATTTTTACACGAGCATTGTACAAAATTATGCAACGTGACATTTTTTCTTTTTCAATCTTCATTAATCCCACACGCGTAATTCAGGCCACCATACCTGGGTAAGACAACAGCAGCCGCAAGAGCAGTGCTAACCATTGATACCAGCATGTGCAGTATTTCTGTGTGTCCAAAGAATGGTATAGCTGCCTGTTGTTTGGGATTTGTAGGGGACACGCCCATTTTAATACATGCCTTTAAGCTGCTATGTACCATCTCAGATAATCCCTAAAAGCAGAGTAGTTCATCTTGCAGACAAGCAGACATTGAAAAGACACCTTATTTCTGGTAAAATCTGTTTTTATTCAACCATGAACGCTTTCAAGGAAATATCTGCGACCACCTTACCTTCCTTTAGCCACCTTACCTTACCTTACCCCCACCTTTCTTCTTCCTATCATCCTCGTCCGTCTCCCCTCTTCTACTTTTCACCATCATCATCATCATTACCATCATCATCATCTGTCCGTCTGTCTGTCTGTCTGTCTGTCTGTCTGTCTGTCTGTCTGTCTGTCTGTCTGTCTGTCTGTCTGTCTCTCTCTCTCTCTCTCTCTCTCTCTCTCTCTCTCTCTCTCTCTCTCTCTCTCTCTCTCTCTCTCTCTCTCTCTCTCTCTCTCTCTCTCTCCTGTATTTTCAATGAATCCTTTCATATCATGAACACCACGAGTCTACGCAATAAATCATACCGCCAGATGCTGGTTTTAATCAACTTCAAAAGGGTTTCATATTAAAGCTGACGCCAGCCGAGAAGGCTAATGGGCCTGAAAATGTACAGTGTGTGTCCATTTGCTGTTTGCTTCGTGTGGTTGTTATATTAATATATGTGCAACAAAGGAAATTCGAACATGAATCATAGCTGATAATTTCAGCCCTTCGGGGACAGCTGTGCTGGTTAGCTAATTAGATCACTGATAGTGCTTTCACACGATCGCAGAAGTCTGCAACTGTTTCCCAAAAGGTAATACTTCATAATAATGATAATAAAAATGGAAATTTGTAAAGCGTCTACCCTGCGGCTCAAAGCGCTGAACAAGCATACGCACATAATGTCCATCGAGATGGAAAATGTTTTTGTTTTTTTTTAAACGTATAAATGAAAGGAAAAAAAAATGTCGCACACCTTTATGGCACACCGAATCTACAACGCACGTTCAGCTGATTCTATTCTTGTCATTAGTAGTTGTTTATGCAGCCTCTTTGATCTGTTCATATAGCATACTGCAATTTAATAAACGAGGCCGTCCTCCATCTGCTATAGTCCCCACCAACCGACCCCCCCCCCTCTCTCTCTCTCTCTCTCTCTCTCTCTCTCTCTCTCTCTCTCTCTCTCTCTCTCTCTCTCTCTCTCTTGTGTTCCTATTATATCCTTTTAGATCAAAAACTTCACGAGTCTTCACGATGACTAACGCTGCGAGACTGTGGTTGTGAAACAAGTGCGGAAAGGTTCGACATTAATTTATCTCACAATCAGATATTAATTTATCTCACAATCAGATATTAATTTATCTCACAATCAGATATTAATTTACCTCACAATCAGATATTAATTTATCTCACAATCAGATATTAATTTATCTCACAATCAGATATTAATTTATCTCACAATCAGATATTAATTTATCTCACAATCAGAGTGTGAGTAATACAGCAACGCTCTGGAAATTAGAGCAGGATAAGCAGGAGCTAGTCGCGGTTACAGAGAAGAGAATGGAAGGAGTTCTGCTTCGCTCGAGAGCGAGATGGATTGCTGAAGGTGAAAAAATTACGAAATGCTGTGGACTCGAGAAACGTAATTATATACCTAAACAAATGACCAAACTTGCTTTGAGTAATGGAGAGGAGATATATGAAAGCAAGGACATTATTAAGGAAGGAAAAATATTTTACGAGGAAGTGAAAGTATTTTACGACAGATTATGTTCTAAAAGCCGAATACAAGAATGTAAAATATTAAGATATGGCTCACGATATTCCTATGCTGACATTGCAGGAAAAGACTTCGCTGGAAGGGGAAATTACTTTAGTTAAAGTAATATTTGCTCTTATAATATGAAGACATTACAAAAGCCTTGGCTCCGTTGGAGTTACTGCTATTTTAAAGACCAACTCGAGTGGAAAATTATTGTTTGGCTAAAAGGTGCATTTTAATATAGTGAGTTAATGTCCGTGTTTACCGTTTGCATTTTTTTTTTAAAAATGTTGCATTTATTTTTAATTGAATAAAAACCGCTCACCTGTTCAAAGTACGGAAACTGGAAATAAGTCACTTGTGCATCAAGCTGAAATAAATATGGGATTGCCTTCTGACTACGCGTACGGTGATAAGCATGGATAAGCATCTTCTTGATTAAAAAGAAGAAATGTATAAAAAAAAAATAAAAAAAAAAAAAAAAAAATTAAAGAAAGGTCATCGGTATAGCCACAGCTGATCAGTAGTGCTTCGTGACTTACCAAAAGCAGACGTGGGCAGAGGATCGAATACAGAAAAGGGAATAGCGAAGCCGGTTGCTCCATTCCTTCACTCGTATCGGACAGCAGTCAACAATCTTCTCCAGATATTCCACAGAAGACTGCTCCAAATAAGGTAAGTTTTGGGGTGTTGACTGCTAATTAATATAGGGTAATATCCAAGGTGGCGGTCAGAAATTGCTGGGACATTTTGACGCCATTTTATGTCACAAATATCAGCAGAATCATCCAAGGTGGGTCATACGAAGCGCGCGGGAGGGGGGGGGGGGGGAGAGATGCAAAAGAAAGTGTTATATTTGTGTCCTTCAGTGTGCGTATGCTTCTTTCAGATATTTGATCTAGATCTAGTTTCTGAGTAACCGTGCACGCTTCCTGAGTTCTGATGTCGGCAAAACAATAGACGATTTCCGGAAATAATAGTTGGTAAGAGTGAAGTCCCCTGAGGTAGGACATTTCAGAATGGAGGCGGCATCTAAGAAGAGCCGGTCTGCCACACTTTACGACTTTCAGGCATGGACCTATTATAATTTATACTAGACTACCAGCTGTGCGCTATGCGCAAGAAACTGTGAGTTGTTTTCGCGCACTACGGTCTTTCTGGTGGGGCCATGTTCGTTGTGTCCGTTTGAAATGGCGGTCTGACTGAATCGACTGTGAGTGTTCATTATTTACACCGTGTTCTTGTTTAAGTAAATTAAGAAGAAGAAATGTAAAACAAAATCATCGGTAGCTTCTGCTGCATAGTCGGTAGCGCTTCGTGGCTTACCAAAAGCAGATGCGGGCAGAGGATCGAATACAGAACCAGGAATAACGAAGCCGGTTGCTCCATTCCATCACTCGCATCGGATTGCGGATAGCAATCGACAATCGTCTCCAGATGTTTTACGGTAAGTTTGGTGTGTGATAATTTCTCGTATCAACTGATGATTAATTTATACGGCTCTGTGTTGTGTGTCAGCATGAAACGACGTGTCCATATTTTTGACATCAGGAGCGTAGTATAAAAATCAAAAACAAAAACACTACACCGTGTTTACACTTATGCACTTTAGCGGTGTGTGTGCACTGTTAATAAATACAACATTCACAGAATTTGTTCAGATTTAGAGGTGGTGAAGTGTTAGCGGAGAATAATAACTTGAACTATTGCGAAGTAACCCTGAAATAGACCTAGAGATATTAATCTAGATTTAAGTTGTAAGTAAGCAGAACAATCAGCCAGAGAACTGGATCTAAGCAGACCAAAACAAACATCATGAGGCCTGATTGTTGTCACAAACACACACACACACACACACACACACACACACACACACACACACACACACACACACACACACACACACACATTCAAACTACTTTGTGGCTCTGAGTTTTGAACATCTATAGCGGTAAAACCAAACCCTGCTCGTTTGGTTTTAACTGTTGGGGGGGGGGGGGGGGGTGCTTGTGATATTATTACAAATTTAGCATGCCCCATCTCCATGCTGAACATACTGTATTAGTGTATGCATTGGTCTGGTGGTCGCATCTGATTCATCTATATACGTGTGTGTGTGTGTGTGTGTGTGTGTGTGTGTGTGTGTGTGTGTGTGTGTGTGTGTGTGTGTGTGTGTGTAATAGGCTATGCACTTTCTTCATCTGTGTCAGACTCACTCAGAGTCTGTTGTTCACTCACAGAAGCGTGCTGCGTCTGCTTTTTGGTAGACTCAGTGTTGCAGGGCATTAGATCCTACCAAGATCTGTTCTGCATCTGTATATTATATAGTATTAAAAAAAAATACGAAATACTTTTGTGGATTCAAGAAACGTCATTATATACGTAAACAAATGACCAAACTTATATTGAACAAAGGAGAGGAAACATATGAAAGCAAGGACATTATTAAGGAAGGAAAAAAAAAAATTGCGAGGAAGTGAAAGTATTTTACGACAGATTATGTTCTAAAAGCCGAATAGAAGACTGTAAAATATTTAGATATGGCTCACGATATTCCTATGCTGACATTGCAGGAAAAGACTTCGCTGGAAGGGGAAATTACTTTAGTTAAAGTAATTTTTGCGCTTAAAATATGAAAAAATTACAAAAGCCTTGTCTCCGATGGATTTACTGCTGATATATTTTAAGGACCAGCCCGAGTGGAAAGTGATTTTTTTTGCTATATTTTAATGTCCGTGTTTAATTTTCGCAAAAAAACAGTTGCATTTATTTTTAACTGAATAAAAACCACACCAAGCCACTTACGCTCACCTGTTCAAAGTGCGGAAACTGGAAATACGTCACTTGTGTATCAAGCTGAAATAATTATGGGAGTGCCTTCTGAGTACGCGTACGGTGATAAGCATGGACCTATCTTCTAGATTAAAAAGAAGAAATGTAAAAAAATTTAAAGATAAAAAAAAGAAGATAAAAAAGACAAAGAAAAAAAAGGCATCGGTATAGCCAGTGCTGCATCGTCAGTAGTGCTTCGTGACTTACCAAAAGCAGACGTGAGCAGAGGGTCGAATACAGAAAAAGAAATAGCGAAGGTAAGTTTTGAGGTGTTGACTGCTAATTAATATAGGGTAACATCCAAGGTGGCGGTCGGAAATTCCTGGGACATTTTGGGATGCAAAAGAAAGTGTTATATTTGTGTCCTTCAGTGCGCGTATGCTTCTTTCAGATATTTGATCTAGATCTAGTTTCTGAGCAACCGTGCACGCTTCCTGAGTGCTGATGTCGGCAAAACATTTGCCCGTTTACAGACGGAATCAAAGTCACCTTTGGTTTAAATGTTGACTTTATTCGTTAGATATGACCACGTTTGAGTGATTCTGACGATATTAGTGGCACAAAATGGCGTTTAAAGTTTCCCAGAAATTTCCGACCGTCTATTGCCTTAAAACAGCTCTGTGTTGTGTGTCAGCGTGAAGCGGTATGTCCGTATTTTTGACATGAGGAGGGTAGTGTTAATAACAGAAACACTACACCGTGTTCATATGCACGTCAGCAGTGTGTGTACTGTTAATACGTTATTTAGTGATTAATGGCTTGAAAAATCTGCGTAAGCAGACCAAAACAAACATAATGACAACGTATAATGCAGATTTCGTTGGATAGGGGTGCCCACCCTTAGTTGCGTGTGTATCTGTGGCAGATTTTGTGTGCTCCTAAAATCAGTAACTGGTAATGTGTTTAATGATATTATTTTTGTCTTTGATGTGTATCATGATTTGAAATTGCTGTGATTCCAAAATGCTATGATTGCTTGTTTGTTTATTTACGTGAGTTTTTATTTTTGAAACTGTGTAAAAACTGTGAACATATAAGAGTTGGTGTTGTGCTGAGCATGGCAACAAGTGCTTGGCTGGCTGTCAGACAAAGGCTAAGGTAACATTATTATATTACTTGTAAATAATGTTGTTTACACATCAGTTTTGACTCTGTGTTTCAGTCTGACAGAGAGCTTCCACCAGTTATCCATTGTGTATCATACTTCAACTCTGAAGACATCTGCGAAGCTCTTGGGAAAGTACAGCTTCCATGGTGCATCACAGAGAACTCTGCGACAACTATCCAGCTTTAGGAATTAGGCTGAATAGACTGCTTCTCCAGCTACACATTATCACAAATCCAAAACCCTGCATTAGATCACCTTCACGCCAGCTCCTGCTTCTCTCCATTGCATTGGAGCTTCAGAATCAACAGATTGAACCAGAAAATTGAAGTCAGTTATCATGTGGGCACCCAAACGACTGTGACCAAACGTGCTGCATCAAGATTGCTAATTAATCCGTGCGTGTGGGTTGCTCATATATATAGCTCATGCAAACATCACATGCGGAAGTAAAGGAATCATTGAAATATGCAATGAATCATGCAAACCTTGAATAATTCACGCTTTGCTAATATAAAAGTTTGAAGGAAAAAATGCAGAACTTGTGGAAATTATATCTTGCTTTCTCTTGGTTTGTTGATTGTATGTAACCCGGACGTGTGTCTACCCATACAAATGCAGGATGTGGCATACAGTTAATTTAATGTGAAAAGCTTAACTGTGCCTAGTTATTATCACATTTAATATGTACCTGATTATTTTACATCCTAAAGAATTTTGCTGCTCACCACCAAAAAAAGAACAAGAAATGTTTTTCATATTATACGCAGTGCTCATGTATACATTTGTTATTTCATCTTCAAAGTAAAAACATACAACTGATGCCACAACACACACACACACACACACACACACACACACACACACACACACACACACACACACACACACACACACACACACACGCGCGCGCGCGCTACAGCAACAAATGCTAATGAACAGAATGCAGAAATTGCAGTCATACTAACAGTAACACTAGTGTTGAAACACTTTGCCACATAACGTTTAAGTTGAATATTTAAGCCAAACAACCATTTGGCAAGAAAGATATCTGAAGGGGGTTGTATAATTCTGATCAAGAGCATTGTATGAGCTGTGTCAGTAAAACTGTAAACTCAGTCACCATCCTACTGACCACAGTTGTTGTTATTTTTTCGTAACAAATTAAGATGAGGCGTGAAATAATCTTTTTAACAAATATGAGACTGAACAAATTCCTGGGACACTGAATACGCCATCGTAGGTCAGTGGGGTTAACTGATGTTCCTCTTGTGTTCATACGTTGTGAATGCAAATACAAATTTGTGACGGTGAAATGCCGTGTGCATATAATATATATCTTGTGTTGTTATGGCAATAGTCAGTCGGTTAATGTTATTAATGTCTATGAGCTAACTACCACAAAAACCGTTGTTGTTTTAAACTGCCTGCTTCTATAAGTTCTTAATCAGAACAACTACCCACTTTTTTTTAGAAAACAAATCAGATACCAGGACATGGCAGCATACATTTATAATTTTTCTTTGACATCAAAGTACTCCAGATTTCCTGTACTGTCAACCAAAACAATGAACACACTCGGCAATCACTGATGCAGGTTTACTTTCTTACAAAGTTCTCATGCCTGATCCAAATACGTTTGCAAGTTTAGTGGTGCATACTGCTGAAATTATTAGTGCAGTTGGATTCAGGCAAGGACAATGCCACAAGTGACAATATATACTCCCCTCACCCCCCCCCCCCCCCCCGCCCTGCACACACACACACACACACATACACACACACACACACACACACACACACACATACACAAAAGAAAAGCAACAGCCTCAGTTCATGTTGGCACGCACTACCCACTACACTCTTACACACATATGTACCATGAGAGCAAAAATGTGATGATGGTGGAGACTGAGTGGGGGCGGTCGGAAATTACTGGAACACTGAATACGCCATTGTAGGTCACGAATATCATCAGAATCATCCAAACAGTGTCATACGAATAGCAATACCAATAACAAGATACTTTATTAATCCCAGTGGGAAATTAAAGCTGTCGTTCGATCGCACAACGAAGAACATATCTCAATAATTCTAAATCATGAACCACACGCATATACACACTCTTAGACATACGCCTCTTTTCTCTCAGTCTGCATACACTAATATATACTTAGTTACAGCAAACCCAAAATTACCTGGAATAATGCTTTCTCTGTGTAACCGAGTGTATTGAGTGTGTTTCGGGCTATGATCCTTTAACCTTTCTTTCCTGTCCTTTTTCTTTTTTGATTGGGTGGGAGTTGTATGGCCCCAGTTATCTAAAGTGTTAAAACTTGTGCGCTGGACCCGCCGCGTCCTCTTTCCCCCAGTGTCCCTGTAGTAGCAGGTCGTCAGTTAGTTCGAGCTGCTGCCTATGCCTCTGATTCAGGGGAGAGCCTGTAAGGAGTTCTTTTTCTATGGCTTCTTGTTCTGTTGTTTCTCATTGCTGTAAATGGTGTCTGTTACCATGTTCACAACGTGCCTTGATTTTGGTTCCAACATATGAGAAATGATTGCCGCGGCCTGGTTGCAGCCATGGCGTCAGTGTAGTTTGTATGTGTGTTCAAATTTCAAGCCTTTATGCTGCCAAGTGACCAGCGCTTCCATCATGATATGTAGCTAGTATGTTATGCTGCCATTGTTGGGATGTTCAGTTTGAGTGATGCTTTGCCGATGCAAAGTTAACCCTCCAAAGTATGGGTCCTTTGTCGGTGTGGCCGTGCATATCTCTGCGCGGCACAACTTGTTTCTACCGATCTATGTTTCTACATGAAATCGGTGATATATTATGGCTAAAACTTTGAAGATGTTGACTTGATAGTTGTTGAATGTTCATTTTACTAGTTGAATATGGTTTAGTGCATAGGAGTGATTGTATAAACTGTGAGACATGTCATTCTGTTTTAACCTAGCTTTTGTATGGCCGAGTCTTGGGCGCGCAGACTTTCACTCTGCTTAGCTAATTGTAAACCCTTTCTGGATCTTTGTGCGTGTACCCGAACTGGCCGGTGATGCGCGTCAGTAGTGGCAGTTAGGTCTTTGTGTCTGTTCACTAACCGAGCAGACAGGCGCAGCCAGATCAGCGCTTAGATTATTGATGTGCTACCCGCGTCAGTAAGACCCTTGACGTTGTTCACAGATATGCTCTGCTAGTCAGTAACAGTGACATGCTGTAACCCTTTTGTACAAGCGTTAAGTAACAGGGCTGGAGCCGGTCAGTTTATGACTGACTTCCTCCCGCTCACGGCATGGTCCCAAGTGCCACCCGTGTCACTGTCCGTCTCGTTGTGTCCTTAAAGTAAAAGTCCAAGGTTTTTAAGTATGCAAAATGACCATCGAAATTTTTTAAGTATGCAAAATGAACATCGAAATGACTGCCAAATGAGTCACTAGTTTAAGATTTACTGAAATAAAAATAAAAATAAATGTTTAATTGGATTTTTAATCGATTTTATTTTCTGTAGGCTTCCCCGGAAGTGACGTCAGTCTGAGGAGTCAGTGCGGTTGCCATCTTAATAACAAAAAAAATTAAATTTATAATGCGCCTGTCCCAGTTCTGCAAAAACGAGCTCCAAGCACAGTACAGCTTCACATATCAGGCACAATACATAGCTAAGAAATACTTGTAATAAAAACAACAAAAAGAAAAAAACAGTATCTAGTTAATACAGTTGCATCTGACATGACAAACTGATTTTAAAATTTTGTTTCCAATAAAAATCGTATTACTGTAATAATTTAAGGCATACACGGACTAACTTGATTAATTTTGATTAAATTAAAATACACTAGCAGTTCAACAGTAAGACAAAAAAATTAAACAAACAAACAAAAACAAGAATTTTTAGAAAATCAAGTTTCTTAAATTTATATTTCACTTAAATGACATGGTAATAAACTGGCTAAATTATTAAGATCATCAACTAAAACAGTAAAAAGAAAAAGCAACCCCATTAACTAATAACATCCAAGACACTGCAAATTTTTCAGATACCTAAGTAAGACATTAAAAATAAAATAGCAAGTTAAGACAATCATTCGTGCGCACGTACTACACAGGATATACAGATATACAGGAAACTCAGCTTTGCTCAACACCCTTGTGAAAGTCATCAGTACAGATGCTTTTTGAAGAGAAACGTTTTCAGATTGGATTTGAAGGAGGGGAGACTTGGGGCATCACGCAGAGGTTTGGGGAGGGAATTCCAGGTCACAGGTCCTATGTATCAGAAAGCACGCTTTCCATATTTGTTGAGTTTGATGCGTGGAACAGTCATGAGACCAGCGTCTGCAGAACGCAGAGAGCGGGAAGGCTGATAGACTGAGAGAAGATCAGAGAAGTAAGCAGGAGCAGATGAATCTCTGCTACGATAGCACAGGGTGGAAATCTTGTACTCAATCCGAGCTCGGACTGGCAACCAATGCAGAGATCTGAGCAAAGGCTTTGCATGGTCTCGCCCTCGTCTGCCAAGGACAAGACGAGCTGCATTGTTTTGTACTCTCTGCAAGCGATCCAGCCTATTTTCCGGGAGACCTGCCAGCAAAGAGTTGCAGTAGTCCAACCTTGGCAGAACGAAAGATGAAACCAGATTCTTTGTTGCATCAACAGTTACATGGCGCCTAAGATGTCCTATTCTGCGTAATTCTAGAAAGACAGATCTGCAGAGAAAGTTGACATGTTGATCCATGGAAAGATTGCTGTCAAGATAAACCCCTAGGTTTCTAACTTTATAAGAGAATGGTATAGTGGAAGCAGACAGAGTCAGAGAAGAGGTTTCTGTAACAGATTTAAGCTTTGCTATAGTTCCAACAGGCATGATCTCCGTCTTGTTGTCATTCATTCTCAGCCTGTTGCAAGCCATTCAGTCTCTCACAGATTCTGCACAAGACTGGATGTCCAGCAGAAGTTAAGCAAAGTGCTCAGGGCTGGAAGATTTGTGCAGCTGCGTGTCATCTGCAAATAAGTGGTACAATGTGTTATGGTGCCTAATGACATGGCCAAATGGCGTGATGTACATGGTGAACAGTACTGGGCCCAACACAGAACCTTGAGGTACACCATACCTCAACACCGTAGGCTGGGATGCCTTGCCTCCAGCCAATACTGTCTGGTTACGTTCAGTCAAATATGACTCAAGCCATCGCAGCACTACACCAGATATGCCAAAGCTCAGCCGTAGTCTCTTTAGCAGTATATTGTGATCAAGCGTATCAAATGCTGCTGACAGGTCCAGGAGTGACAGAATGGAAACAGATCCTCGATCACAGGCCATGAGCAGGTCGTTTGTGACTCTCAACAACAATGTTTCAGTGCTGTGGTCTGCTCTGTATGCTGACTGAAATGGCTGAAGTGTGTCTGTGGCATTCAGATGGTCAGACAGCTGTTGAAGGACAACCTTTTCATGAATCTTTGAAAGGAAGTGTAGGTTGGAAACGGGGCGATAGTTCTTAAGCACATTTCTGTCTAAGTTGGGCTTTTTTAGAATGGGAAGCACAATAGCTTGCTTGAAGGGTAGGGGGACAATACCAGAAACAAGGGATTCATTGATGATGGCAGTAATGGTGGGGATCAAATCATCAAGACACTCATGCATTAGGTATGCTGGGACAGGATCAAGCATGCATGGCTTCTTTGGGGCTTTAAGGATGATGTTCTTCACTTGCTGCTCTGTCACAAGGGAGAAGGTTTCAAGAGTGGGACCACAGAAGACCGAGAAGTCAGGCTGTCTAGACGTTGCATCAAGCTCATCCCTCAATTTCTGGATCTTAGTCGAGAAGAAATCTCCGAACGTATTTGGGAGATCGACAGTAGGGATGGAGCTTGGGAGGGTGCTGTCCTTCTTCTTGCCCGACAACTGATCTGTGATGTGGAAGAGATCTTTGCAAGAAGAACTGCTCTCGATCTTGTTGCACACGTAGTTCTTCTTTGCTTGCAGAAAGAGTTTCATTCACCTTCTCGCGGTGGTGGATGAAGATTTGTCTGCGCACAGAAAGTCCTGAATTTCTCCAGCGCCGTTCAGCACATCTTCGTTGTTGCTTCGCCTTCTTGATCTGCACTGTAAGCCAGGGTGCGGAGGGGCGGTCAGTGATGCGACGATGTCTAAGAGGGACGTGTTTGTCAAGGACCTCTGGCAGACCAGAGTTGTAGCTGTGAAGGAGGTCAGAACCGTCAAGTTGAAGGGCACCAACATCTGCCTTGAAAGCATTTAAACTGACCCTTCTAATGTCACGTGAGGAAACATCGCGGGTCGCACGGGCTGGTTTCCTAAGGTTGAAACTAAATGACATGACAAAATGGTCTGAGAGTAGCTTATCAACCACTTCTATGTCCTGGATGCTGATGTCTTCACTTGCAATCAACCAGTCCAGTGTGTGCCCACTACGGTGGGTTGGAGCGCTGATGTGTTGGACGAGGTGAAGGGTGGGAAAGAGTGACATCAGCGATTTCAGGTTGGGGTCAGAGTTGGAGTCAAAATGAAGGTTGATGCCGCCAAGCACGACCAGTTTCAGACACCTGGTGGCAAGATCTTCCAGCAGTTCAGGAAATTCTGTCATGAACTGGGTGGTTTTCAGCTGATTCTTTTTGCTGGGTGGGGGACTATAGAGACACAAGACAGTAAGAGACTGATCAATGTAGTTCAATTATCTCAGATTCTTCAGTAAACTGTGTATGCGTGTGGTCGACAAAAAAGTTTACTATGCCGGCCTACTGTGTTGCCGCGAACTGTAACAATTCGCAGACGACCCCAGGTATAACAATGCACGAGCTCCGGCGTTTTACGTTTATACAATTCAAACGAGCTGACTTTCTTGCTGCGCCGCATCACGCCCATTCGTGTAGCGAGCACTTCAGTGAGTGCGATTTCGCAAACCCCATGGAATACCGCATGGGGCTTGTCCGGGACTCTTTCAAAATCCTGGCTGACAGGCTCAAACTGATACGGCTCTATCCTCGTGGGTCTCTCGGGCAAAGTGTCAGTTTCGTCTTCGGAGCTCGAGTTGGCCATTTTGCAGCGACTCCCCAGGGTGAAGTAGTAGGCATATGGTCACGTGATTTGGGCGTCATGGCGACGCTTTCGGTACGACAGAAAATGCCTTTTTTTCGTGCATTTACAACCCTCAGATCACAGTTTCACCTGCATCATCGTTCTCAGCGAGCTTTAACGGAAATCTTGTCAAAAATCACCCCTAACCTTGGACTTGTCCTTTAAGTGGAACTGCTGTAACAATGATCTCACTCTTCCTGTTTAGTTAAGAATGATCTTGGTAATCCGTATTTTTCACTGTTACTTTATTGTGTACTATTAGATACTGCTAGTTCATCAGTTAGTTGGCGGGCCGTCTCTTGTATGCTCACCGCGACACTGTAAAATAGGTTTTAAGTATAAGTCATGCACACAAGTTACGTGCTTGATTATTAATCATTTTGTCACAGTTACCATTATGTATTATAGTAACCTACAGGTAAACTACATGATTCTGTATTTATTAGATAATTGCTGTTGTTTAGGCTTTACGTTTACTTTCATGTTCTAAATGTTTTGTTTGCTTGTGTCTTTTTCCAACACAGACACTGTTTCCTGGTTGGTGCAAATAAAAGTTATGTTATAGCAACCTCTGATTTGTGACTCTTCATCCATGCTTCCAACCTGCTTCCCTTACTCCCCACCCCGCTCCCCTACATCTGTGTCAAACGAAAACGTAAAAACTCTCAAATTAAATAACAATCATTAGGCTAACACATCCCCAACCCTCCTAATATTTGGTTTAGAGGAAGCGCATAAACCAAATAATTTCAACAAAAAGTGAGTTCTATTCCATATTTCTGTCCTTTGTTGTGCGTATACTCCTTTCAAACATTAGATCTGGATCTAGTTTTCGAATAACCGTGCACACTTCAAGTGCTGATGTCAGCAAACAAATCTATTGTGTACTCGCCCATTTTTAAATGCTGCCGTCATTCGCTACATATTATGACCCTGTTTGAGTGATTGGAATGATATTTGTGTCACAAAATAGCGCTTAAAAAGTCCCAGGGTATTTTGTCCTGACCGGAAAAAATAATTAAAAAACTGGTAGAAAACAACAACAAAAATGCTCACCATTCGATACAATCCAAGTGGCTGCCATGTTCGCAGTCCACCGGCGTCTCTTCCTGATCACTGCTATCGTCAGTAGATCTGTTTTCTGCTGCATATGGTTCAAACTGGTACGGCTGTAGGCCATATTGTTTGCTTGCATCTTCTGGTAGTGTTTTATCTTCTTCAAAGTCGCTGCTTTCGCAAGATAAGTGCAGGCACGGTAATCGTAGTCTTCTCGCCATGTTTCCAGTGATACACAAGTGACGTAACAAGCCGGATCGAACCGGAAGTTGCAGTTTTGTTGATTAATGGTGAACATTTCTATATTTCATGGTCGATGTTGAGAGAACAAGGGCGCGGGCGTGCCTGCGTGTGTTCTTTATTGGCACTGTATGTGCACGCGATCTCAAAATGTTCGTAGTTTTTTTGTGCTTATTTATTGTTTGCGTGTTTATATTCTATTGATTTGTGTATAAGTATTTGCGCATTGTATTTTTTATCTCTAAGTTGTAAAGCGCTTTGAGTCTTCAAACGCACTCTATAAATTCCCTATTATTATTATTGTGCTGTTAGTTCTCTATATATTTTGTTGACCTTATGTTTGTATGGTTCGCCTCGGACTCACGTTAGGTGTAATCGCCTGGTCAATACTCGTGTACATTACATGTCCAATAACAAGGAGAACAACATGTAAAAACAAGTTGCTGATTTTTTCCTCAGAATGTGAACAAAGCGACCTACAAAAAGACTTCCTCAAATACCCTGGCGTGTATCTCAAGTCCTTCATTGCCGACGATACCCTACCAACGGAGGAAGACTGTTTGGAATGGTGCCGCAACGTGCAGACGTCTCGTGGCGCCATCTTCAGTTCCAGAAGTGAGAGCTGTGCCCTGATGGACACTACTGTTGAGGGCGCCCGCGGCCATAAATTGTTTTATGAATTTACTGTTCATTATTTCTTCCCCCAGGTGACGTGAGGATCGGGGCAGGACTCTATGATTGGCGGGAGCTGCCACAAGTATCATTTTTTCGCGACAAAACGTCTTTTGTCGCGACAAGCATACTTTTGTCGCGACAAAACACGTAAACACCTCAGTCTTCATTCAATAGACCCCTTTCGTTTATCTCGCTGTCGCACAGCGACAACCAATCAGAGTCGACTACAAAGTTCTACAGTTCCTCCACAGCGGACGCTGGTGGTCATGTGCTGACACTGACTTGGTGCGTACTGAGATATGACCGGGCTGACAGACATAGTCAAATTTCCGGTTCATTCAGTCCGTTTACTGAGAAAGAAGCTCCGCCACCTGGCTGGCCGTTGTTATTATAAATGTTTTTTCTTCCCTGGGTGAGCCGGGTGGGGGCTATCCGCTCTTGCGATCCAAGTGCGCGCGATCCGCCTATAATTTATGTGTGTTTGTGGGGGATTGGAGTGGGGTATAAGTGTGTGTGTGTGTGTGTGTGTGTGTGTGTGTGTGTGGGGGGGGGGGGGTTGCGTGTTTGTGTGCGTGCATGCGTTCGTGCGTGCAGGCGACTCTGTGAGTGCGAGGGTATTGTGTTTGAGTGTGTGTAAGTTTGACTTTGCTTTGTATCACTAAGTATGTGTAGCAATCTATTATTATACTAATGGTTTTTTTAAATATTATTTATGCATTCCATGCTTTTGTTTCATTTAATGACAAAGCGCTTTGAGTGGCTGAACGCACACTATAAATACCATATTATTAATATCAGTTATATAATTATATCATGGCTCACGCATTAGGCAGAGTTTGACATATCGGTTCAATTTGTGATGACGCAGTGAGGAATAAGTGTGGAACCTCATCAGAGAGCCAGACCCCCCCCCCCACTCCCCCACCCCCCCACAGACACCTTTTTTCTTTCTTTTCTTCCCTATTGTACCGATTCTGTGTAACTGATGCTTAGTCTGCGGTTGTCCCCATTATTAATTTGCTGCGGACTATAGTTTTTTTATTGACTGGTGTGTCTTGGTGGCTTTACGATTAGGCTTGCTGGTAGTCCGCCTACTCCTCTTGTTTTGTTTTGTCAGGTCAAGCCAAGCGCGCGTGCACGCACACAACTAACGGACCAAGGTAGCCTCATAAATTATTCCTAAAACCGGACAACAATCATGAAATCTGTGAAAGCCAGAGAGAGGGAGAGAGATCAAATTAGCCTAAAAGATTGTACATATAGTAACATTTTAGATAAGAGATCAGAAATTAAAGGTGTCATCACAGAAACACCCTCAACCTCACATGTACCCTACACTCACACGTCGTGGCAAAACGGCCTGAACAATAATAATGCAGTTACTCCCCAGCCTCTCTCACGCACACACTGATATTATCTCGCCGGTTCTGACAACAGTGATATATATACTGTAGTAATTAAGTGCACAGCCGGTACATTGGAGTAAGATGGAGAAAAAACAAACGGGGAGGGTGGGGGAGACACCACACACACACACACGCACGCACGCACGCACGCACGCACGCACGCACGCACACACACACGCACGCACGTACACACACACACACACACACACACACACACACACACACACACACACACACACACACACACACACATAAGGAACACTTGCAACTTCATTCTCCACAGACTGGGGACCATTCTCGACTGAGTCAGCGACGATTGCGATATCTTGCCTTATTACTGAAACTAAAGGACAGCCGTTTCGCGGAATTCTTTATTCGACCAGTGGTCACACGGCATTGATGTTTTCGCGCATCTTGTCCCCGTAAAATGCGAGGTTTACAATACTACTAGTACTAGGGAAATATAGCTATGCGCTCGGCCAGCAACCCAGCTGACGCGTTCCCCCCTACTTCCCGCAAGTCGCGTACGCCAGTCCATTGCGCATGCGCGAAGACTGAAGTCAGCGACAACCAATCAGAGACGACTACAAAGGTCTACAACTCCTCCAAAGCGGACGTAGGGGGGACGTGCTGACCGGACTGAATTATTTTGCATACCCAATGGGGATCATTCTCGAGTCGGCGCCGATTGCGATATTTTGCCTTGTTACTGGAACTAAAGGACAGAAAGGGGGTAGTGGGTTACACGGTAGTGATCTTTTCCGCCCATTTTGTCGCCGTGAAATGCGAGGTTTTTACTACTAGTAGTACCATGGAAATACAGCTATGCGCTCGGCCAGCAACCCAGCTGACACATTCCCCCTACTTCCGACAAATCACGTACGCATGCGCGAAGATTTAAGCGAAAGGGGTCTATAAGAGTGCTGAGACAATCGCCAGTCAAGCCTTGAACGCGAGTGGAGCAAGTCACATTCGCCCAATCGTCCGTGTCTTAAGCCTTGTGGGACTCTTCGGTGTGTGTACCGCGTCCTGCAGAATACGTGGTACTAACCGTGTTTGTGTCTACCGTGCTTCGGGATTCAGGTGAGACATTCCGGTGTTTTCCAGGTGTCGGAGATCAGCTACTCCTCCTGCCCGGTCTGTAAGGTATCGTGTCTGTCTGTGCATACCCACTTACTTTTGCGTGTATAAACCCTGTAACCTCTCTCTCTGTCTCCGTACTGACTCCTCTCTCTCTCTCTTTCCCTGTTCGATTTTGTTGCTGTTGTTGTTCTTTTTCTTGTAGCCGATTAGGTATCTAGCCCCCATCTGGTGTTTTGTGTACGTGTGTGATTTTGTTGTTGCTGTTTTTATTGCTCTTTTTCAGAGTAGTCGATTAGTCGACTCCCCCACCCCCCACCCCCCACCCCACCCCCCCACCTCCACACACACTGATCTCTAGTTTTAAGAGTTTGTTACAGTTTGTCCCTAATATGTCTGCCCGACATCGGAGGACATGAAACCCCACATCATCAGCTGAGACAACATCTCTGAGTACGTCGTTCTCTTGGCTGTCCCAGGCTGGGCAGTCTCTGCCCTGACACAGCAGGGTGCCTGCAGGTATAACAGTGAAATATATGGTTATGGTCACCAGCTTTGTGTGATTACGGAATAGACGACTGTCATGGTGGGCTCACGGGGAGCAGTCTTGGCCAGGTGAATCAGATCTAAAGGGGCATTGTCACTATCAAAGTCACTGATCTCAAATTTGATGTCACTTTTCACAATGGAACGATATCGATACTGTACAGCATTCCTCCATATAGAATTAAGAAGAAAGAATTAAGAAGGCCATGATTTTGTGTGGCAGTAAGTTTTTCTTCCTGTCTTCAGAATACCTGCAAGCAGTCATGGCTCGTTTCTGTGTCGTTGTCGCCATTGTGGTGTGTTGCTTGGTGACCGACTCCTATGGCAGTGGCGGAGATCCAGGGCCTGGTAAGTATACCCGGGTGGCAGGTATGCCGAGTGTCTGGTATGTGGGTACCAGGCTGATGATCGGTTTACAGTATATCTGGTAGACGTACACGGTTGATGACCCATTTAACATACGTCTGGTACCCGGGTGGTTGCCGGTACAGCAGACGGCAGGTATAGCCGGTTGGTAGCAGGTCTCTCTCTCTCTCTCTCTCTCTCTCTCTCTCTCTCTCTCTCTCTCTCTCTCTCTCTCTCTCTCTCTCTCTCTCCCTCTTTCAGTTGGTGGCAGGTATACCAAGGTGATGGCAGGCATATAAAGCTTATAACCAGGTGGTGGCAGGTATATAAAGTTTATACCCAGGTGGTGGCATGTATACCAAGTTTACTCCTACCTTATCCCTTCCTTATTTCAACCACAGAGCAATCCTCGCTTCCCATTGTCACTGTTGTAATTTTCTTTGGTTTGTTTGTCAGCCTGAACTCAAAGTATACTTTAACTTCCTGTGCACATTTAACGTGACTGGCGAATACATTTCCCTGTATCCTTGCAGAAATGCAGCTATGTGAGAAATGTTCCTTGTGTGTTCAAGATAGTAGCTTGAAGCGATTGGATTCTTGACAAACAGATTGCAGATTGGTGTTTTTGTTCTATGTGTGGTGATTAGGAAAATGCATGTGGAGTACGGGAATCTCATAATGATATTTGCTTTATCAGCGAAAGTACTGCTGAATAAGCCTGCTCTTTATTTCTAACGGTTATGAAGCCATTCTGAATCTTCACATGTTTCAGTTAAGCAATATTGCCTTACATCAGTCTGTACAGTATGTGTGTGTGTGTGTGTGTGTGTGTGTGTGTGTGTGTGTGTGTGTGTGTGTGTGTGTGTGTGTGTGTGTGTGTGTGTGTGTGTGTGTGTGTCTGTGTCTCTGTGTGTGTGTGTGTGTCTTTCGCATAGTTATGCTTGAACCTTTGTTGATGTCTACATTATCTGTTAACTTTTCTGTTTGTTTGTTAAATTGCTGGTATCATTTTCCACGTCTATGTACAATATGTGTGTTATTATACTTGTTCAGCGCTTTGAGCCGCAAGGTAGGCGCTTGACAAATTTGCATTACTATTTAATTATTTGAAGCTTTCTTCTTTCTGTTTTAAAGATTAGCTCCTTTTGGTATATCCCGATGGTCCAAAACCTGTACCTGTATCCCCAGTGCACCCAGGGTGTGTATTTCTGAGATTGGAACCCCTCCCTTCTGTTACCCGTGCCCCCCACAAAGACAACTCTTCTTTCAAAGCCATCATCATTTGTGTCTGACATGATCTGCTTTGATTTTTAAAAGATATACAAAAAACTAAACAATACACTTCAGCGACTGGTCGATGAATGCTAACCCGTTTGCAATTGCGTGAATGTCAGGCAGTCCATGTGAGGATTACCACTTCCAATGTAAGGAAGATGGAAGGTGCGTCGCCAACTATTCCACCTGTGACGGGGTTTCCGACTGCAAAGACAAATCGGATGAGACCCTGGACTGGTGCCGTGAGTAATAATAAAAATAACAAAAGGGGATTTCTATAGCGCCCATCTACCACACAAGGTGGGAGAGCAGGGTAAGTGTATGCATCGAGTATGGGGGTTACCGGACGTCATGCACCGCAAGCACTCCATGCAGTATTCAGCCGGGAGTGCAGATCGGTTCCCGAGAGCTCATAGGATGTATGTGTGTATATACACACAATCATACACACACATACACATACACACACACACACACACACACACACACACACACACACACACACACACACACATACACACACACACACACACACACACACACACACACACACACACACACGGGTCATTCTCCTGAAAACTGGACCAAAGAGTGTGACGTTTTCCCGATGAAATAAAAATAAACTAAAACGTGAAACCTTTTAATATACCGCCATATTTCCGATGTAATGTGTTTGGAGAAATAAGGGAAATGCCACAATGGGTAAATGCATTGCTATTTGTTGTGCTGTGAGCCTTTTCTGGTAAAAATAGCGACATTTTCAAGGGAAGGTTAGCTGATCGCAGATATTTCCTTGGAATCGATTATGATGGAATAAAAACAGGTTTCATGAGAAAGAAGGAGGCCAGTTCTTACATACAAATGGTATTTATTGTGTGTTGCTTGCTATTAAGAGCTCCAAACAAAGGACAGATAATCAGTGTCTCGAACGTTACCGATGGTGTCTTCTGAGTGTGTATCACGATATTGTGACTTGTTCACAACAGAAACTAAAGAACTTTCTTTTTTTCATCAGCTTGGTAGATAACCACATTTCACCTGGTTTTTAATGCTTGTTTGATGGCCTGAGAGTAGATACGAAATTCTTCTTCAATGTTGCTTTACGTCCACGGAAGCGAGATGGCTTATTAGGGACGGGGACAGAGGGGACGAAAGAGTGAAGGTTCGACCGCGGATACCGCCCGAAAAAGACCGGAGAGTCCGTGGACCGCCGCCAGAACAGTGGAAGTGTTAAGGCGGTGTCCCCTCGCCATTGCCCAGCGACTTGTGCACTGCGCAATTGCTGTTTCAACTGCTGTGCTTGGACAGAGTCACAAAGACAATGTCCGTTGCACTGCTGTTGACGAACAATTTGGACAACTCGAGGCAAAAGAAGTCCAACTTTCGCAGCCCAGCTCCACCTCCCTACTCATCATCTCTTCTGGGCTAACTTGAAGGTCCAGCTCCAACCCCTCCTCTAAGATCTCTTGATCCTCTTGATCTTTTGATCTCGCCTGGAACCTTCGTTCTGTCATTTCTTCAGGGGTGGTTGACGTGGTAACATACAATGGTGTAACGTGCGAGAACGCAACATAATTGTTTCAGCTTGTACCATTGACTTTCGACCTACCCTATCGCACCAGTCCACATCAGATGACTTGTGGCAGCAACGTTTGACCTCTTTTTGCGCTGTGTGTTGTGTCTTATTTTACTAGAATAGGGATAGAATAGGGAAAGCACTGTGGTGTCTTCGGGGGCGAGGGATGTAACGCTCGTGACACATATTTGTTCCCACTCGGCTGAGTGTTTATATGCAACCTTTTGTAACCAAATTTGGTATTGTGGTGCACCACTATGAGCCGGAATGTCATGCGAAAAAAACGGGATTCTATCTTCAAGGTCAAGGTCACAGTGTGGGCTTATATCATGGAAATATCACAGTTTCTAATATATCTTTTATTAATTCTAAACCAGTGAGTCTTTTGCATCCAAACTCAATATGAGTGTAGATCATCATAAGCAAAGAAGTTTCCAGTGAAAATATTTGATTGCAGTGTTCAAGGTCAATGTCACAGCCAAGGTTAAGTGTCAGTTAATGTTAGTTTGGATATCGTATACATCGCTGAACCATTTGTAACCAAACCCAGTATGGTGAGACATCATTAGAAGCCAGAGTGTCATGCAAAAACGGGTTTCTGTCTTCAAGGTCAAGGTCACAGTAACTGAATTTCGGTTCATACAATGAAATTTGACCATTTCTATTATATGTTCTGAACTGCTGATTTGAATGTTGTTGTTGGCTTTTGTTTTGTTTTGTTGTTGTTGTTTTTTGCGACCAGCTTAGTTTGACAGTGCATATTTATAAGCTGGAGTGTCTTAAAGACATGAAAAGGTTGCTTTGCTGTATTCAAGGTCAAGGTCACAGTGAAGGTTCTGAACTTCAGTGAGTGTTTGCCCAGACAATATGTCTGATCGGTCAAACTTAGTATGGCGATGCATCATCATCACCAGCCAGAATATCATTAGAAATATCATTTTGCTATGTCCAAGGTCAAAGCCACAATCGTTTCTACTAGATCTTCAGAAATACTGAACCTTTTGGCAAGTTTTGCAATCCAAATTAGTTTGATGATTCATCATCACAAGACAGGGTAAGACCACACCTTCCCAGCCCCGAGAATTCGGTTGCCCAGAGCAGCAGTTTAAAAATAGCACAGCTGGCCTCACAGTGCTGCAGCAGAGGTCAGATGGGGTGCAACACTGCCACAGTGCCAGACCAGTGTCCATTTCATTGTGGCCTGTGTTGTTTACTATCTTAATGACCCTGTCTCAGCAAGTTGTGAAGTTTTTGTTGTATCATCGGTTGTGGCATCAAGGTTAGCTACAGCATTTTTAACAGGAAATTAAAACACGTTCTTACCAGTGTTTAACAGATGTCTAGCCTGGAATAAGTGACTAACTGCAGTGAACTTGTTTACACAAGTAGTTACTTAATGAGTTATTAGGTAAAACACTCTAGTTTTTTCATGCACAACAATGTCATGATTTGAAAGTTGAAAGCATTCTCCATGCACTACAGCCATCAGAAATGAAGAACTTAGTCTTACCTTTATCCCAGAAAGCATGAAAGACACCTGGTGGGACTAACTGCAGTTAACTTTTTTACACAAGTAGTTACTTAATGAGTTATTACGTAATACACTCTAGTTTTTTCATGCACAACAATGTCATGATTTGAAAGTTGAAAGCATTCTCCATGCACTAAAGCCATCAGAAATGAAGAACTTAGCCTTACCTTTGTCCCAGAAAGCATGAAAGACACCTGGTGGTTGGTAGTCCCATTTTATGGCCCCAGAGGTAACCCAAACATAATACTCCATTACAGTGGTTATAAAGAATCCAGCCGAAAGCGACTTGAAATGTTGAGTGTTTCTAGTCTATTGGGGAGGGCAAAGAAGAGTACGGGTTGGCTGCATCCTATAGTCTGTAAATTTCTACACAATAATACGCAACATATTACATAATCATTGTTAAGTCAGTCACTGACTACGCGTAACAGGTTGTCATGTTATGCCTGAATGCTGGAGAGACCTGAGTGTGGTGCTGACGTATGATGAACTGTAACTGTTTATCTTCTTTCTTGATTGCCCATGCTCGCCGCCTCTAGCTCAGTGGTGCATGCCCACTGTCTTTTGATTTAGCCATATGATTCATGAATGTGTTGTGTCTGGAGTTTGGTGATTGTATGTTGGCTGTCTGTAATGGCGTCTTGAAACTGCCACCACCGTGATTTCCACCGACTTTCAACCAAATTTGATCCTCTGGGATGACATTGTTAATGTTATGCCAAGTCAGCAAGTCTAGTGAGTCTGTGATGAACCTAGCTAGATCACTGACATACACACAAAGGGGTTGACTTCAGCTCTTTCCCATTGACAACTGCTTCACAGTTAAAATGAAGTTCCTGATTTTCAACATGTGTTTCCACTTGTATTTCCATTTCTTCTGTTCTCTCAGACTTTTCGCTTGCCAAATTAATGTTGCAAGCGTGCTTTAACAATCTCTTTTGGGCTCTGAACTGAGCGACAGATAATCCACCTAGGGTTTTTAATGCAAGCGTGACTTTCTTGTTGACAGTAATCTGCTCTTTGAACACTGACTCTCGTAAGCCTGATTTCAGCTCAGAATTCACTCTTTTCAGTTCCGCTTTATGTTGTGCAAGAAGTTGCTGGTTTGATGTCCCTGCCATTGCACTTCTAGCACTCTCCATTACTCTGCTTCTCTTGGGTTGCATTGACATTGAAATGGATTTACGAGACTTTGAAATTCGCATGTATGTTAGTGGTAGGCCTCCAGTTTTATAAGACACAATATGTTTGTCTGCTGATGAATTCTGTTTGCATCGTAGGAGGCTGGTGACAATTAGCTTCTCTTCCAAGTCAGACAATATTCTTCTGTTCCTTTACCAAGAGTGTCACTCATGTGACGCTTTCAGACTGCAACTGTTTGATTGGAGATGTTTGGCAATCAACAAAACTAGATCTTTCTGTCAGGTCCGTAGCATCTGCATCCTGGAGAATTGGCAACGTTTTTAACTGGAATGGAGATGTTTGAGCATCTGTAACTAACGTGCTTTGTTTTTGGGGCGTTGAACAGTCTGGTGGGTCAAAAGATGCAGAGGCTTCGCGCTGTCGCTTTTTTAACCACCTGTCCTTGGCTGGCCTTCCTTCTTTGTCCTGTGCCACATAGTGAGTGTACACACTGCAGCTCTGTTCAGTATGCAGTGACCAAAATGAGTCTGTCGTCACCCGCTGAGAAACATTGTCTGGTATATTTACATCTTTTGTCCTGAGTGATTTTTTTCATCACTGTATAACATCTGTTACACATTCTTGTGGCATGCTTATCAGTGTCATCTCCATTAATGTTCAGTAACTGCACTTGAATAATGTCTCTTTTATAAACAACTCACAGTTTTGGAATTGTCTTTTCTGCAATTCTGCAAAGTCCAGTTAAACTGTCTTGGTGATTTGTCTGAAATCCTGAACTGTCAGAACTCATCTTTGAACTTACAGTAAGAAAGTCAAAAGAATAAACACAAAAACTAAAGAAAACATCTCTAACGTATGGCCCCTGGAACACAGTATTAATGGTCTGCTCATGCTACCTCAAAGCCGGACAGCTTGAAACAGAATGGGGAACACTGTTCCTCTCTTTGCTAACTACACCACCTGTGACATGCAGCCCACAGAGCCCCTCCCCCCTCCCCACTCAGAAATCAGGCACCATTCCCTAAAGCCAGGACAAACTTCAGCAGAACTGTTTAGTTTATCAGAAAGGAGGAACCTTTGGCCCAAGCCTGAACTTGCAGGACCGGCCATCTAAAGTGGGAGACAGGAGATCAGGGGGGTATTGTTTGGAAAACTGGAGGCCCTCTACTGTCCCTTTCCACATGGCCCTGATTTATAACCAGTCCCCTGGCTGTGATTAGGCTGGTGCCAAACAACCCTGCATGCCAGAGGCAAGCTAATGATCCTACTGACAGACTGGGGGGAGAGGATGTGTCAGTAGTGTCAATTTGTGTCTTGAAATGCGGCATGAATGGTACAAATGAATGAAACAGAAAGCACTGCGCAGCCATGTTGGATAGATTCGTTGCCCCGGCAACCAGAGCCAGTGCAGGCGCACTGACCAGCAGAGCTGGGTCAGATGCCAGGAGAAGGTCAGCAACCGAATTCTGACCGGCACTGTAGGCGTGCGAAGGTGTGAGACACCGTGAACAGATTTTCTTGCTTTTACGCAGGGCGTGAAACGGAGAATATGGCTTGGGTGACTGTGGACTAGATTGCTGCCACTCTTAGTTATCAGATACCTAAAGCGGGGGTCAGTAGCTGTTCTAATCAAGAAAATGTGGAAAGAACCTTGCTTTTGTAATAAATATACTTGTTAATTAAGTGTTTTGGTCAATGGTTCAAGTATTTGATGCTTATATCCATTTGTACTTGTGATGATGTCCACATAACATGTGAGACAGATTACTAGTTAAATGCCATTGGTTATTAACTTTAGAAAGCAAGAAACAAATATCCCTCTGACATGTATATTTATATATACTGTTCAGACCAAGTCAGTGCAATGCATCCTCCCTCCTCCAAATTAATATAGTTTTTGTACATGATCTACCACCCTCTTATTTGTATGTTTTCTAAGAGTTGTGTTAGCCCAAATAGCAATATCATCTGCATACTGCGCCACATGTGTGTTATTTGATAATACTTTTGGGAGATCATGTATAATAATGTTAAATAGGATAGGTGCTATAATTGAGCCCTGTGGAATACCCATATCAATTGTTTTATTATATGAATATGTCTTACCTACTCGAGCACAAATACATATTTCGGATAAGACGTTTTTAAAATATTGAAACATCATACCAGTTATGCCTATATTTTTCAGTTTATAAAGTAGTCTGGCATGCCACACACTGTCGTAAGCCTTTTTAACATAACAAAATGAGGCCAGAGTACTTTGTCTCCTCGAAAACTGTTTTTTAATATGATTTGTGAGTTTTACTAAATGATCAGTTGTACACCTTCCTTTCCTAAAACCTGCTTGATTTACAGGGATCATGCCATTTTTTTCTCTCACAGTAATGTAGCAATCGTTTATGATCTTTTTTTTACATCTTACCAGCATGTGTCATATAATAATGATGTTATTACTGATATTGCCAATCTATTGTTCATAGTCCTGTGGGAAAATTAGTATAAATAATAATTATATGTTTTTGTTTTTTGTTTTTGTCTAATATCACCTCGATGGGAACAGACATAAAATTAAATATTGATTGATAGATTGACTCCAAATTAATTTGGGGGAAGAAAACAACAACAACTAAGAAAAAGAAATGTGTAAGCTATTTCGTGCATGTCTGTCCTTCGAATAAGACATTTTAAATCAAAATCGTTACAGAGGCAAGACAATTTGTTTTAAATGTCAGATGTGCCAGATATTCATTTATTAATTAGGAAATATTGTATAATAAAAAGACAAGAGTCAAACTGGCCACTGAGCCGACACTATTCATGCATTTCTGGTGTCTTCTGTAACGCGCGAGACACTGACCTATAACGTAACATAATGCACAATTAACCAAGTTCCTGTCACCCTGTCAATTTATGTCTTGAATTTAGGTACAGAAGAGATGTCAAGCTTTTACTTCCAAATAATAACATTAAACAATTAACACTTTGAATTTTTACCCTCTATATCACAGTTTTGACCAGTTTTCAGGAGACTGACCCAGATATATATATATATATGTGTGTGTGTGTGTGTGTGTGTGTGTGTGTGTGTGTGTGTGTGTGTGTGTGTGTGTGTGTGTGTGTGTGTGTGTGTGTGTGTGTGTGTGGATAGAAAGATAGACGTGTCTACCTATCATAATTTTACGACAGGCTTTCCAGAATGCTGAGAGTGTTTCTTCTTGTGGTTTTGTTAGGTGGTTTTTGTTTGTTGGTTTTTTGATAATGCAAAAAGGACTCCCCGTGTCATGCCAGATCCTGTAGCCACGTACAAATAAAGCGCTCCCGTCCTTGCTAAAGAACAAACAACAACAAAAAGAAAACAAAAAGAGCGTCCCAGGCTGGGTGCAGTGCTTTTGGTCGGTGATGGTGGAGGGTGTTTTCAATCAATCAATCAATTAATCATTCGGTATCTTTACTGGGGAGAGCAGAAATTGTCCTCAAGAGACAAATGTTTGTTGTTGTTTTTAAAAAGAGTGTAAACCACAGCTTGGTCTTTCTCTATCTGTGACCATGAGTCGAGAAGAGTTGTGGCTTCAGTTGTGGCCATGAGTCGAGAAGAGTTGCGACTTGACAGAAGCTGTGAATTCACCCACATTGTTCAAGCCTCTCACAGTTCCTGGAGAGATTCTCTATACGGCTGGCTTGCCAAGTTTAAAACAGTGCAAGTTTTGTTTTTGTTTTTCTTGAGAACTGCGCTACGTTGTTCTGGTTCCTGAAGCCTTTGATGGTCCTTGGTGCGATAGACCTCTTGTTCCGGATAGGAGTGATAGGCACGGCGGCCTGACGTTGTGTTAGAGTTCGTATAATTCGTTCGGTCCACTTGCTTATCGCCCAGCTGCCTGTTCCTGATGCTACACTCCCATCACCAAGGTGACAGGCAGTGATGAAAGCCTTTGCACATAATGTTTGATTCATTATGAGGGGCACAGTCACAGGACACTGCCGATAACCACAAACTGCTTAAAAAAAAAAAAAAAAAAAAAAAAAAAAAAAACACGAAGCGATGAATCGAACCGATTACCTCCGCTTACCAGCCTAACGCCAACGCCTTCCCGCTGGGCCAAAATGGTCGACAGTGTGCTAGTTTTGTCTGACTTTGCAAAGTTTGTTCCCCACAAATAGTCTCCACGATGGAGACACCAGTTTATCATATTGTGACGTCATAGTTTGCAGCTCTAAGACCAGTGTACCTCATTATAGCGTGACGTCCACTGATCAAGAGGTACATGGATAGCGGCTGGACAATCAAGAGTGTTGATCAGACTGAGGCAAATAGTCCCCCATGTTGGAGAGTTCAGCTGATCTCTTGCAGATTATTTGGAGCAGGATTTTAGTTGAAATAACATTGCCACGTTGTGCGGATGGGGTCGCAGTCGCCAAGGTTCCCAGCAGAGAGGCGAAATGGTTTCATCCTTCAAAGGGAGTGTGTTACTGGTACCAGTTTGATAGTTTAATGCACGGTATAATTACATCAGTCATATGAATGACTCTTAGATCCAGAGCTAAACTCTTCAGAAGGTCGTGTGTGTGTGTGTGTGTGTGTGTGTGTGTGTGTGTGTGTGTGTGTGTGTGTGTGTGTGTGTGCACTAAGAACTGTATTTGAGACATGCAACATGGCGCCCGTTCAGCTTCAGGGTGAGTGTCACGGCCGCTATCCTTGTATTCTACACAGTTGTCGAAGATGCCCAGAAAAGGTTAGTTCACCTTTTTGCGTTGTAACACTACACCGCCAGTCATGCACCACCCAACAAAGCGCCCCAGCCGGGCCCGTGTCGCCCATTGTGTAACGTCATTATAACGTCGTGTTCTGCAGCCCCTCCAGGAAACTGCAGTGGCCCCCACAAATTCCAGTGTGACAGCGGGGAATGTCTGCCGATCAGTTCCCGCTGTGATGGTCACAATCTCTGTGTCGACGGTTCCGACGAAGAAAACTGCTGTAAGTTGATGGTGACTGTGACAGTGGTGGTGGTGGTGGTGGTGGTACAGTGGAATACGCTTAAGTCGAACGTGCTGGGGAATTTCTTTTTTCTTCGAGTTCTCCGTTTTCTTTGACTTTCCCGTCCACGGCGGACAAGTCTAACCTTGCAGTCGAGCGTTTTGAGGCTGTACCTCTGGTGGAGTTTATGTACCTTGTATTTACACGCATGTCAGGTGAGTTACCGCAGGCGACGCAGGTCTTTGTTGTCGTGCTTGTATGACGTCATTGGAGTCCCCTTGTGTGTTGATGTTGCAGAAAGTGCTTCGAGTGAAGAGTTCTTTTGCTTGTTTGCTGTTTTTGTTTCTTTGCTTTGCAAAATGACGACTCCTGATCTTGATCATAGTTGTTTGTTTGATTTTCTGTATCAGTTGCTAGTGACGCCATATTTGGAGCAGCCAAACTTCAGTTTTTGACGGCTTCATAAGTTTTGTTCGTGTTTTCCTTTGCAAAAGCTACATTGTCAATAAGAAACAACAGCATCTGTCTTGAGCTCTGGCCGTGGTGTAGTGGTTTTGACTCTTGTGTGAAGTATAAGAGCGCCTTTGCCTCTTTTTTTCTTTCTTTTGTTGTTGTTGTTGTTTTCTGATAGCGCGCACGTCGCACGAGTTTATGACAAAACTCGAACAAAGTTGTGAAGATTTGTAAATGTAATAACACACCCAAAACAAGCATATGGCATCGATGACACATCATTACAAGTGATAAATGTGAAAAATAACACACCAAATAACAAGTCAATAACTGTTCTTTATATCTACTTGATATCGTTAAATATGAAGAACAAACACTCCAAATAACGAATCAATAATTGTACATCATTTATATGTAGGGAAGCGAGGCGGGGAGTGAAGGAAGCATAAATGAAGAGTCACAAGTCAGAGGTTGCTATAACATAACTTTTATTTACACCAACCAGGAAACAGTGTCTGTGTTGGAAAAGACAAGCAAATAAAATATTTAGAACATAAAAGCAAAGGTAAAGACTAAACAACATCAATTATCTAATAAATACAGTCACCATGTATTTTACCTGTAGGGTAGGCTACTATAATACATAATGGTAACTGTGACAAAATAATTAATAATCAAGCACGTAACGTGTGTGTATGGCTGGCACTTAAAGCTAGTATCTCACAGAGCCACGGTGAGTAATAATATAGTAATAAAGAGGATTTCTAGAGCGCCCATCTATCACACTAGGTGGCAGTACAGGGCGCTTTACAATAACACTAATCACACACACACACACACACACACACACACACACACACACACACACACACACACACACACACACACACACAGTGTCGGACATGGGGATGGGCAGGGCTGTGAAAAACAGTTTGACAGTGGTGGTGGTTGTGGTGGTGGTGGTACTGTCGAATACGCTTAAGTGGAACGTGCTGGGGAATTTCTTTTGTCTTAGAGTTCTCCGTTTTCTTTGATTTACCCGTCCACGACGAAAAAGTCTAACTTGCAGTCCAACGTTTTGAGGATGTACCCCTGGTGGAGTTTATGTACCTTGTATTTTCACGAGTGTCATGTGAGTTACTGCAGGGCACTTTACAATAACACTAACCACACACACACACACACACACACACACACACACACACACACACACACACACACACACACACACGCGCGCGCGCGCACGCACGCACGCACGCACGCACGCACGCACGCACGCACGCACGCAGACACACACACACACACACACACACACACACACACACACACACTTAGAGTGTCGGATGAGGGGATGGGCAGGGCTGTGAAAAACAGTCTAGAAACAATTATTAAACAGGTGCATCTTGAGGGCGGCTTTGAAAGAGGAGGTAGAATCAGAGTGGCGGAGTGTTTGAGACAAATTGTTCCAGACAGATAGGCCAGCATAAGAAAAAGATCTTTCACCAAATGTTTTTGTGTTTAGACGGGGGGTGACAAAGGTTCGTGTGTCAGATGCAGATCGTAACTGTCTTGCTGGAGTATAAGGTTGAAGGAGATCGGACAAATACTGAGGGGCTGTTCCTGAGATGGAATTGAAGCCGATAGCTGAAATTTTGTATTGAATGAGATGTGTTACTGGTAGCCAGTGCAGAGTTTCAAGAATAGGATGGATGTGGTCAGATTTCTTAGCTTTACACACAAGCCTTGCTGCTGCATTCTGAACTTTTTGAAGTTTGTCTAGTAAGTACTGAGGGCAACCTGAAAGTAAAGAGTTACAGTAGTCTAAGCGAGAGAGGACAAGAGAGCATACAAGGGTTTGGGTTGCTTGAGTGTTGAGAAGGTGTCGTATGGAACTTATATGCCTGATTTGTATGTATGCGGCTTTACACGTGTTGCGTACGTGTTGAGACATGCTGAGATTCGAGTCCAGGGTTGCACCGAGGTTCTTAACAGACGACACAAATGGGACATCGGCGTCTCCGATGTGAATGACAGACGGCAAAAGACTGTGGACAGACATTCTAGTATGATCATGGCTTCAGTTTTGTTGTCATTCAGTTGAAGTTTGTTTGCAGTCATCGAAGACTTGACATCTGTAGTGCAGGTCTGGAGAGTTTCTATCGACTGGTGAATTGCGTCTAGTGTACTAATCTTGTAAAGCTGGTTGTCATCAGCGAAAGCATGGTGACTGACTGCGTGCTTGCATACTAGGTTAAAGAGAGGTTGGGTGTAGAGTATGAAAAGCACAGGGCCCATTACAGAACCCTGGGGAACGCCATAATGGAGCGTATTAGATTCTGTTTATGGTGACTGCATGTGTTCTGTTACAACGATAAGACGAGAACCAAGATATAGCAGGTCCAGAAATGCCAAAGGGGTGCTGAAGTCGGGTAAGGAGAATTTGGTAATCTATTGTAACGAAGGCTGCTGAGAGATCTAAGAGTGTCAGAATGCATATTGTGTTGTTATCTATGGCTGTTAGAAGGTCGTTAACGATCATGAGCAGGGCAGTTTCAGTGCTGTGGTTAGGTCTGTAGGCTGACTGGAGAGGACTGAGAAGGTTGTTGTGGTTCAAGTGTTCGTTTAGCTGAGACAAAACTATTGTTTCTAAGACTTTTGAAAGAAAAGATAAATTTGACACAAGACGGTAGTTCTTTAAGTCATCATAGTTAAGGGACATCTTTTTCAAAAGGGATTTAACTAGAGCAGACTTGTAGACAGATGGAAAAACACCAGATACCAAGGAGTTGTTGAATACAGCAGTAATGCAAGGTAACAAAGAGGCAAGGCATTCAAGTAACAGAGGGGTAGGAAACGCATCAAGTTCACATGTTTTTCAAGGTGAGCTGAGTATCAAAGACACAGCAGTATCAGTTAAATGATGAAGGCTCTCAGTGTCACAGCAAGTGTACAAGACACGGCCAGTGTCAGTTAACTGTATAACCAGCATATGATGGTAATAAGTAACATAATAAGTAACACAATCAAAAATACAGTTTCCCAAGATTATTCTCAACTAAACAGAATAGTGAGATAATAGACGATTTCCGGAAATAACTGGCGAAGATAATTTGACATTGTTTTCTTACTCCGAGAGAGTGAAGTCCTCTGAATGGAGGCGGTAGCGGAGAAGAGCCGATCTGCGACAGTTTTAGATCTTCAGGCATAGACCTATTATAATTTATACTAGACTACCAGCTGGGGAAACCGACTATCCGATCTGTATGTTTCCCACGAACAATGAGTGTTTGCTCGGCATTTCTGATACCTTTTCTGCCTTTTGTTTACGGGTGTCCGTCATCTTCCCTACGTGCCCACTGTACCCCCAACAAAAGCGGGACTACTCTGTGCTACACCCGCAGGTCTGGACCTATATATACAGGCCCATGCCCGAAGGCACTTACCGAGTGCAGTCCCTTGGATTTCCGAAGATCGTCTATTGTTACAGCAGTTTCACTTAAGCACACAAAGAGACGGACAGTGACACTATTGTGACAAAACATTCGCATGACGGACCAAATCCAAGCTGATTACCGACACTGGCAAAGACAATATCATACAACCGCCATCTGTCTAGAAGTTTTATGTTGCAAAGCTTGTAGCTGACCAGCAGCTAATTTAGGAATCTGGGGGCAGCGAACAACGAAATAGACAGAAATGCCTTCGACTTATCCGAGTGGGAAAAGGGGAAATCGTGTTCAGCTTAGTTGAAATTCGACTTATCCGTTTTGGTTAGGACAAAATAAAGATAGTAGGCAAAAGCAATGCAATCTACAGTGGGTCACAGAGGAGTACATTTGAAAGCAATACTAGTGCACCCTTTAATGAAAATAACTGGCGTCAAACAACAATAACTGAAAACGGAAACAGAATAATTAACCGATGATCAAGAAGGAACCTGAACATTTATGTAAAAGTGCTAATCGTTAAAACCCTCATAATCTCCCAATTTATTTACATTACGCAATCAGTAGGATTGCAAGAAAATACTGTAAACATCATCAACCAGAAATTAAATACCTTCATGTGGAAAAAGAAATATAACAAAAAAGCTGTTGGCAAAAGTAAAACGCAAAATTCTAATGCAAGATATTGATGAAGGAGGCCTTAAAATGGTTGATATGAAAATTCTCCAAAATTCGCTCTACTTGAACTGGGTGTCAAAATTAATGGGAAGCAAATCAGACAAACCTCAATGCAAAAAACGCTTCTAAATCTCAGTTTCTGCAGGAAACAGCTTAGACATTTTCAACACACGCTGCGAATTGACAGACCTTATTGGGATGCCAAAACATGAGCAGAATTCTGGAGAAATATTCTGCAAACATGGCTGAAACCCCCGCAATCTGTTTCTCCAGAATGTTCTTTAAGGAATAATAACAACATCCACACACACACACACACACACACACACACACACACACACACACACACACACACACACACACACACAACTTACATATGAAAGACTGGATTAACAAAGGAATATTCAAAGAAAGACATCACAAACAACAGGAGACAAATAATATACTTCGAAAACTCGGAACGTGCAGTTGGTACAGCACCACATAGACTCTTTGAACACAACGCCGTAAACCTGCCGTGAAACAAGCAAGAGAACGCAGGAAACTACGGGCTGAAGATGACGAAGATCATGAACTTGAACATATTAATTAACAACTAAAAACAATTATTTTTTAAACGTGAGAGTTTCGAACACTTTTAACCGAGGAAGCACAGCCATATGCCACCAACTTTGGGGAAAAAACAAACTTAACGTGGACATAAGCAATACTCACTGGGAGTCCATCTTCCAGTCAACCAAAGAAATAGGATTGAGGGCGCTACAGTGGAAGCATTTGCACGCTATAAACCACACAAATATCCCACTCAACAAGATGGGAATCGAAAATTCTGACAAATGCAACGCATGCCATTCAGATAATAAAGACTACATGACACACGTTCTCTTCGCATATGCCAAAGTAAAACCAACATGGAAACTTCTGAGAGATTAGAATGGGAAATGAAAACAAAAGCAAACACTGAACTTTAGTCAAAACATAGCATTAATGGGATTACACCAAAACAATTTACTGACCTCAGAACATAACGTTGTTAACCACTTCATTGTCATAGCAAAGGTGTCTATCAGCAAATTCAAATAGGGCAAAGCATGCCAAATTGGTCTCATCTTTGAAAAAGAGCTGCTTCACAGGACACTTCTGTTGTAACCCTCTCTCTCTCTCTCTCTCTCTCTCTCTCTCTCTCTCTCTCTCTCTCTCACACACACACACACACACACACATACACACACACACACACACACACACACACACACACACACACACACACACACACACACACACACACACACACACTCACACTCAGAGAGAGAGAAAAAAAATTGTGTGTATAAATGCAACATTTTTCATTTGCTGTGACTGAATACGCGATAAGTCGTGGTCACAATAACTTAATAAGTATATGTTTTCCATTAATTGAATAGGAAGCACATCTTAAAAACAAAACAAAACAAAAAACAACTTCCTGAATGTACACGGATGCCCATCAATACTAAATCATAAGGCTATTCTACCTTGCACTGTACATAAAGCTATACTAATTTCCAGTGTACGCACATGACCATGTTGAAATGCATGCATGCAGTGCAGGTAGAATATGCAATGCTTATCCATTTAAAAACACACACATGCATACGCTCACAATCACATTATAACTAACATGTGCCGATAATGTGATTTGTATAGTAAAGATATGAAGCAACCATATTTAAATGTAAATGTAATTCTGTTATGTAAAGAAAGCTGAGCGAGTGAATGAAAAAATATATTGTAATGGACGGGTGCATGCTGTTTTGAAGAGAGAGAGAGAGAGGCCCCGAAAATGATGCGCTTCGTAAAAAGAAGAAGAAGAGAAAAAGAAGACTTAAGCGTATTCGAGTATTTCACCTTTTTTTTTTTTTTTTTTTTTGCTTTTGCTTTGTTTTGTTTCTTATATCACGTGTCTGGTATAGTGGGCAGTCTGGCTAGAGCTGGATGGTGTAGGGGTGGGGACTGGGAAGGATGGAATTATGGGTAAGTAATAATATGATGAATTTTTTAGTTGTTTGTATATTGCCGCTTCTTATACGGCACATTTACATTATTTTTCTTGCGTGTGTATATTGTTAGTTGTCATATATGTATTACTTTCTTGAACATGTTGCCTTCGATTTTTTTTATGATTTTTTCTCTGTCTCTCTCTCTCTCTCTCTCTCTCTTAGAAAATGTTTGGAAATGTTGGAAAGCGCAGTGAGTTTTTGTACACTTGTCGCCGCGTTCATAACCTCCCGCCTTGGTGGCGTGTTGTTAAAAGTTCGATGTAAGTCCAGTTCAGAAGTGGGCGGCTTGCGTGTTGTTAAAAAGGCCGACGTAAGTGACGATCAGAAGTGGGCGGTTTTTGTGATGCCAAAAGGTCGATGTAAGTGACGAACAGAAAAAGGAGGCTTGCGTGTTATTCAGATGGTTGCTCTAATGCCACATGGCAGCAATGAAAATAACGACGAAGGTCGACTGATGGCGAAGACAGTTCGTATCCAAATGTCTGGCACCTTGTTCTTGTGTTGCTGAAGATAGATTGTGTCTTAACTGTCTGGCTTCCACTTCTTGTCATGCTGTTTACGGTATTCAAGATTGTGTGTGTGTGTGTGTGTGTGTGTGTGTGTGTGTGTGTGTGTGTGTGTGTGTGTGTGTGTGTGTGTGTGTGTCCTGTCTAGTTCCCAGTTATTGTGAAGCTGGAGATGCTGTGTATATTGTCTGGCTCCCATGTTTTGTAATGCTGAAGGTGCTGTGTGTATTGTCTGGTTTCCATTTTTTGTGATGCTGAAGATGCTGTGTGTATTGTTTGGCTTCCAGTTTTTGTAATGTTGAAGAAGGGAGTATAAATACATGCACACTTCTTAGTCCTGAAGACGGTTTCTTCCTTACCTGGCTTCTAGTTCTTGGATTGCTGAAGAAGGGAGTATAAATACATGCACACTTCTTAGTCCTGAAGACGGTTTCTTCCTTACCTGGCTTCTAGTTCTTGTAATGCTGAAGAAGGGAGTATAAATACATACACACTTCTTAGTCCTGAAGACGGTTTCTTCCTTATCTAGCTACCAGTTCTTTGCTAAAATTACCTTACCTGGCTTCTAGTTCTTGTGATGCTAAAGTTGATGTTTGTCCTGTCTAGTTCGCAGTTCTTGTGATGCTGAAGATTGTGTGTGTCTTAATTGTACAGTTGCATTGTGTGTGTCTTAATTGTCCGGTTGGCCATTTATGTGATGAACAGAGCACCGGAAGAAACGATTAATAGGAAGAGTGGAGATGACAGTAAACGTTAACGGAAGAGATGATGATCAATGGAAGGGAAATGTCGATGACTGGAGTGACGATGGAGGTGAGCGAATGTGACGATAACGTTGCTTGCAGCTGACGATATAGGTGAATAAAACTGGCTCTCAAGGTGAGTAAACGTATTGAAAATGGTGGCTGGCAATGATGACGAAGATGGATGAAAGTGGTGAGAAAGACGAATACAGCGAAAACAGAAGAGTACGAAAATGAAGAAAGACGAATACTGTGACGATGAATGTGAATACACGTCACTATGAAGGCGCTTAATTTCTTTGTTGCTCAGGCGATTACGTTTGCCCCGAATCTACCTGGAAGTGCGAAAACAAGCATTGTATCAACAAGGATGAGGTATGCAACGGCTATAACGACTGTGGCGACGGTTCCGACGAAAGAAACTGCGGTAAGTTGGTGATTATGACAGTGGTGTTGGTGGTGGTGGTAATAGTAACAGCGTGCCTTTGATTTTGAAAGTATATGTATGTCTTGTCTGGTTCCCAGGTTTTACGATGCTGAAGATGGTGTGTGTACTTAATTGTCCTGTTGGCCATTCATTTGATGAACAGAGCACCGGAAGAAACAATTAATAGGAAGAGTCCCAGTAAACATGCCCGTACGGGCATGGTAGGGGCAGTGACAACAAAAGGCGGTACGGGCACCCAAAGGGCCCCTGTACGTTGCCCGTACGGGCTGCACACGGTGAAAGGTGCGGGCCACGTACCGCGCCCAGACCGTAGCCCGTATGGGCCCCGTACCGTTTTGCCCTACCGGTCCCGTACCGTCTTGCCCGTATGGGCCCCTTACCGTTTTGCCCCTACCGGTCCCGTACTTTCTTGCCCCTACCGGTCCCGTACCGTTTTGCTCTTATGGGTCCCGTACCGTTTTGCTCGTATCGGTCTTGTACCGTTTTGCCCGTACCGCCCTGTACTGTTTTGCCCGTACCAGTCCCGTACCGTTTTGCTCGTACCGGTCTTGTACCGTTTTGCCCGTACAGCCCTGTACTGTTTTGCCCGTACCAGTCCCGTACCGTTTTGCCCGTACCGGTCCTGTACCGTTTTACCCATAGCGGTCCCGTACCATTTTGCCCTCATGTTGCCCTTACAACCCCTTACCAGCCTATACCGCCCCCGTACCGTTTTGCCCGTACCGGTCCCGTACCGTTTTGCCCTCATGTTGCTTAACTACCCCGTGCGCCATCATGGAGCCGGCTGCTCCACCCCTTTCACTCTTTTCTTACGTCTAGTTTCGGTCTACCGGTCCTTTCAACTATATTTCATTCCAAATTTTTCTCCACGATACCTCTGTTTTACAGCTCCTTTCTTACAGCTTATCTGTATCTAACCAGCCATTCTCCTGTATTTATCTACAACAGAACTCTTCTCTATATGGTTCTTCTTGCTCTCTGCGGTCACCTTCAGACCCAGCGTGTTTGCCGTGCGCTGCATCCCGTGTCGGGGGAGGATGGGATCCTGTGGCTGAGGTCCCCCGTGAGGTCCAACACACTTCTTCGGTCCGGACTTCTCCTATACGGGTGGTTGGGTTGGCCCGACCCAATCAATCGGCTGGTCGTGCTTTGCCCTAATTTCGTTTAGAAGGCAGCGGCTCAGGGTCAGTGAGGGGATAGAAGTAAACTGAGTTTTTTGTCACCTGAGTATTTTGCATTTTGAGCTCTGGTGGAGTTTCCGCTTGTGTGCATCCCCTTGTTGGACTCGGTGGCGGGTGGGGACAAAACGTAATGAAACGTTACTTAACATACAGTGGCAACAAAACACCAATCAAAAAACGGGATGACGACTCAGATACGTATTCCGACAATGAGATGCTCATGAACAGTGAAACAAAGTGGGCCAGATTTGTTTATAGTCGAATCGGCGAATGAAGATCTGCCTCTGCAAAAGTTGTCTCCTTTTGCAATTCAGAAAGCTTTTCAGGCTATTGCCGAACACTGAAGAACATCAAAAGACTGAGAGATGGCACCTTCTTGGTGGAGTGCGGCAAAAGGGCCCCTGCCCAAAACCTGCTCCAAACAAACCGATTTATTGACAGACCAGTCAAGGTCTCAATTCACAAGACCCTGAACTCCTCTCGGGGAGTAATCAGGTGTCGGCACCTCGCTGACATGTCGGAGGTTGAGATCCGGGATGAACTGAGAGATCAGGGTGTGGTTGGGGTGAACCGAGCGACATTGAAGGAGGCTGAGGTGATCCCCACCAACACTCTTTTCTTGACGTTCGGTTCCCCAGATCTTCCGAAAAATATTACAGTCGGCTATCTAAAGGTGAAGGTGGCCTAATTTGTTCACAACCCGATGCGTTGCTTCAACTGCAACAAGTCCGGCCACATGAGCCAACGTTGCAAGGTTGTTGCGAAGTGTCCGGGTGGCGGAAAAGATACGCATGAAGTTCGATGTGAGGGGATCCAAGCTGTGCTCTAATTGCAATGGTCCCCACGTTTCATCGGTTAAAGATTGGCCGGTGTGGCAGAAGGAGAAGGAGATTCAACGTGTCCGCGTTGAGAAACGCATATCCTTTCCGGAAGCCAGACAGTTGGTTGAAGCCAAGATGCCGACTGTTGTTTCTGGAGGTAAGACCTACGCTGCTTCCACCAGAAGAGAGTCCAAATCTGTTGAATGTCAGACATCTTTAACCTGGTTGTTTTTAGAACGTCCACATAGGACGACTGAGTCTAACGTGCGTTCTTCTGGCGGACCCGGATCGGTATCGACCTCCGGGAAGTCGGGGACGGTATCGGCCGACGCCCGGGTTCCGTGCGAGTCCGTTAAGTGTTCGGAGACATGTAGGGGTTCAGCCGATCCCCACAAAACGGCCTCTAGGGGTTCCGCCAATCCCCACAAAATGGCATCTAAGGGTTCAGCGGCTCCCTCCAAAAGCGCACCTAAGGGTTCAACAGGTCCCTTAAAAACCGTGGCCTCGAAAGATGATACTTCACCTTCAAGGCGCTCACCTACCTGGTGGACGTCGAGGGGTTTTCCGCACCCCAGGCGCTCCGTTCCTTCCAGCAGGCGCCAGGTGCCACCCAGACCAAAAGTTGACAGGCTGAGCAAGGCGCAGAGGAACCCAGTTGTCTCCAACCAACACTCTGCCCTGTCAGATGACGAAATGGAATCGTCATCAGTTCTTTAAAGCTGAACTAGTGGTTTATTTCATTATTCAGTGATTTTTGAGAGGTTTTTAAGTTAACTTTGAGGAGATAAATCCACTGGCAAGATGGTATAAAGCCGCTATTATTGGAGTGCAGGAAACCTGTTGTTCTGCATAACCCTCTTGTTCTTTTTATCTGGTTATTTTAATGCTGATAGTCCATTCTTCTGACCTTTTTTCCCCCAAAAATATCGTAAATTTGTGTTGGGAGTTAGGCCCCTTGATATGACTCCTGTTGAGCAGCTAGGAGATGATAGTTGGTAGGTGGTATGTGCAGCTCTCTGCCATATGGCACTGGTATTTGCCATTAAGCATTGATATAACGTTTTTTTTATTTCATAATATATTCATCCATTCATATATCTATATCTATATATATATATATATACTTTTCTTTAACCTGGTATCGATAAATTAGACGGAATGGTCAACGAAACAGCATGTCCTAGCCTTATGCGCTGTCTAAATTGGGGTAAGATTGAAGGGACTAACGGTTTGAAAATTTATATTTTTGTTTATACATGAATTTCTGTTTTAAGTTTGCAGAGTGATTGGTTTTCTAAACTGACTTAACAAAGCATATATATATTTGAGAAAAGGTTTTCAGTTTGTGTTTTACCCACTTCTTACGACTGTTAAAACATATATTATAATAATAATAATATATTAATAATAATAATCTGAATACATATAAGTTTTTAACATGGACATATTTTTAACAGTTATTGTGTATCGACAAAATGTGTAACGCCCTGAAATAACCGTAATGGTTGACTGGGCGTAAAACGCCAAATTACTTACTTGTTGGAAGTCAGGAAAAAATATTTCGAACAGAAGTCTTTGTATTCACTCTTTCGAAATGTGAGTCCTGAAATAATTTTTGACTTCTTGCGTGATATTGGTGTGTTTTATAAAATATGAAGCATGTTACGGTAATGGTTATGTCAAGTATTTTTAAAGAATTGTTCAAATGTTTACGTAGAACGTTGTACATTTCCGTTTATAAATGTATTTTACAAAATATGAAGAATGCTAGGTAATGTATGTATATTTTTTAGAGAGTTATACAAATCTTTTACATTGAACCTTTTGAAATCTGCTTTATAAATAATCAAGAAAAAGAAAAAAAAGAGAAAAAACAAGAAAAATAAATAGTTGGTAGCCCTGATATAACCCTTTGTGGTTGACTGCAGGCTCAAAGCACCAACTAACTAACTAACTGCTACCCCTTACCAGCCCCTACTGCTCCCCTACCGTTCTGCCCATACCGCCCCCGTACCGTTTTTCCCGTACTGCCACCGTACCGTTTTGCGCGTACCGCCCCCTGTACCGTTTTGCCCGTACTGCCCCCCCGTACCGTTTTGCCCGTACCGCCCCCGTACCGTTTTGCCCGTACTGCCCCCCGTACCGTTTTGCCCATACTTCCCCCCGTACCGTTTTGCCCGTACCGCCCCTGTACCGTTTTGACCCCATGCTTCCTTACAACCCCTTACCAACCTGTACCGCCCCCGTACCGTTTTGCCCTCATGTTGCCCTTACAACCCCTTACCAACCGGTACCGTCCCCCACACCTTCCCAGCCCCGAGAATTCGGTTGCCCAGAGCAGTAGTTTAAAAATAGCACAGCTGGCCTCACAGTGCTGCAGCAGAGGTCAGATGGGGTGCAGCACTGCCACAGTGCCAGCCAGTGTCCATTTCACTGTGGCCTGTGTTGTGTACTATCTTAATGACCCTGTCTCAGCAAGTTGTGAAGTTTTTGTTGTATCGTCGGTTGTGGCATCAAGGTTAGCTACAGCATTTTTAACAGGAAATTAAAACATGTTCTTATCAGTGTTTAACAGATGTCTAGCCTGTGAATAAGTGACTAACTGTAATGAACGTATTTACACAAGTAGTTACTTAATGAGTTATTAGGTAAAACACTCTAGTGTTTTCATGCACAACAATGTCATGATTTGAAAGCTGAAAGCATTCTCCATGCACTACAGCCACCAGAAATGAAGAACTTAGTCTTACCTTTGTCCCAGAAAGCATGAAAGACACCTGGTGGTTGGTAGTCCCATTTTATGGCCCCAGAGGTAACCCAAACATAATACTCCATTGCAGTGGTTATAAAGAATCCATCCGAAAGCGACTTGAAATGTTCAGTGTTTTTAGTCTATTGGGGAGGGCAAAGAAGAGTACGGGTTGGCTGCATCCTATAGTCTGTAAATTTCTACGCAATAATACACAACATATTACATAATCATTGTCAAGTCAGTCACGGACTACGCGTAACAGGTTGTCATGTTATGCCAGAATGCTGGAGAGACCTGAGTGTGGTGTTGATGCATGATGAACTGTAACTGTTTATCTTCTTTCCTGATTGCCCATGCTTGCTGCCTCTAGCTCAGTGGTGCATGCCCACTGTCTTTTGCATTAGCCATACGAATCATGAATGTGTTGTGTCTGGAGTTTGGTGACTGTATGTTGGCTGTCTATAAAATGGCATCTTGAAACTGCCACCACCGTGATTTCCACCGACTTCAACCAGGATGACATTGTTAATGTTATGCCAAGTCAGCAAGTCTAGTGTGTCTGTGATAAACCTAGCTAGATCACTGACGTACACACAAAGGGGTTGACTTCAGCTCTTTCCCACTGACAACTGCTTCACAGTTAAAATGAAATTCCTGATTTTCAACACGTGTTTCCATTTGTATTTCCATTTCTTCTGTTCTCTCAGACTTTTCACTTGCCAAATTAATGTTGCAAGCTTGCTTTAACAATCTCTTTCGGACTTTGAACTGAGCGACAGATAATCCACCTAGGGTTTTTAATGCAAGCGTGAGTTTGTTGTTGACAGTAGTCTGCTCTTTGAACACTGATTCTCGTAAGCCTGATTTCAGCTCAGAATTCATGCTTTTCAGTTCGGCTTTATGTTGTGCAAGAAGTTGCTGGTTTGATGTCCCTGCCCTTGCACTCCTAGCACTCTCCATTACTCTGCTTCTCTTGGGTTGCATTGACTTTGAAATGGATTTACGACACTTTGAAATTCGCATGTATGTCAGTGGTAGGCCTCCAGTTTTATAAGACACAATATGTTTGTAGGAGGCTGGTGGCAGTTAGCTTCTCTTCCAAGTCAGACAATATTCTTCCTTTTCTTTACCAAGAGTGTCACTGACGCTTTCAGACTGCAACTGTTTGATTGGAGATGTTTGTCAATCAACAAAACCAGATCTTTCAGTCAGGTCCGTAGCGTCTGTATCCTGGAGAATTGGCAACGTTTTTAAATGGAATGGAGATGTTTGAGCATCTGTAACTAACGCACCTTGTTTTTTGGGGCGTTGAACTGTCAGGTGGGTCAAAAGATGCAGAGGCTTCGCGCTGTCGCCTTTTTAGCCACCTGTCCTTGGCTGGCCTTCCTTCTTTGTCCTGTGCCACATAGTGAGTGCACACACTGCAGCTCTGTTCAGTATGAAGTGACCAAAATGAATCTGTCGTCACCCGCTAAGAAACATTGTCCAGTATATTTACATCTTTTGTCCTTGCCAATGTCATTTTTGCCTGTATTTGATACTTACCAACCATACTTGCCAATGTCATTTTTGCCTGTAATTGATACTTACCATCCATACTTGCCAGTGTCATTTTTGCCTATATTTGTACTTACCAACCATACTTACCAATGTCATTTTTGCCTGCATTTCCTACTTCCCAACCATACTTGCCAATGTCATTTTTGCCTGTATTTCCTACTTACCAACCATACTTGCCAATGTCATTTTTGCCTGTATTTCGTACTTACCAACCATACTTACCAATGTCATTTTTTCCTGTATTTGTACTTACCAACCAGACTTGCCAATGTCATTTTTGCCTGTATTTGTACTTACCAACTATACTTGCCAGTGTCATTTTTGCCTGTATTTCGTACTTACCAACCATACTTGCCAATGTCAGTTTTGCAGTATACATGATCCATTGCAGTCTGCTTGATGCCAGTTCACCGTATTTCTTTTCGTGCTGAGTCCATCTGAAGAGCAATCCATTTCCAAGATGTTTTGTAGAAAGTTTATGATGATTTGTCCTTTTTTATGTTTTAAATAAGTCTTATGTCTTCTTCAGCAAGAAATGCCTTACTATTTAGCATTAAAAAAAATCTTCCCAGGCAAACATTTTCGTGTGCTGGAACTAACCTTCTCTGGTTTGGTGACAATAATAATTCTGAGTTAAAAATAATTGGGGGTAAAACCAAACAGAGTACACATTTTCTCGTGGACACATTAAAAGAAGTTTTATTTTTATAGCTCGAAAATGTCATCAATATTTCACTCCACTGAGATAAAAACAGGCGGTAAGAACAATTGTTGCAATCCACACGCATTTCTTCCGTGACCTGTGCGTAAAACTGTGCCGAGCTTCTGGTGTTCTATCCGTGACTGTCACCTTGGTGACGTCAAAAAAAAAAAAAAAAAAAAAAAAACACTCATGTTTCTTGTGAATGAAACTGATCAGCACCAACGATAGCTAGTTTAGCCCACATGTTTCTTGTGAATGAAACTGGTCAGCACCAACGATAGCGAGTTTAGCCCACATGTTTCTTGTGAATGAAACTGGTCCGCACCAACGATAGCTAGTTTAGCCCACATGTTTCTTGTGAATGAAACTGGTCGGCACCAACGATAGCTAGTTTAGCCCACATGTTTCTTGTGAATGAAACTGGTCGGCACCAACGATAGCTAGTTTAGCCCACATGTTTCTTGTGAATGAAACTGGTCGGCACCAACGATAGCTAGTTTAGCCCACATGTTTCTTGTGAATGAAACTGGTCGGCACCAACGATAGCTAGTTTAGCCCACATGTTTCTTGTGAATGAAACTTGTCCGCACCAACGATAGCTAGTTTAGCCCACATGTTTCTTGTGAATGAAACTGGTCAGCACCAACGATAGCTAGTTTAGCCCACATGTTTCTTGTGAATGAAACTGGTCAGCACCAACGATAGCTAGTTTAGCCCACATGTTTCTTGTGAATGAAACTGGTCAGCACCAACGATAGCTAGTTTAGCCCACATGTTTCTTGTGAATGAAACTGGTCGGCACCAACGATAGCTAGTTTAGCCCACATGTTTCTTGTGAATGAAACTGGTCCGCACCAACGATAGCTAGTTTAGCCCACATGTTTCTTGTGAATGAAACTGGTCGGCACCAACGATAGCTAGTTTAGCCCACATGTTTCTTGTGAATGAAACTGGTCGGCACCAACGATAGCTAGTTTAGCCCACATGTTTCTTGTGAATGAAACTGGTCGGCACCAACGATAGCTAGTTTAGCCCACATGTTTCTTGTGAATGAAACTGGTCGGCACCAACGATAGCTAGTTTAGCCCACGTGTTTCTTGTGAATGAAACTGGTCGGCACCAACGATAGCTAGTTTAGCCCACATGTTTCTTGTGAATGAAACTGGTCGGCACCAACGATAGCTAGTTTAGCCCACATGTTTCTTGTGAATGAAACTGGTCAGCACCAACGATAGCTAGTTTAGCCCACATGTTTCTTGTGAATGAAACTTGTCCGCACCAACGATAGCTAGTTTAGCCCACATGTTTCTTGTGAATGAAACTTGTCCGCACCAACGATAGCTAGTTTAGCCCACATGTTTCTTGTGAACGAAACTTGTCCGCACCAACGATAGCTAGTTTAGCCCACATGTTTCTTGTGAACGAAACTTGTCCGCACCAACGATAGCTAGTTTAGCCCACATGTTTCTTGTGAACGAAACTTGTCCGCACCAACGATAGCTAGTTTAGCCCACATGTTTCTTGTGAACGAAACTGGTCAGCACCAACGATAGCTAGTTTAGCCCACATGTTTCTTGTGAACGAAACTGGTCAGCACCAACGATAGCTAGTTTAGCCCACATGTTTCTTGTGAATGAAACTTGTCCGCACCAACGATAGCTAGTTTAGCCCACATGTTTCTTGTGAATGAAACTGGTCGGCACCAACGATAGCTAGTTTAGCCCACATGTTTCTTGTGAATGAAACTTGTCCGCACCAACGATAGCTAGTTTAGCCCACATGTTTCTTGTGAACGAAACTGGTCAGCACCAACGATAGCTAGTTTAGCCCACATGTTTCTTGTGAACGAAACTGGTCAGCACCAACGATAGCTAGTTTAGCCCACATGTTTCTTGTGAATGAAACTTGTCCGCACCAACGATAGCTAGTTTAGCCCACATGTTTCTTGTGAATGAAACTTGTCCGCACCAACGATAGCTAGTTTAGCCCACATGTTTCTTGTGAATGAAACTTGTCCGCACCAACGATAGCCCACAATAATAATAACAATAATAATAATAACAATAATAACAATAATAATAATAATAACAATAATAATAATAATAACAATAAAATGAGGCTTGTAACACACCAATTTCCATCCAAGCGAAACAGTTCAAGGCATGGTAGTTGTAATTAACTGTATGGGAAAGGGGAAGGAAGGCAGTCAAACATACATGTGCACAGATTTACACACAACTTGAAGGAAGGGAAAAAACAATGATTAGCACAGGTACTGGACAGCTGAAAAGAGCACTTCAGAAATAAGAATATCTTTGAGTTTGACTTACACTTTAATGGCGAAGTGACAGTGGAAGAGAATTCCAGTTGAAGGGTCCTGTGAATGAAATAGCTTGCTGGCCAGCAGTTGCCAGCCTGGTGTGTGGGATTTTGAAGGTCAGGAGCAGGAGCGGAGAGCCTTGAAGGAGTGTACAGCTGCAGGCAGTTACTGGGTCAGAGATGTGGCAGCTGTTTGTTTGATATGATTATTTGTAGCACATGAGCTGATTTTTTACTGGCTGTGCTCTGAAACATGCAGGCAGTGCCAATGTTGACAATAGCCGTTTATTTATGTCTACTTTCCAATGGGGGGTGGGGGTGGGGAATAAAATGTGTTTAGCCAATCTGAATAGAATGCTGTATTGACTGCCCTCCATGGTGCCCGGATAGATGAAGACAAAGATGTACTAAAAGATACTGATTTACTTGAGGGTATTGATCGGCACCTGCTGCTGCTGCTTGCCTCGCCCAAATTATCCTGAATCAACACACTTTACACTCTGATCACAGAAAGAAAGAAAGAAAAACACACACCATTGCATTAGAAACAAAATACATACATCCTCATTAGCATCAGTGTATTTGCTCTAACTGCCCACTGTTGCCACAAGTTCTTCTTTGATGTGGGCATCCACAATCCATTAAGCAGGAGTTGATTGGAGAGTATGCTTCACTTTTGGAGGGTCCGCAGAGCCCTACAGAGTAAAGTGGTGTGGAGAAGAAACAAAAAAGAACAAACAAACAAAAAAGAATTAAAAAAAATAGACAGAAGGAAAGTGTGCGATGTATAATTAACTCCTTTCGAGTAGGCTATCCGGCCACACCAATCCGCTCTACCGTAGCGGTCCCCGGGGTTTTACACATTTTTTATTTCTTCCACATGTTGGTCATTTTATTTAGTTAGTGTTATCCCCTGTTGTTTACTTCAAACAAAAATTGTGTCCTTACTGAAAAAGTGCGATGTGTTCTCTAAATTCAGAAGCAGCCTGGTAAGAGTGTGTTGGAAAATATACACAGACGACAAAATGTTCAATGTGACATCATGACAGTAAGAGTGGCTTCCCATTAAGTCCTTCATTAACAACAACAACAACAACAAAAAAAGCTAACCCGCGAGGGCAGAGACACCCTTACCATGCCCACACAGGGCCGGTACAGGCAAAGTATGAGCAAGCCCGTGCCCGTACGAGCCTTTACCATTTCCGTACAGGCCCCGCACGGGCATGTTCAATGGGAGTGGAGGTGACAATAAAAGTGAACGGAAGAAATGATGATCAATGGAAGTAATAATGTCGATGTGTGGAGTGCCGATGGAGGTGAGCGGATGTGACAGTAACGTTGAATGCAACTGACGATATAAGTGAATAAAACTGACTCGCAAGGTGAGTGAACGTGATGAAAATGGTGGATGAATGAAAGTGATGAGAAAGACGAATACAGTGAAGACAAAAGTGGATGAAAATGAAGAGAGACGAATACAGTGACGATGAAGGTGTTTGCACGTAACACTGAAGGCGATCACTTTCTTTGTTTTTCAGCCGACTGGAAGTGCTCCAGGTTCCACTGGAAGTGCCCAAATAGGATCTGTATCCTCAGAGAGCGTGTGTGTGACGGCGTAAACGACTGTGGCTACAGTTCTGACGAAAGAAACTGCGGTAAGTTGGTGTTTATGACAGTGATGTTGGTGAAAATGGTGGATGAATGAAAGTGGTGATAAAGGTGAATGCAGTGAAGACAAAAAGTGTATGAAAATGAAGAGAGATGAATGCAGGGACGATGCAGCTGTTCACACGTAACACTGAAGGCGATCACTTTGTTTGTTGTTCAGCCGACTGGAAGTGCTCCAGAGCCTACCGGAAGTGCCAAAACGGGAAATGTATCGACAAGGATTATGTGTGTGACGGCGCAGACAACTGTGGCGACGGTTCTGACGAAACAAACTGCGGTAAGTTGGTATTTATGACAGTGGTGTTGGTGGTGGTGGTGTAATAGTAGCAGCGTGAGCCATTGATGTTGAAAATATATGTGTCTTGTCTGGTTCCCAGATTTTGCGATGCTGAAAATGGTGTATGTCTTAATTGTCCAGTTGCCGATTCATGTGACGAACGGAGCACCGGAACAAACGATTCATAGAAAGAGTGAAGGTGACAATAAAAATGAACGGAAGAGATGAAGATCAATGGCAGTGATAATGTTGATGAGTGGAGTTACGATGGAGGTGATCGGATGTGATGATGACGTTGCATGCAACTGACGATGGAGGTGAATAAAACTGACTCTGATAGTGGATTCACACGGTCGCAGAAGTTTGCAACTTTTCCCCAAAATGTATTACTACGCGTCGCCTAACCTTAGGTCAGAAACGACGTTACCGTTAAAAAACAACAACATCACGTATGTTAAAAACAACCACACCGCGTCGTAGATGAAACATTTTTCCATCAGTCCTGTAGCCTCATGTCATTACATTTTGTTTAGTTTGACAACACCACGACGTGTTGCAAACATCTGCGACAGCGTCAAAAAGATTGAGAATCGGCCCGAAAGGTTGCATACTTCTGCAACATTTTGAAGCCCCTTGTGTCATAAACGTGCTTATTGTGATATATCTAGAGCAACAAACATTTACTGGTTGACTGGGCGTAATTCAACTCGTGCTTTGCTATTGTATTTCATGCATTATAGTAACTTGCCCCCTAGAAACATTTACCAGTTATAAGCAAGTGGAGTATGAATACTGAGTATTCTTACAATGCAGCGACTTCGTCTTTTCACTTGGTTGTGCCTCTGTTGGCTGTTTTTGTGTGGTAGTTGACCTGTAATATGACTTTTTTCTTCTTCTTTTTTGTTTTTTTCTTTATTTTATTTTTTGACGGTATAGACTGATTTTTTTGTGTGTGTGCATATTTCATTTATACTGTTAACAAAGTACAGTTAAGGGATGTTAAAAATCCAAGAACTTACTCCTATGTTTCAATGATGAAAATGACCGACTGCCTACTCATACTTCTGAACTTTGTCCAAATTTAATATGCTACTGTGGAAAATGACTTCAAACCTTCTTTCCCTCTACCCACCCTCTTCTGTCTCCACACTTCATTTCTCTCTCGCTAGTATTTATTTAAGGCACCAGCCAATCTATTTACCTGACATGTTTTTCTCCTACAATTTGTTTTGTCTGTTTCCTAGTGACTGTTCGTATTTTGGGGTCTTACATGTTGTTGTTTCTTTGTTTTCTCTTGGCTTTTCGTTATTGTAAGCTTGGTGAAATTGTTAGTCCGCCGTACATTTTCCCCCCCTCCAACTGTATGGTTCATCGCCTATAAGCAAAAAGCTTGTTGATGAGCACGCAAGCACACACGTGCAAACACAAACACACACGCGCGTACACATACATAATCACTCAGGCACACACACACACACACACACACACACACACACACACACACACATCTACATACATATATATATATATAGAGAGAGAGAGAGAGAGAGAGAGAGAGAGAGAGAGAGAGAGAGAGAGAGAGGTCTACCTATCATAATTTTACGACAGACTTTTCAGAATGCTGGGAGTGTTTTTTTGTTGTTGTTTTGTTAGTTTTGTTTTTGTTTGTTTGCTTTTTGGATAATGCAAAAAGGACTCCCTGTGTCATGCCAGATCCTGTAGCCACGTACAAATAAAGCGCTCCCGTCCTTGCCAAAGAACAAACAACAACAAGAAAACAAGCAACAAAAGCGTTCCAGGCTGGGTGCTGTGCTTTCGGTCGGTGATGGTGGAGGGTGTTTTCAATCAATCAATCAATCATTCAGTATCTTTACTGGGGAGAGCAGAAATTGTCCAGAGACAAATGTTTAAAAAAAGAAAAGAAAAAAGAGTCTAACCACAGCTTGGTATTTCTCTATCAGTGGCCATGAGTCGAGAAGATTTGTGTCTTTAGTTGTGGCCATGAGTCGAGAAGAGTTGTCTCTTTAGTTGTGGCCATGAGTCGACAAGAGTTGTGTCTTTAGTTGTGGTCATGAGTCGAGAAGAGTTGACTCTTTAGTTGTGGCCATGAGTCGAGAAGAGTTGTGTCTTTAGTTGTGGCCATGAGTCGAGAAGAGTTGTGTCTTTAGTTGTGGCCATGAGTCGAGAAGTGATGATACCTTCACGACTTGGCAGAAGCTGTGAATTCACCCACATTGTTCCAGCCTCTCACAGTTCTTGGAAGGATTCTCTATACGGCTGGCTTGCCAAGCTTAACTTTAAAACAGTGTTTGTTTGTTTTCTTGAGAACTGCGCTACGTTGTTCTGGTCCTTGAAGCCTTTGATGGTCCTTGGTCCGATAGGCCTCTTGTTCCGGATAGGAGTGATGTAGTCCCAACCCCACCAAAGAAAGAAGAACCGTCCTTTCGCTGGAAGTGAGACAGCTAGCTCCTTTCAAACAGGAGCGACAGGTGTAGAAAACAATATAAAATGGTATGTATTTGAAAGTGCTCGACCTCACCCTGATGGTCACTCAAGCAGCTGAAACATCCCAATTTGACCCGTGGAACCGCTCGCCTTTTGTCGCTTTCAGTTATTCACGGCAGACACACGGCGGTCTGACGTTGTGTTAGTGTTCGTATAATTCGTTCGGTCCACTTGCTGATCGCCCAGCTGCCTGTTCCTGATGCTGCACTCCCATCACCAAGGTGACGGGCAGTGATGAAAGCCTTTGCACATAATGTTTGATTAATTGTGAGGGACACAGTCACAAACAGTACAGATAACCACAAACTGGTTTTATTTTAAATTTTAAAGGACAGCCGACGCGAGGAATCGAACCGATTACCTCCGCTTACAGCCTATCGCCAACGCCTTCCCGCTGGGCCAAAACTGTCCACAGTGTGCTAGTGTTGTCTGACTTTGCAAAGTTTGTTCCCCACAAATAGTCTCCACGATGGAGACACCAGTTTATCATATTGTGACGTCATGGTTTGCAGCTCTAAGACCAGTGTACCTCATTATAGCGTGACGTCCACTGATCAAGAGGTACATGGATAGCGGCTGGACAATCAAGAGTGTTGATCAGACTGAGGCAAATAGTCCTCCATGTTGGAGAGTTCAGCTGATCTCTTGCAGATTATTTGGAGCATGATTTTAGTTGAAATAACATTGCCATGTTGTGCGGATGGGGTCGCAGTCGCCAAGGTTCCCAGCAGAGAGGCGAAATGGTTTGATCCTTCAAAGGGAGTGTATTATTGGTACCTGTTTGGTGGTTTAATGTACGGTATAATTATGTCAGTCATATGAATGACTCTTAGATCCAGAGCTAAACTCTTCAGAAGGTCGTGTGTGTGTGTGTGTGTGTGTGTGCACTTAGAACTGTATTTGATGCATGCAACATGGCGCCCGTTCAGCTTCAGCGTGAGTGTCACGGCCGCTATCCATGTATTCTACATAGGTGGCGAAGACGCGCAGAAGCGGTTAGTTCATTTTTTGCGTAGTAACACTATACCGCCAATCACGCACACACCCAACACAGCGCCCCAGCCGGGCCCGTGTCGCCCATTGTGTAACGTCATTATAACGTCGTGTTCTGCAGCCCCTCCAGGAAACTGCAGTGGCCCCCACAAATTCCAGTGCGGCAACGGGAGATGTCTGCCGATCACTTACCGCTGTGATGGTCACAATCTCTGTGTCGACGGTTCCGACGAAGAAAACTGCTGTAAGTTGATGGTGATTGTGACAGTGGTGGTGGTGGTGGTGGTGGTACAGTCGAATACGCTTAAGTCGAACGTGCTGGGGAATTTCTTTTTTCTTCGAGTTCTCTGTTTTCTTTGACTTACCCGTCCACGACGGACAAGCCTAACCTTGCAGTCGAACGTTTTGAGGCGAGTTTATGTACCTTGTATTTACATGCATGTCAGGTGAGTTACCGCAGGCGACGCAGGTCTTTGTTGTCGTGCTTGTATGACGTAATTGGAGCCCCCTTGTGTGTTGATGTTGCAGAAAGTGCTTCGAGTGAAGAGTTTTTTGTTTGTTTGCTGTTTTTGTTTCTTTGCTTTGCAAAATGACGACTCCTGATATTGATCATATTTTTTGTTGTTGTTTTGTTTGCTTTCTGTATCAGTTGCTAGTGACGCAATCTTTGGAGCAGCCAAACTTCAATTTTTGAGGGCTTCATAAGTTTCGTTCGTGTTTTCCTTTGCAAAAGCTACATTGTCGATAAAGAAAGTGGTGTAGTGGTTTTGACTCTTGTGTGAAGTATAAGAGCGCCTTTCCCGCTATTTTTCTGACACCGCGCACGTCGCACGAGTTTGTGACAAAATTCGAACAAAGTTGAAGTTTCTAAATGTAATAACGCACCCAAAACAAGCATATGGCAACCATGATACCTCATTACAAGTCATAAATGTGAAAAAATAACTCACCAAATAACAAGTCAATATATCTACTTAATACCGTTAAATATGAAGAACAAACACCCCAAATAACGAATCAATAATTGTACATCATTTATATGTAGGGAAGCGGGGCGGTGAGTGAAGGAAGCATAAATGAAGAGTCACCAATCAGAGGTTGCTATAACATAACGTTTATTTACACCAACCAGGAAACAGTGTCTATGTTGGAAAAGACAAGCAAACAAAATATTTAAAACATGAAAGCAAAAGTAAAGACTAAACAACAGCAGTTATCTAATAAATACAGTAACCATGTATTTTACCTGTAGCCTACTATAATACATAATGGTAACTGTGACAAAATAATTAATAATCAAGCACGTTACGTGTGCATGACTGGCACTTAAAACCAATATCTCACAGTGTCGCAGTGAGTATCAAAGACACAGCAGTAACAATTAAATGATGAAGGCTCGCAGTGTCACAGTAAGTATACAAGACACGGCCAGTATCAGTTAACTGTATAACCAGCATATAATAGTATACAATAAGTAACACAATCAAAAATATAGATTACCAAGATTATTCTCAACTAAACAGGAAGAGTGAGATAATTGTTAAAGCAGTTTCACTTCAGCACACAAAGAGACGGACAGTGACACGGATGGCACTTGGGACCAGGCTATTGTGACAAAATATTCGCATGACGGACCAAATCCAAGCTGATTACCGACACTGGCAAAGACAATAACATACAACCGCCATCTGTCTAGAAGTTTTATGTTGCAAAGCTTGTAGCTGACCAGCAGCTAAGTTAGGAATCTGGGGGCGGCCAACAACGAAATAGACAGAAATGCCTTCGACTTATCCGGGTGGGAAAGGGGGAAATCGTGTTCAGCTTAGTTGAAATTCGACTTATCCGTTTTGGTTAGGACAAAATAAAGATAGTAGACAAAAGCAATGCAATCTACAGTGGGTCACAGAAATCAAATTTTAGGAGTACATTTTAAAAGCGATACTAGTGCACAAGTTAATGAAGATAACTGGCGTCAAACAACAATATCTGAAAACAGGAACACAATAATTAACCGATGATCAAGAAGGAACCTAAACATTTATGTAAAAGTACTAATCGTTAAAACCCTCATAATCTCCCAATTTATTTACATTACGCAATCAGTAGGATTGCCAGAATATTCTGTAAACATCATCAACCACAAATTAGATACCTTCATGTGGAAAAAGAAATATAACAACAAAAAAGCTGTTGACAAAAGTAAAACGCAAAATTCTAATGCAAAATATTGATAGAAAATTCTCCAAAATGCGTTCTACTTGAACTGGGTGTCAACATTAATGGGAAGCAAATCAGACAAACCTCAATGGAAAACACGGCTAAATCTCATTTTCTCCAGGAAAAGGCTTAGACATTTTCAACACACGCTGCGAATAGACAGACCTTACTGGGATGCCAAAACATGAGCAGAATTCTGAAAAATAGTCTACAAACATGGCTGAAACTTGAAATTCAAAGACGAACTCCCACAATCTGTTTCTCCAGAAAGTACTTTAAGGAATAATAACAACATCCACACACACACACACACACACACACACACACACACACACACACACACACACACACACACACACACACACACACACACACACACACACACACACACACAACTTGCATATCTAAGACTGGATTAACAAAGGAATATTCAAAGCAAAAGACATCACAAACAACAGGAGACAAATAATATACTTCGAAGACGCGGAACGTGCAGTTGGTAGAGCACCACATAGACTCTTTGAACACAACGCCGTAAACCTGCCGTGAAACAAGCAAGAGAACGCAGGAAACTACGGGCTGAAGATCACGAAGATCATAAACTCACAATTTACTGCATCAGAACATAATGTTGTTAACCACTTCATTGTCATAGCAAAGGTGTCTATCAGTAAATTCAAGTAGGGCAAAGCATGCCAAATAAATTATTGGTCTCATCTTTGAAAAAGAGCTGCTTCACAGGAAACATCTGTTGTACCCCCCCCCCCCCCCCACCCCAACCCTGGATTCCACTTCTTGTGATGCTGTTTTTGGTGTTCAAGATTGTGTGTGTGTGTGTGTGTGTGTGTGTGTGTGTGTGTGTGTGTGTGTGTGTGTGTGTGTGTGTGTGTGTGTGTGTCCTGTCTAGTTCCCAGTTATTGTGAAGCTGAAGGTGCTGTGTGTATTGTCTGGCTCCCATTTTTGTTAAAGCTGAAGATGCTGTGCGTATTGTTTGGCTTCCAGTTCTTGTAGTGCTGAAGAAGGGAGTATAACTATATGCACACTTCTTAGTCCTGAAGACGGTTTCTTCCTTACCTGGCTTCCAGTTCTTGTGATGCTAAAGTTGATGTTTGTCCTGTCTAGTTCGCAGTTCTTGTGATGCTGAAGTTGATGTTTGTCCTGTTTAGTTCGCAGTTCTTGTGATGCTGAAGTTGATGTTTGTCGTGTCTAGTTCGCAGTTCTTGTGATGCTGAAGATTGTGTGTGTCTTAATTGTACAGTTGCATTGTGTGTGTCTTAATTGTACAGTTGCACTGTGTGTGTCTTAATTGTCCAGTTGGCCATTTATGTGATGAACAGAGCACCGGAAGAAACGATTAATAGGAAGAGTGGAGATGACAGTAAAAGTTAACGGAAGAGATGATGATCAATGGAAGGGAAATGTCGCTGACTGGAGTGACGATGGAGGTGAGCGAATGTGACGATAACGTTGTATGCAACTGACATATAGGTGAATAAAACTGACTCTCAAGGTGAGTAAACGTATTGAAAATGGTGGCTGGCAATGATGACGAAGATGGATGAAAGTGGTGAGAAAGACGAATACAGCGAAAACACAAGAGTGCGAAAATGAAGAAAGACCAATACTGTGACGATGAATGTGAATACACGTCACTATGAAGGCGCTTAATTTCTTTGTTGCTCAGCCGAGTACGTTTGCCCCAAGTCTGCCTGGGACTGCCAAAACGATCATTGTGTCAACAACAATGATGTGTGTGACGGCTATGATGACTGTGGCGACGGTTCCGAGGAAAGAAACTGCGGTAAGTTGGTGATTATGACAGTGGTGTTGATGTTGGTGGTAATAGTACCAACGTGAACCTTTTAATTTTGAAAGTGTATGTATGTATTGTCTGGGTCCCAGGTTTTACGATGCTGAAGAAGGTGCGTGTCTTGTCTAGGTGCCAGTTCTTCTGATTCTGAAGATGGTGTGTCTGCTTAATTTTCCGGTTGACCATTCATGTGATGAACAGAGCACCGGAAGAAACAATTAATAGGAAGAGTCCCAGTAAACATGCCCTTACGGGCATGGTAGGGGCAGTGACAACAATACGCGGTACGGGCACCCATGGTACGGGCACCCAAAGGGGTCCTGTACGTTGCCCGTACGGGCTGCACACGGGGAAAGGTGCGGGCCACGTACCGTGCCCACACCGTGCCCTGTACAGCGCCCGAACCGTAGACCGTATGGGCCCCGTACCGTTTTTCCCATACCGGTCCCATACCGTCTTGCCTGTACCGGTCCTGTACCGTTTTGCCCGTATGGGTCCCGTATCGTTTTGCCCATATGGGCCCCGTAACGTTTTGCCCCTACCGGTCCCGTACCGTTTTGCCCGTACTGGTCCCGCACCGTTTTGCCCGTAACCGTCCCGTATTGTTTTGCCCGTACCCGTGCCGTACCGTTTTGCCCGTACCGGTCCCGTACCGTTTTGCCTGTACCGGTCCCGTACCGTTTTGCCCGTACCGGTCCCGTACCGTTTTGCCCTCATGTTGCCCTTGCATGGAGCCGGCTTCTCGCGCCGGGGGTGTTTAAACTAA
>OY757558.1:11619678-11697678 GCA_963584105.1 Alviniconcha strummeri
CACACATTATTCTTCTGGCTCACCAATAACTGAAAACATTAAATAAATATTATAATAAAACTATTATTCCTTGAGTAAACATCAAAACACTAAAATCAAAACACTAAAATCGACCGCAACATATAATATATAGGCAGCATTTATGAAGCAACATTAAATCCAGGCAATATTTATATAAATTTCACACACACACACACACACACACACTCACACACACACACACACACACACACACACACACACACACACACACACACACACACACACACACGCACACACATAGTGTACAGACTGATAGGGGTGAAGGACAGTGTTGCTGAACTGAAATATTCGGAGAAGTGACATGTCTTGAGCTTGCTTTTGAAGGAAGAGAGAGTAGAGTGCCTGGGGGCCTTAACTATGAATCGGGCCTAAAGCGGTAGGCCGGCCTAAATCTCAAGGCTATTGACAATGGCCCCAAACTGGTGACCATGCATGGACCGGAACTACACCAAAGTCCGGGCCGAACCTCGGGCCTAAACGGCCGATATTTAAGCTAGCGATTTCGCTGGACTAAAGGTCGCAGGCTCGGGACATGTTCAAAAATGGCCGACGCAGCAGACGATGCTACGGTTACTCGATTTAGTAAATGCCAAGAAGAATACTCCATCGACGGTGTCGATAGATTAGCGTTTTTACGAATAATGACCTCGTCGAGATCGCTTGTGTGTTGCATAAGTAAAACATGGCGAATCACGTCCAGAATCTGGGCCTGCCAGGCATGCCGTCACCTAATGTGCATGTTTACCGATGTTTGCGCGTGCGAAATACGTCGCAGGGAAGTGAACGAAGCGTGTCGGTGCGCATGCCCAGATGGGATTGCCCCGTCTAAAGTTAGCACAAGCGATGACGCGTGTGATGACCACTTTCTTATCAGCGCGAAGTCAGTGACTCTGTTGTCTCGACCATTGTCCGCGTCCATGTACATACGAACTTTGCCTAAGTCAATGTCTCGGACTCTAAAGTCAGGGACTTTGGTTTAGGCCTGGCCTACCGTAGTCCCGATTCATAGTTAAGGCCCCTGGTGTCTTGGGGGAGATTGTTCCAGATGTGGGGACCGAAATGTGAGAAAGTGTTTGAAATGTGAACAGTTCTGGATGTAATAAGCCTAATAAGCCTGATGGTTTTTGTGGACGCTAAGCACCATGTTTACTTACTATGTAACAAATCAAGTACACGACTAATTCCTCAGTGTTATTAATTTCTGTTACTTTCTTTGCCTGCTCGTGTCATATACATGCACTCTCTTTTTCGAATCTCGTTCCGCTTTTAAGAAGGAAAATTCACACTCCGATAGGACCAACAAACAGGGGCGTTAACGAGCCGGAAGACATCACACAAACACAACAACAATGACCTGAGTCGCCTACGGTAACCTTCACCTTGGCATTCGAGTAAATACAGGGTACATAACTCCACCAGAGGCGCATCCTGTGTGTGGAGTTTATGTACCTTGTATATTGAGGATATATCTCTGGTGGAGTTAATGTACCTTGGATATTGAGGATACAGTTCTGTGTGGAGTTTATGTACCGTGTATATTGAAGATATACCTCTGGCGGAGTTTATGTACCTTGTATATATATGGAGGATATACTTCTGGTGGAGTTTATGTGCCTTGTATATTGAGGATGTACCTCTGGTGGAGATTATGCACCGTGCATATTAAAGATCTAACTCTGACGGAGTTGATGTACCTTGTATATATATATATGGAGGATGTACCTCTGTTGAAGTTTATGTACCTTGTATATTGAGGATATACCTCCGGTAGAGTTTATGTACCTTGTATATTGAGGATGTACCTCTGGTGGAGTTTATGTACCTTGTATATTGAGCATGTACCTCTGGTGGAGTTTATGTTCCGTATATATTGAGGATGTACCCCTGGTGGAGTTAATGTACCTTGTATATTGAGGATGTACCTGTAGCGGAGTTTAGGTATGTTGTACCTACTCGCATGCCAGATGCGATTGACCGTAACCGAGTCAGGTCTTTGTTGTGATAATTATGTGTGACGTCTTTCGAGTGCTAACTTAAAAGAAGGAAATCCAAGCAACAAATGCTTTGTTCACCCCCCCCCCCCCCCCCCCCCCCACACACACAAACACACACCTCCCGCCCATTTGGCAGCCACTTCGGCGTACGTTTCTCTATATTACCACAACAGGTCCGCTCCAAAAAAATAATAATCTGTGTGTGGTGTGGGGTAAAGTATAAAACGAAAGATTATTTGATTCTCTGTTGCTGTTTTCCATTCGTGAATGGGAGTGTGTGTGTGTGTGTGTGTGTGTGTGTGTGTGTGTGTGTGTGTGTGTGTGTGTGTGTGTGTGTGTGTGTGTGTGTGTGTGTGAGTGTGTGTGTCTGTGTGGAGTGCGTGCGTGTTTGTGTGTATGTGTGTGTGTGTCAGAGAGAAAGAGACAGACAGACAGACAGACAGACAGACAGACAGAGACAAACACGCAGACAAGGAGTGACAAAGAGACAGAGAAAAACAGTGAATGAATGAATGAATGAATAAACTTTATTTTACCAGGGTAGTGGAGAAGACTCGAGGTCTTTTTACATCCAGCCCTCGCCCTCCATTGAGAGAGAGAGAGAGAGAGAGAGAGAGAGAGAGAGAGAGAGAGAGAGAGAGAGAGAGAGAGAGAGAGAGAGAGAGAGAGAGAGAGAGAGAGAGAGACAGACAGACAGACAGACAGACAGACAGACAGACAGACAGACAGACAGACAGACAGACAGACAGACAGACAGACAGACAGAGACAAATACGCAGACAGGGAGAGACAAAGAGAGAGAGAGAGGGTGAACAACACAAACTTAAGGGCGAACAACTTTTCTACGTCATTCCACACACACACACACACACACACACACACACACACACACACACACACACACACACACACACACACACACACACACACACACACACACTACAGAAAAGTCCAGATCAACTGTCAGCGTTGAAAACGGATCTATTTTCATATGAAGTGCGCGGCCTTCAGACTCTAACTCAGGATCGAGCGGCACAGCTCACTAAGGCGGCTGGGTGTCGGTGTAGTTCTCGGGTAGGTCGTCTCACTTCCGTCGCCACAGTCGTTGTAGCCGTTACACACATGACTCTTGTACACACATATCCCGTGTGGGCACTTCAATCCGTCCGAGTGGCACGCGTACACATGCTAGTCTGAACAACAAACAAAACGCCTTCCTTATTACATGTATTCACCTTCCTTATTACATGTATTCACCTTCCTTATTACATGTATTCACCTTCATTATTACATGTATTCACCATTATTACATGTATTCACCTTCATTAACATTGTATTCCTCTCTCTTCACTTTCATTCACCTGTGTCGTCATTGCATTCGCTTTTTCACCTAACCTCATCGTCAGTTGCATTCACATCCACTCATCGAAATTATCACTTCCACTGATCTCCTCTTTATTGTCACCTCTACTCGTCCTATTAATCGTGTCTTCCGGTGCCTTGTTCATCAGATGAATCGGAAACTGCACCATTAAGATGCACATCATCTTCTGCATTACAAGAACTGTGAACTAGACAAGACCCAGTCCATCTTCAGCATCACAAGAACTGGGAAACAGACAGGACCAACATCATCTCCAGAATCACAAGAACTGGGAACTGGAGAAGACACACACCATCTTTAGTGTCACAATACTTGGGGAAACAGACAAGACACATATATTTTGAACATCAAAGGCTCACGCTGCTACTATTCCCACCACCACCACCACCATAATCATAATCACCAACTTAAGACAGTTTCTTTTGTCGGTCTTTTTTAGATTCAAACCGATCAGACAACCCTGGTAAGCACACAGTCCATGATAACATATTAGATAAAGTTATAGAAACGGGAAAAGGACTGAAAATAAAGGCGACATAGCTGAAACAGACATGCCGACCACCAAGAGATGTACCTGTTTACATAGTTACTCAGAGTAACCGTTAACGTTTCTACTGTTATTTATGTCCACAGATGTACCTCTTCATCACTATACCTGTTCAGTTTGTTCTTCTTTTTGGGCATAATCTGCACAATGACCTTTCAATTCATCTACTGGGGTGCCTACCAACACGTTCACCTGAAAATAAATGTATCTGTTTACCCTCATGCTTCTCTTTCGTCTAACCACAAAGACCTACCTGTCATCACAACTACTTGTGTACCTACCCATACATGTACCCGTTCATGACCATACTTGTTCATTTTTATACTTAATTCAGATTAACCGCTAAGATCTACCCGTCATCGTTTCTACTGGGGTGTCTACCCACACATTCACCTGAAAATAAATGTATCTATTTACCCTCATGCTTCTCTTTCGTCTAACCATTAAGACCTATCTGTCACCACAACTACTTCTATACCTGCCCATAGATGTATCCGTTCATGACCCGACGTGTTCATTGTCATACTTTCTTTTAATATATAATATAATATTTTATCATGGACCGTTCCTTTTTGGCATAACATGCACAATTAACGTTCCACTCATCTGCTGGGGTATGTACACACAGATCCACCCGAAAATAAATCTACCTGTTTATCTTCTTTGCCTAAGAAAAAAAAATAAAAAAAATTGCTTGTCACCACAACTACATATGTACCTGCCCTTAAATGTACCCGTTCATGACCCTACCTGTTTATTTTCATAGTTGTATTCTACCTGATTAACCGCTGAGATCTACCCGTCAACGTTTCTACAGCTGTACATGTCAACAGATATATCCGTTCATCAGTATACCTGGTTAGTTTATTTCTTCCTTTTCGGCATAACATGCACAGTTACCTTTCCGCTCATCGCTAGGGTACGTATACACACAGATCTACCCCGAAATAAATTTACCTGTTTCTCTTCATACTTCTTTGTCTAACAACAAATACCTACCTGTCACCACAACTGCTTGTGTACCCGCCCACAGATGTACCCTTTCATGACCCTGCCTGTCCATTTGCATACTTTAATTCAGAATAACCGCTAAGATCTACCCGTCAACGTTTCTACTGCGCAGCATGACTCTCTTTAGCTTCATACTTCTCATTCGTCTAACCACAAACACCTACCTGTCATCACAACTGCCTGTGTACCTACCCGTACATGTACCCGTTCATGACCATACTTGTTCATTTTCATACTTTAATTCAGATTAACCGCTAAGATCTACCCGTCATCGTTTCTACTGCGCTGCAACACCCTGTTTACCGGTTTAACTTCATGCTTTTCTTTCGTCTAACCACAAAGAACTACCTGTCACCACAACTACTTGTGTACATGTCCATAGATGTACCTGCTCAGGACCCTACCTGTTCATTTTCATACTTAAATTCCAGTTAACTGATAATATCTACCCGTCAACGTTTCTGCTGCGTTTCATGTCTACAGTTGTATCCGTTCATGAGTATACCTCTTCAGTTTATTTCTTCTTTTTCGGCATAACCTGCACAGCGACCTTTCAACTCATCGACTGTGGTACGTACACAGAGATCTTCCCGGAAATAAATTTACCTGTTTATCTTCATGCTTCTCTTTCGTCTAACCACAAAGACCTACCTGTCACCACAACTACTTCTATACCTGTCCATAGATGTACCCGTTCATTACTCTACCTGTTAATATTTTTATTTTTATTCCGACTAACCGCTAAGATCTACCCGTTAACATTTATGTTGCTCTACATGTCCACAAATGTACCTGCTCATCAGTATACCATTCAGTTTATTTGTTCCTTTTCGGCACAGTTACCTTTCAACTCATCCAATGGGGTAAGTACACGCAGATCTACCCGAAAATAAATGTACATGTTTATCTTCATGCTTCTCTTTTGTCTAGCCACCTCAGCTACCTGGCTCATAGATGTACCTGTTCATCAACCTACCTGTTCATTGTAATGCTTTCATTCCAGATAACCACAAAGATCTACCTAGCCACTCATCTACTGTTTTACATATAATTTACCTTAGTATGTCCATGCTACTTTACAGCTAACAACGTAAGCCAACCTAATGTTCACTCACCTGTTTCTCGACGTACACAGGTCCATCCGTTCATAAACCTACATATTCAGTTCATGATTTCCGTCCAACGTGATATGTAAACATACCTGTCAACTTACAGACGAATCTATATACCCACCGATCATGTTCATCTTGATCCTTTCTTCCCGGTTAACCACGAAGATCTACCTTTTCACTCACCTCCTAGTCTAGACAGACTATTTATTACCTTAGTGGATATGTATGTGCACAGCTGAGAAGATACCACAGGTGTATTAATCATGTAAAATATTTGTGGGTAGGGAGAGGCATAACTGTGCTGACATGTTTGCAGTGAGCCGTGAAGAATATGAAGAAACTGCTTGCGTGGATAAACGGGTAGTTTTGTGACTATCACCTGAGTGTACAGGCATACGGTTAGCTCGTTATTTATTTCATCGTTTCATCGACCAGAAAGGTAGTTCAATTATCATTTATATTTGTGGATAAGATAGGTGCTCATACATAGCCATGGTGGTAGAATAAAACACATTAATTACAAGTGTGTAGATGTAGAATAGTAGCCGGTGGATGTGTAGTTAGGCGGGCAACTCTCAGTGTCTACATTGTTCATTACGTTCAGTTTTGCATTATATCTAGCCATTAGATCTGAACAGTTTCTCCTGTATGATTACAGACTCGACTAAGTAAGTTTTATAAACTCGATGTGCTGATTTGACAGTGAAAACAAAAGTATATTCAGCCGATGTAGGCGGAGGTCCGTTTTTACGATATTATTTCTGATGCAGCTGTGACTAGCAATAAAGTTATCAACAAATCAAACAGGCTGCATAGACAACTGATAGGAAATCAATCTCTCTTTCATATGGTTTGGTTAATTTTTACTTTGGTGTTGTAAATATTCATCACACGCAGTCCAAATCTGCTGCGAGCCGCTAGTTTACTTTTCCACAGCGCTGGCTGAAAAACCGGGTCATTGAGTCACGCGGTGCTGCATCAGCGGCAGATCACTCTAGCCACAACCATTCGGCTTATTCATCTTTGCTACTTTCAGTTTGCTTTCTCTCTCCCTCTTTTGCCTTTTCTCTCACTTTTATATCCACTCAGCCCCTTTAACAGATAAAATGCATTCCATTGGTAATTGGTATCAGGCTGCAGGCCAAGAGGTTCTGGAAGAAGTGTCCTCGGTAATGAATCAGGTGATAACAGACATGTCCCAGACTGCTTCACCCTCCTTGCTGGGCTTGTGCCTAGCATGAATAAATTCTCCTTCTCTGCAATTTTCTGCTTATCTAGAGTTATTTGAGTGGAAGGAGGGGATGTGTGGGGAATTAAAACAATCAAGTGTTCTTACAGATTTGGAGTACTTAATTTTCTACAGTTTTCTGAATTGGTGTGATATATTCTTCTGCACCATAGTGTTGTGTAGGTACACAGAATGGCCACAGAGCATTCCAAAGCATTTCCTGACAGTTGTGTTCTGAAGCTGTGTCGCGTGTGTTCTTACAGAGAAAAGGTGCGTTCAGATAAGCGAGATAAACGATCATCTGTGTATCGGTGTGACAAGTTTAGGGACGAAATACTGACTGTATTTGGTCTTAATATCTCTTCAGACGAAGAAGGAAAGCACCCCTCTCTGTTGTGTACTCGCTGCTACAGGACGATAATAAACAGCAGAAAACATCAAGGAGGCAAACCACAGAGTGGTTTTGTTTCAAAGAGAAAAAGTCAGACAGTGCAGTAACAGACAGCAAATGGAGTGCTTGGTCCTGTACCAGTTCCGTATCAAACTGTTTTGCATGTAGGATTTTTTTTAGAGCAGGCAAAAGGAGGTAGGCCACAACTTCACAAGCCCTATCGACAGACAGAGTCATCTGACATTTCTGGAATCAGTCTGATTACTCATTCAGTAATACATGCTGCTGATTCTTGTTCAACAAAAACGTGTGATTTTTCTGCAGCAAAATCTTGCGACTCGTTTTCAGTAACTCCTTCCAGCTGTGACACTTCAGCAAACTCAGGATCCGTTAGTCCCATTAAAATATCTAGTGACTCATTTTCTTCGCCGGCTCCTATTGCGTGTTCCACTCCATTAAAACGAACAAGACCATTTCCATCTCCCTCGTGCTCAACGCCATGACCTGCTTTCTCCCACAGACAAAGTAACTAAGCTGCTGGCCGTGGACTGCCGTGATCAGTTAGACAATTCATGACGATACATTCTGTTGAGAACTTTACAACTTTCCAATGGTACCATTCGCTTATTTTTCAGTGTATTAGTTATTTAACAGTTATCCAGTTTCTGAAGCAAGTGACGACAAAACGTTGCAGAAGTATGCACCATTTGGGGTCGAGTTTGAAATTTCACGACGCCGTCACGGCGGTATGCATCACAGTGCTATTCTCTTTACATTCCACTGTGTAGTTATTAAGAGGTCGGCCCTAAAACAACAATACCATCCGAAAAGTAGTTTGCAACTTTTTGATTTTGGATGTTTGTCGCAGAAGTTTGCAACACAGTTTCGTGTGGTAAAAGTAAACGTAACATAACTTTCAAAATGTAAAGGGCAGGTAGAAGAGTCTTCTTTCACGTGGTACCAGTCTTTAAATTGTCTGTGCTCTAGACGTTTTAAAAAGTTGCAGAATTATGCAACCTTTCGGCCCGATTCTCAATCTTTTTGACGCTGTCGCAGATGTTTGCAACACGTCGTGGTGTTGTTGTTTTTTAACGGTAACGTCGTTTCTGACCTAAGTGTAGGCGACGTGTAATAATACATTTTGTGGGAAAGTTGCAAACTTCTGCGATCGTGTGAACCCACTATTAGAGTCAGTTTTATTCACTTTTATCGTCAGTTGCATGCAACGTTATCGTCACATCCGCTCACCTCCATCGTCACTACACTCATCGAGATTATCACTGCCATTGATCTTCATCTCTTCCGTTCGCTTTTATTGCCACCTTCACTGTGCTCGCTTCATCACAAGAATCGGCAAATGGACAGTTAAGACACATACCATTTTCAGCATCGTAAAATCTGGGAACCAGACAAGACATATATTTTCAACGTCAAAGGCTCACGCTGCTACTATTACCACCACCACGGCCACCACCACCACCACCACCACTGTCATAAACACCAACTTACCGCACTTGCTTTCGTCAGAACCGTCGCCACAGTCGTCTTTGCCGTCACACACAAGACGCTGGAGGATACATTTCTCGTTTGAGCACTTCCAGTAGAATCTGGCGCACTTCCAGTCGGCTGAACAACAAACAAAGTGTTCGCCTTCAGTGTTACGTGTAAACACATTCATCGTCACTGTATTCGTCTCTTCATTTTCTTACACTTCTGTCTTCACTGCATTCACCTTTCATTCATCCACCATTTTCATCACGTTCACTCACCTTGAGAGTCAGTTTTATTCACTTATATCGTCAGTTGCATTCAACGTTATTGTCACATCCGCTCACCTACATCGGCACTCCACACATCGACATTACCACTTTCACTGATCATCATTTCTTCCGTTCACCTTTATTGTCACCTCCACTCCCATTGAACATGCCCGTGCGGGGCCTGTACGGGCATGGTAAAGGCTCGTACGGGCACGGGCTTGCTCATACTTTGCCTGTACCGGCCCTGTGTGGGCATGGTAAAGGTGTCTCTGCCCTCACGGGTTAGCTTTTTATTTTTTTAAATTTATTTTTCCTTTTATTTTTTTATTTTAATGAAGGACTTAATGGGAAGCCACTCTTACTGTCATGACATCAGATTGAACGTTTTGTCGTCTGTGTACATTTTCCAACACACCGTTACCAGACTGCTTCTGAATTTCGAGAACAATTTTTTTTATGAAGTAAACAACAGGGGGTAACACTACTAAATAAAAGGAGCAAACTTTCCATCTGTCTAAATTTCCGTTTCTACTTTTATTCTTCTCCACACCACTTTCCCCTGTAGGGCTCTGCGGACCCTCCAAAAGTGCAGCATACTCTCCATTCAACTCCTGCTTAATGGGTTGTGGATGCCCAACTCAAAGAAGAACTTGCAAGCAATGGAAGTGGAAAGGTAGATAATTATTGGAATCTAGAGCTTCAGTCCTAGACTATATCCAGAGGTAGGAAATGTATGTCACAAAAAGTGAGTTTGATCACATTTGTGTCTTTCCGTATGAGCGCGTATGTGCCATTGATGTTTGAACTAGATCTGTTTTTTATCTCTTTGGATTGAAATATTGATGACATTTTGCAGCGTTTTATGAAATAAAATAAGTTAAAGCTAAGTCCACTAGAAAAATGTGTGGTTTATTGGGTTTTACCCCACTTATTTATAACTCATAATTATTGGTAATTTTGGGATAAAATTAGACAACAGACGAACAAAATGAAAATAATGCAACAAACAAGTCATGACTAAAATTTAATTACAAAAATTCATACCAAAGAATATTTGTTTCTCTCCAAACCTGTCAAGGCTAGTTTCTTTAATATGTGCCAGCACACACACACACACACACACACACACACACACACACACACACACACACACACACACACACACACACACACACAAATAAATTTTAAAAAGGCGTGTAAGAATTGCTTTAAATGCTCAGCTGGAGCTTTGCAACTTGTCACAGATCTTTGCAACACGGTCTGGTGGGATGATACCGAACGGTAAATAAATCAACGTGGATGTGCAATGAGTAGGTTAACTTTCCATCTTTCATCTCTTTTCATTATTGCACTTTTATGCGCTGCCGTTATTTAATACCAGCCTGTTTCCTGACGTATGCGACGACGATATTCGAGGCAGAAAATTCCGATATTGTTTGGAAATAATTACCTCTTTTACAACTATGCAACACGAAAAGCTTTGGTCAAACCGCACGCAAATAAATCAATCCAGTATATGAAACTGATAGGAAAGCAATCTCTCTTTCATATGGTTTGGTTAATTTTTACTTTCTTGTATATATTCACGAGTTAGACAATTCATGACGATACATTCTGTTGAGAACTTTGCAACTACCCAATGGTACCATTCGCTTAATTTTCAGTGCATTAGTTAGTTAACAGTAATCCACTTTCTGAAGCAAGTGACGACAAATGTTGCAGAAGTAGGAAAGTTTGAAATTTTACCAAAGATTTACCCACAGACCGCCCCCACCCCCACCCCCGATCTTCCATTCTTCTTTCCAAAATGCTGCAATACTTTATCAGATGTTCACTCCACAGACACAGAAACATTTGGTGACCAAAATGATTGCAATCCACATGCATTTCATCTGTGAACTGTACGCAAAACTGGGAGCTTCCTGTTGCTCTATCTGTGACGTGAGCAACTTTCGGTGACGTCAGAATAAAGCACGAGGAGAGAGTGCCCAACGGGCTAGGTAGCTCCCGAACAAGACTTAGTGATGGTGTCAATTTAAAAACAAAACAAAAACAACAACAACAATCAATATAAAGTCAATGGCCTGATCACTTGCAACACTTTTACTGGAGATCAATTTTTTTAAGAACTCTCCTTCGCAGGCTAAATTTCTCTGTGCCTGGACCAGCTTAAACGAATACGATCCACAGTAAACATTTTGCGGTTGAACGTGCAGTTGATTTTATATCGGTTTATGGAAGTTATCTTTTGAAATAAATGTTTCTTTCATGAGCTGATTGTCGCTTTGCGCACTCTTTTCCCGCACTTCATTTTGACGTGACCAAGGTGTCTGGAGTCACGGATAGAACACCAGAATCTCGGCTCAGTTTTGCGTACAGGTCACGGAATAAATGCATGTGCATTGCAATAATAGACGACTCCATTCCTGTCCATCAAAGCAGACACACCCTTAGATTTCAGCCAATCTCGTGCCGCAGCATAATGAGGTGCCCACGTGTTTTGACAAGGCCTGAAATGGTCTGGCAAGCCTTCGTGCCAGACATTGCAAGTAGTCAGTTGGCAGTGTTAGACATGGCAGAAAACCCCCCCAGGAAAACGGAATTGTTGCTATGGCCAGTGTAAGTCAGACGAACGATACTCTGTGAAATGTGCAGGTGTCACATTCTAGCCGCTTCCGAAGCCAAAAACAAGGCTGAAAGATTGTAAAGCTTGGATCAAGGCTGTGGTCGACCCCATGATCAACTAAACCCGAGCGTGATAACAAAGAACTACTACGTGTGTTCCGAGATATGTCAGCCTTAGTACAAACATATCATCCAGTTAATTTATGCATGCGTTCGGTTTTCTCTTTTGTAAGCTGTCAAAGTCAATGATTGTGTGCATGTGGTGGAAGTATAATTATTAGTGTAGGACTACATGGCTAAACACAAAATACGTGCCGTATAACGGCCGAAATATTGTTCATTCACTTTTAACATTGCATTATCGGTTTAATAATTGTGTGTGTGTGTGTGGGTGTGTGTGGGTGCGTGCGTGCGTGCGTGCCTGTGCACGGTAGCGCCCGCCTGGCACTCTTTGTTACCAGCCCAGAGCAAACTAATACCCCAGTGAGGAAATGAGTAACGGTAACTTTAACTCCTTGCAGTTCTTTCCCTTGAATTTCGATCACCGGTGATCGATGGACAAACATGCTATTTTAGCAGTAAAAAAACAAAACAAAACAAAACTAGTATTTTTCTGCGAGAAATACATCAAGGAAACTCTGTCTGGGCAGTTTGTGTGCAAAACGACGTCATTTAGATTGTTTTTTGCTTACAATTACGCAACGCAAATGCGTCATGCAGCATTTTCCATTTTGCCGCCATTTTCGATTTTGTTTGAGTTCAGCGTACACAGTGCGAGCGTATATTTGACGAAAATGAGTTCTGATGAGTCTTCAGACAGCGAAATGCCATATGATAGTTCAGATGGGGAGGTCTGGGAGGAAGAGGAGGTGAACGGAGACGATGACAGTGACGGCGGACCTGGATTTTTAGATCCAACTCGACGCACTCCCTCCCTGGGATGTAAACTGTCCCTTCCCTTTCACATCTGACCAAGGAGGGCATGATAAGACTAACTGCAGACCAGTTATATTATCAACACAGGGTCCTGTGTCTCAGAAGTCCGCTTTGACCTTTGAGTAAGTTTTCTCTCACCAAAACCAAAGCCCGTCTATTTTAAAATAGACGGGCTTTGACCAAACACAACAGCGACAGGTCTTCTGGCAAGAGATCGAGAGTACTTCTGGATTCGGCTGCAGACATCTTTTCGGGTCGCTTGCCAGAGGGGCGGAGCTTCCGGCTGGAAGCGGTGCGTTGTGGAGTGGTCTATTGTTGTTACAGTGTTTTTATCTCAGTGGAGTGAAATGTTGATGACGTTTACAAGTTATAAAAATAAAACCTTTTTAATGTGTCCACGAGAAAATGTGTGGTCTGTTTGGTTTTGCCCCTCAATTATTGTTAACTCATAATTATTATTGTCACCAAACCAGAGAAGGTTAGTTCATTTAACCCGCTCCAGCACACGAAAAAAGTTGTCTGGGAAGATTTTTTTTTTAATGCTAAATAGTAAGGAACTTCTTGCTGAAGAAGACATAAGACTTATTTAAAACATTGAGAAAAAAAAAAGAGAGAAAAAAAAGGACAATTAAAATCATCATAAACTTTCTACAAAACATCTTGGAAACGGATTGCTCTTCAGATGGACTCAGCACGAAAAGAACTACGGGGAACTGCCATCAAGCAGACTGCAATGGATCATGTATACTGCAAAACTGACATTGGCAAGTATGGTTGGTAAGTACGAAATAGAGGCAAAAATGACACTGGCAAGTATGGTTGGTAAGTACGAAATACAGGCAAAAATCACGTTGGGAAGTATGATTTGTAAGTACGAAAAAAAAGAGAAAAAAAAGGCAAGAATAGCATTGGCAAGTATGGTTGGTAAGTATTAAATGCAGGCAAAATAGCTTTGGCAAGTATGGTTGGTAAGTATCAAATACAAGCAAAACGGTACGGGGGCGGTACAGGTTGGTAAGGGGTTGTAAGGGAAGCATGGGGGCAAAACGGTAAGGGGGCGGTACGGGCAAAACGGTACGGGGGGCAGTACGGGCAAAACGGTACGGGGGCAGTACGGGCAAAAGGGTACAGGGGCGGTACGGGCAAAACGGTACGGGGGCGGTACGGGCAAAACGGTACGGGGGCGGTACGGGGTAGTAGTTAGTTAGTTAATTAGTTGGTGCTTTGAGCCCAGTCAACCAGAAATGGTTATATCAGGACTACCAACTAATTTAGGTTTTTTCCTTGATTATTTATAAAGCAGATTGTAAAACGTTCAATGTAAAAGGTTTGTACAACTCTTTAAAAATAGACATACATCACCTTAACATGCTTCATATTTTGAAAAATACATTTATAAACGGAACTGTAAATCGTTCTACGTAAATATTTTAACAATTCTTTAAAAATACTTCACATAACCATTACCGTAACATGCTTCACATTTTTAAAAACACAACAATCTCACGCAAGAAGGCAAAAATGATTTCCTGACTCACATTCCGAAAGAGTGAATACAAAGACTTCTGTTCGAAATATTTTTTCCTGACTTCCAACAAGTAAGTAATTTACGCCCAGTAAACCATTACGGATATCTCAGGGCGTTACACATTCTGCCGATACACAATAACTGTTAAAAATATGTCCATGTTAAAAACTTATGTGTATTGAGATTTTTTTTTTAAACAGTCGTAAGAAGTGGGCAAAACACAAACTGAAAACCTTTTCTCATATATATATGCTTTGTCAAGTCAATCCAGAAAACCAATCAAAGGGATCGGCTGAACCCCTATCTGTTTCCGAAGAACACTTAGCGGACTCGAACGGAACCCGGGCGTCGGCCGATACCGTCCCCGACTTCCCGGAGGTCGATACCGATCCGGGTCCGCCAGAAGAACGCACGTTAGACTCAGTTGACCTAAGTGGACGTTCTAAAAATAAAAAAACACAAACACACACACACACACACACACACACACACACACACACACACACACACACACACACACACACACACACACACACAACCCCCCCCCAACCCCCCCCAAACCCCCCCCCCAAAAAAAAAAACAAAAAAAAAAACAACCCACACACACAAAAAGAACGTTAAAGACGTCTGACATTCAACAGATTTGAACTCTCTTTTGGTGGAAGCGGCAGCGGCGTAGGTCTTACCTCCAGAGACCACAGTCGGCATCTTGGCTTCAGCCAACTGTCTGGCTTTCGGAAAGGATATGCGTTTCTCAACGCGAACACGTTGAATCTCATTCTCCTTCTGCCAGACCGGGCAATCTTTAGCCGATGAAGCGTGGGGACCATTGCAATTAGAGCACAGCTTGGGTCCCTCACATCGACCTTCATGCTTATCTTTTCCACAACACGGACACTTGGCAGCAACCTTGCAACTTTGGCTCGTGTGGCCAAACTTGTTGCAGTTGAAGGAACGCATCAGGTTGGGAACAAACAAGGCCACCTTCACCTTTAGATAGCCGACTGTAATCTCTTTTGTGAGTTGCGGGGAACCTAACGTCAAAAAAAGAGTGTTGGTGGGGATCACCTTCTTCAGTGTCACTCGGTTCACCCGAACCACACCCTGAGCCTTCAGTTCATCTCGGACCTCAACCTCCGACATGTCAGCGAGGTCCCGACACCTGATTACTCCCAGAGAGGAGTTCGGGGTCTTGTGAATTGAGACCTTGACTGGTCTGTCAATAAATCGGTTTGTTTGGAGCAGGTTTTGGGCAGGGGCCCTTTTGCCGCACTCCACCAAGAAGGAGCCATCTCTCAGTCTTTTGATGTTCTTCAGGGTTCGGCAATAGCCTGAAAAGCTTTCTGAATTGCAATAGGAGACAACTTTTGCAGATGCAGATCTTCATTCGCCGATTAGACTATAACAAAATCTGGCCCACTTTGTTTCACTGTTCATGGGCATCTCATTGTCGGAATACGTATCTGAGTCGTCATCCCGTTTTTTGATTGGTGTTTTGTTGCCACTGTATGTTAAGTAACGTTTCGTTACGTTTTGTCCCCACCCGCCACCGAGTCCAACAAGGGGATGCACACAAGCGGAAACTCCAGCAAGTGTCCACCAGGGCTCAAAATGCAAACTACTCAGGTGATAAAAAACAAAGTTTACTTCTATTCCCTCATTGACCCTGAGCCGCTGCCTTCTAAACGAAATTAGGGCAAAGCACGACCAGCCGATTGATTGGGTCGGGCCAACCCAACCACCCGTATAGGAGAAGTCCGGGCCGAAGAAGTGTGTTGGACCTCACGGGGGACCTCAGCCACAGGATCCCATCCTCCCCCGACACGGGATGCAGCGCACGGCAAACACGCTGGGTCTGAAGGTGACCGCAGAGAGCAAGAAGAACCATATAGAGAAGAGTTGTGTTGTAGATAAATACAGGACATTTGGCTGGTTAGGTAGAAATAAGCTGTAAGAAGGGAGCTGTAAAACAGAGGTATCGTGGAGATAATTTTTGGAATGAAATATAGTTGAAAGGACCGGTAGACCGAAACTAGACGTCAGAAAAGAGTAAAAGGGGTGGAGCAGCTTAGTTTAAACACCCCCGGCTCGAGAAGCCGGCTCCATTCAAGGGCAACATGAGGGCAACATGAGGGCAAAACGGTACGGGACCGGTACGGGCAAAACGGTACGGGACGGGGACGGGCAAAACAGTACGGTACGGGTACGGGAAAAACGGTGCGGGACCAGTACGGGCAAAACGGTACGGAACCGGTAGGGGCAAAACGTTACGGGGCCCATATGGGTAAAACGGTACGGGACCCATACAGGCAAAACGGTACGGGACCGGTACAGGCAAGACGGTATGGGACCTGTACGGGCAAAACGGTACGGGGCCCATACGGGCTACGGTGCGGGCGCTGTACAGGGAACGGTGTGGGCACGGTACGTGGCCCGCACCTTTCCCCGTGCGCAGCCCGTACGGGCAACGTACAAGGCCCCTTTGGGTGCCCGTACCATAGGGACTGCCCCTACCATGTCCGTAAGGGCATGTTTACTGGGACTCATCCTATTAATTGTTTCTTCCGGTGCTCTGTTCATCACATGAATGGCCAACCGGACAATTAAGTAGACGCACCATCTTCAGAATCAGAAGAACTGGCACCTAGACAAGACACGCACCTTCTTCAGCATCGTAAAACCTGGGACCCAGACAAGACGTACATATACTTTCAAAATCAAAGGTTCACGTTGCTACTATTACCACCAACATCAACACCACTGTCATAATCACCAACTTACCGCAGTTTCTTTCGTCGGAACCGTCGTGACAGTCATCATAGCCGTCACACACATAATCCTTGTTGACACAACGATTGTTTTGGCACTTCCAGGCAGATTCGTGGCAAACGTAATCGGCTGAGCAAGAAAGAAATAAGCGCCTTCACAGTGACGTGTATTCACATTCATCGTCACAGTATTCGTCTTTCTTCATTTTCGCACTCTTATGTTTTCGCTGTATTCGTCTTTCTCACCACTTTCATCCATCTTCGTCATCATTGCCAGCCACCATTTTCAATACGTTTACTAACCTTGAGAGCCAGTTTTATTCACCAGTATCGTCAGTTGTATGCAATGTTATCGTCACATTCGCTCACCTCCATCGTCACTCCAGTCATCGACATTTCCCTTCCATTGATAATCATCTCTTCCGTTAACTTTTACTGTCATCTCCACTCTTCCTATTAATCGTTTCTTCCGGTGCTCTGTTCATCACATGAATGGCCAACTGGACAATTAAGACACACACAGTCCAACTGTACAATTAAGACACACACAATGCAACTGTACAATTAAGACACACACAGTCCAACTGGACAATTAAGACACACACAATGCAACTGTACAATTAAGACACACACAATCCAACTGTACAATTAAGACACACACAATCTTCAGCATCACAAGAACTGCGAACTAGACAGGACAAACATCAACTTTAGCATCACAAGAACTGGAAGCTAGATAAGGAAGAAACCGTCTTCAGGACTAAGGAGTGTTTATGTATTTATACTCCCTTCTTCAGCATTACAAGAACTAGAAGCCAGGTAAGGAAGAAACCGTCTTCAGGACTAAGAAGTGTGTGTGTATTTATACTCCCTTCTTCAGCACTACAAGAACTGGAAGCCAAACAATACACACAGCATCTTCAGCTTTAACAAAAATGGGAGCCAGGCAATACACACAGCACCTTTAGCTTCACAAAAAATGGGAGCCAGACAATACACACAGCACCTTCAGCTTCACAATAACTGGGAACTAGACAGGACACACACACACGCACACACACACACACACACACACACACACACACACACACACACACACACACACACACACACACACACACACGCACGCACACAATCTTGAACACCATAAACAGCATCACAAGAAGTGGAATCCAGGGTCGGGTGGGGGTGGGGGGTGGGGGTGGGGGGGGGTGGGGGGGGTACAACAGATGTTTCCTGTGAAGCAGCTCTTTTTCAAAGATGAGACCAATAATTTATTTGGCATGCTTTGCCCTACTTGAATTTACTGATAGACACCTTTGCTATGACAATGAAGTGGTTAACAACGTTATGTTCCGATGCCAGTAAATTGTGAGTTTATGATCTTCGTGATCTTCAGCCCGTAGTTTCCTGCGTTCTCTGGCTTGTTTCACGGCAGGTTTACGGCGTTGTGTTCAAAGAGTCTATGTGGTGCTCTACCAACTGCACGTTCCGCGTCTTCGACGGAGATTATTTGTCTCCTGTTGTTTGTGATGTCTTTTGCTTTGAATATTTCTTTGTTAATCCAGTCTTAGATATGCAAGTTGTGTGTGTGTGTGTGTGTGTGTGTGTGTGTGTGTGTGTGTGTGTGTGTGTGTGTGTGTGTGTGTGTGTGTGTGGATGTTGTTATTGTTCCTTAAAGCACTTTCTGGAGAAACAGATTGTGGGAGTTCGTCTTTGAATTTCAAGTTTCAGCCATGTTTGTAGAATATTTTTCAGAATTCTGCTCATGTTTTGGCATCCCAGTAAGGTCTGTCTATTCGCAGCGTGTGTTGAAAATGTCTAAGCCTTTTCCTGGAGAAAATGAGATTTAGAAGCGTTTTTTGCATTGAGGTTTGTCTGATTTGCTTCCCATTAATGTTGACACCCAGTTCAAGTAGAACGCATTTTGGAGAATTTTCGATCAATATTTTGCATTAGAATTTTGCGTTTTACAGCTTTTTTGTTGTTATGTTTCTTTTTCCACATGAAGGTATCTAATTTGTGGTTGATTATGTTTAGAGTATATTCTGGCAATCCTACTGATTGCGTAATGTAAATAAATTGGGAGATTATGAGCGTTTTAACGATTAGTACTTTTACATAAATGTTTAGGTTCCTTCTTGATCATCGGTTAATTATTCTGTTCCTGTTTTCAGTTATTGTTGTTTGACGCCAGTTATCTTCATTAAATTGTTCACTAGTATCGCTTTTAAAATGTACTCCTAAAATTTGATTTCTGTGACCCACTGTAGATTGCATTGCTTTTGTCTACTATCTTTATTTTGTCCTAACCAAAACGGATAAGTCGAATTTCAACTAAGCTGAACACGATTTCCCCTTTTCCCACTCGGATAAGTCGAAGGCATTTCTATTTCGTTGTTGGCTGCCCCCAGATTCCTAACTTAGCTGCTGGTAAGCTACAATCTTTGCAACATAAAACTTCTAGACAGATGGCGGTTGTATGTTATTGTCTTTGCCAGTGTCGGTAGTCAGCTTGGATTTGGTCCGTCATGCTAATGTTTTGTCACAATAGCCTGGTCCGAAGTGCCACCCGTGTCACTGTCCGTCTCTTTGTGTGCTGAAGTGAAACTGCTGTAACAATTATCTCACTCTTCCTGTTTAGTTGAGAATAATCTTGGTAATCTGTATTTTTGATTGTGTTACTTATTGTATACTATTATATGCTGGTTATACAGTTAACTGATACTGGCCGTGTCTTGTACACTTACTGTCACACTGCGAGCCTTCATCATTTAATTGTTACTGCTGTGTCTTTGATACTCATCGCGACACTGTGAGATATTGGTTTTAAGTACACGTTACGTGCTTGATTATTAATTATTTTTTCACAGTTACCATTATGTATTATAGTAGGCTACAGGTAAAATACATGGTTACTGTATTTATTAGATAACTGCTGTTGTTTAGTTTTTACTTTTGCTTTCATGTTTAAATATTTTGTTTGCTTGTCTTTTCCAACCCAGACACTGTTTCCTGGTTGGTGTAAATAAAAGTTGTTATAGCAACCTCTGACTTGTGACTCTTCATTTATGCTTCCTTCACTCCCCGCCTCGCTTCCCTACATATAAATGATGTACAATTATTGATTCGTTATTTGGGGTGTTTGTTCTTCATATTTAACGATATTAAGTAGATATATTGACTTGTTATTTGGTGAGTAATTTTTTCACATTTATGACTTGTAATGAGGTATCATGGTTGCCATATGCTTGTTTTGGGTGCGTTATTACATTTAGAAACTTCAACTTTGTTCGAATTTTGTCACAAACTCGTGCGACGTGCGCGGTGTCAGAAAAATTGCGGGAAAGGCGCTCTTATACTTCACACAAGAGTCAAAACCACTACACCACTTTCTTTATCGATAATGTAGCTTTTGCAAAGGAAAACACGAACGAAACTTATGAAGCCATCAAAAATTGAAGTTTGGCTGCTCCAAAGATTGTGTCACTAGCAACTGATACAGAAAGCAAACAAAACAACAACAAAAAATATGTTCAATATCAGGAGTCGTCATTTTGCAAAGCAAAGAAACAAAAAAGCAAACAAACAAAAAACTTCACTCGAAGCACTTTCTGCAACATCAACACACAAGGGGGCTCCAAAGACATACAAGCACGACAAAAAAGACCTGAGTCGCCTGCGGTAACTCACCTGACATGCATGTAAATACAAGGTACATAAACTCGCCTCAAAACGCTCGACTGCAAGGTTAGACTTGTCCGTCGTGGACGGGTAAGTCAAAGAAAACGGAGAACTCGAAGAAAAAAGAAATTCCCCAGCACGTTCGACTTAAGCGTATTCGACTGTACCACCACCAACACCACTGTCACAATCACCATCAACTTACAGCAGTTTTCTTCGTCGGAACCGTCGAAACAGTTAGTGTAACCATCACAGCGGAAAGTGATCGGCAGACAGTGCCCGTTGTCACACTGGAATTTGTGGGGGCCACTGCACTTTCCTGGAGGGGCTGCAGAACACGACGTTATAATGACGTTACACAATGGGCGACACGGGCCCGGCTGGGGCGCTGTGTTGGGTGTGTGCATGATTGGCGGTGTAGTGTTACTACGCAAAAAGGTGAACTAACCGCTTCTGCGCATCTTCCCCACCTATGCATAATACATGGATAGCGGCCGTGACACTCACGCTGAAGCTGAACGGGCGCCATGTTGCATGCATCAAATACAGTTCTAAGTGCACACACACACACACACACACACACACACACACACACACACACACACACACACACACACACACACACACACACAGAGCTCTGGATCTAAAATTCATATGACTGACATAATTATACCGTACATTAAACCATCAAACAGGTAACAATAATACACTCCCTTTCAAGGATGAAACCATTTCGCCTCTCTGCTGGGAACCTTGGCGACTGCGACCCCATCCGCACAACATGGCAATGTTATTTCAACTAAAATCCTGCTCCAAATAATCTGCAAGAGATCAGCTGAACTCTCCAACATGGAGGACTATTTGCCTCAGTCTGATCAACACTCTTGATTGTCCAGCCGCTATCAAATTACCTCTTGATCAGTGGACGTCACGCTGTAATGAGGTACACTGGTCTTAGAGCTGCAAACCATGACGTCACAATATGATAAACTGGTGTCTCCATCGTGGAGACTATTTGTGGGGAAAAACTTTGCAAAGTCAGACAACACTAGCACACTGTGGACAGTTTTGGCCCAGCGGGAAGGCGTTGGCGATAGGCTGTAAGCGGAAGTAATCGGTTCGATTCCTCGCGTCGGCTGTCCTTTAAAAAAAAAAACAAAAAAAAAACCAGTTTGTGGTTATCGGTACTGTTTGTGACTGTGTCCCTCACAATTAATCAAACATTATGTGCAAAGGCTTTCATCACTGCCCGTCACCTTGGTGATGGGAGTGTAGCATCAGGAACAGGCAGCTGGGCGATCAGCAAGTGGACCGAACGAATTATACGAACACTAACACAACGTCAGACCGCCGTGCGTCTGCCGTGAATACCTGAAAGCGACAGAAGGCGAGCGGTTCCACGGGTCAAACTGGGATGTTTCAGTTGCTTGAGTGACCATCAGGGTGAGGTCGAGCACTTTCAAAGACATACCATTTTATATTGTTTTCTACACCTGTCGCTCCTGTTTGAAAGGAGCTAGCTGTCTCAATTCCAACGAAAGGACGGTTTTTCTTTCTTTGGTGGGGTTGGGACTACATCACTCCTATCCGGAACAAGAGGCCTATCGGACCAAGGACCATCAAAGGCTTCAAGGACCAGAACAACGTAGCGCAGTTCTCAAGAAAAAACAAACACTGTTTTAAAGTTAAGCTTGGCAAGCCAGCCGTATAGAGAATCCTTCCAAGAACTGTGAGAGGCTGGAACAATGTGGGTGAATTCACAGCTTCTGCCAAGTCGTGAAGGTATCATCACTTCTCGACTCATGGACACAACTGAAGACACAACTCTTCTCGACTCATGGCCACAACTAAAGACACAACTCTTCTCGACTCATGGCCACAACTAAAGAGTCAACTCTTCTCGACTCATGACCACAACTAAAGACACAACTCTTGTCGACTCATGGCCACAACTAAAGAGACAACTCTTCTCGACTCATGGCCACAACTAAAGACACAAATCTTCTCGACTCATGGCCACAGATAGAGAAAGACCAAGCTGTGGTTAGACTCTTTTTTTTTTTCTTTTTTAAAATATTTGTCTCTGGACAATTTCTGCTCTCCCCAGTAAAGATACTGAATGATTGATTAATTGATTGATTGATTGAAAACACCCTCCACCATCACCGACCAAAAGCACAGCACCCAGCCTGGAACGCTTTTGTTGCTTGTTTTCTTTTTGTTGTTGTTTGTTCTTTGGCAAGGACGGGAGCGCTTTATTTGTACATGGCTACAGGATCTGGCATGACACAGGGAGTCCTTTTTGCATTATCCAAAAAGCAAACAAACAAAAACAAAACTAACAAAACAACAAAAAGAAACACTCCCAGCATTCTGAAAAGTCTGTCGTAAAATTATGATAGGTAGACACCTCTCTCTCTCTCTCTCTCTCTCTCTCTCTCTCTCTCTCTCTCTCTCTCTCTCTCTCTCTCTCTATGTAGATGTGTGTGTGTGTGTGTGTGTGTGTGTGTGTGTGTGTGTGTGTGTGTGTGTGTGTGTGTGTGTGTGTGTGTGTGTGTGTATGATTGTGTCTATATACACACACATACATCCTATGAGCTCTCGGGAACCGATCTGCACTCCCGGCTGAATACTGCATGGAGTGCTTGCGGTGCATGACGTCCGGTAACCCCCATACTCGATGCATACACTAACCCTGCTCTCCCACCTTGTGTGGTAGATGGGCGCTGTAGAAATCCCCTTTTGTTATTTTTATTATTACTCACGGCACCAGTCCAGGGTCTCATCCGAGTTGTCAGAGCAATGGGAAGCCCCGTCACAGGTGTAATGATTGGCGATGCACCATCCATTTCCCTTACACTGGAAGTGGTAATCCTCACATGGACTGTCTGACATTCAAGCAATCGAAAACGGGTTAGCATTCATCGACCAGTCACTGAAGTGGCATCTGTGTGTGTGTGTGTGTGTGTGTGTGTGTGTGTGTGTGTGTGTGTGTGTGTGTGTGTGTGTGCGCGCGCGTACGTGTTTGTGTGCCTGAGTGATTATGTATGTGTACGCGCGTGTGTGTTTGTGTTTGCACGTGTGTGCTTGTGTTTTTGTTGTTGTTGTTGTTGTTGTTGTTGTTGTTGTGTGTGTATGTGTGTGTGTGTTTATGTGCGTGCATGAGTGATTTAAACAAGAATTCGTTCACAACAAAATAATGATACAATGAATCGTTACGTGCTCATCAACAAGCTTTTTGCTTATAGGCGATGAACCATACAGTTGGAGGGGGGGAAAATGTACGGCGGACTAACAATTTCACCAAGCTTACAATAACGAAAAGCCAAGAGAAAACAAAGAAACAACAACATGTAAGACCCCAAAATACGAACAGTCACTAGGAAACAGACAAAACAAATTGTAGGAGAAAAACATGTCAGGTAAATAGATTGGCTGGTGCCTTAAATAAATACTAGCGAGAGAGAAATGAAGTGTGGAGACAGAAGAGGGTGGGTAGAGGGAAAGAAGGTTTGAAGTCATTTTCCACAGTAGCATATTAAATTTGGACAAAGTTCAGAAGTATGAGTAGGCAGTCGGTCATTTTCATCATTGAAACATAGGAGTAAGTTCTTGGATTAACTGTACTTTGTTAACAGTATAAATGAAATATGCACACACACACAAAAATCAGTCTATACCGTCAAAAAATAAAATAAAGAAAAAAACAAAAAAGAAGAAGAAAAAAGTCATATTACAGGTCAACTACCACACAAAAACAGCCAACAGAGGCACAACCAAGTGAAAAGACGAAGTCGCTGCATTGTAAGAATACTCAGTATTCATACTCCACTTGCTTATAACTGGTAAATGTTTCTAGGGGGCAAGTTACTATAATGCATGAAATACAATAGCAAAGCACGAGTTGAATTACGCCCAGTCAACCAGTAAATGTTTGTTGCTCTAGATATATCACAATAAGCACGTTTATGACACAAGGGGCTTCAAAATGTTGCAGAAGTATGCAACCTTTCGGGCCGATTCTCAATCTTTTTGACGCTGTCGCAGATGTTTGCAACACGTCGTGGTGTTGTCAAACTAAACAAAATGTAATGACATGAGGCTACAGGACTGATGGAAAAATGTTTCATCTACGACGCGGTGTGGTTGTTTTTAACATACGTGATGTTGTTGTTTTTTAACGGTAACGTCGTTTCTGACCTAAGGTTAGGCGACGCGTAGTAATACATTTTGGGGAAAAGTTGCAAACTTCTGCGACCGTGTGAATCCACTATCAGAGTCAGTTTTATTCACCTCCATCGTCAGTTGCATGCAACGTCATCATCACATCCGATCACCTCCATCGTAACTCCACTCATCAACATTATCACTGCCATTGATCTTCATCTCTTCCGTTCATTTTTATTGTCACCTTCACTCTTTCTATGAATCGTTTGTTCCGGTGCTCCGTTCGTCACATGAATCGGCAACTGGACAATTAAGACATACACCATTTTCAGCATCGCAAAATCTGGGAACCAGACAAGACACATATATTTTCAACATCAATGGCTCACGCTGCTACTATTACACCACCACCACCAACACCACTGTCATAAATACCAACTTACCGCAGTTTGTTTCGTCAGAACCGTCGCCACAGTTGTCTGCGCCGTCGCACACATAATCCTTGTCGATACATTTCCCGTTTTGGCACTTCCGGTAGGCTCTGGAGCACTTCCAGTCGGCTGAACAACAAACAAAGTGATCGCCTTCAGTGTTACGTGTGAACAGCTGCATCGTCCCTGCATTCATCTCTCTTCATTTTCATACACTTTTTGTCTTCACTGCATTCACCTTTATCACCACTTTCATTCATCCACCATTTTCACCAACATCACTGTCATAAACACCAACTTACCGCAGTTTCTTTCGTCAGAACTGTAGCCACAGTCGTTTACGCCGTCACACACACGCTCTCTGAGGATACAGATCCTATTTGGGCACTTCCAGTGGAACCTGGAGCACTTCCAGTCGGCTGAAAAACAAAGAAAGTGACCGCCTTCAGTGTTACGTGCAAACACCTTCATCGTCACTGTATTCGTCTCTCTTCATTTTCATCCACTTTTGTCTTCACTGTATTCGTCTTTCTCATCACTTTCATTCATCCACCATTTTCATCACGTTCACTCACCTTGCGAGTCAGTTTTATTCACTTATATCGTCAGTTGCATTCAACGTTACTGTCACATCCGCTCACCTCCATCGGCACTCCACACATCGACATTATTACTTCCATTGATCATCATTTCTTCCGTTCACTTTTATTGTCACCTCCACTCCCATTGAACATGCCCGTGCGGGGCCTGTACGGAAATGGTAAAGGCTCGTACGGGCACGGGCTTGCTCATACTTTGCCTGTACCGGCCCTGTGTGGGCATGGTAAGGGTGTCTCTGCCCTCGCGGGTTAGCTTTTTTTGTTGTTGTTGTTGTTGTTAATGAAGGACTTAATGGGAAGCCACTCTTACTGTCATGATGTCACATTGAACATTTTGTCGTCTGTGTATATTTTCCAACACACTCTTACCAGGCTGCTTCTGAATTTAGAGAACACATCGCACTTTTTCAGTAAGGACACAATTTTTGTTTGAAGTAAACAACAGGGGATAACACTAACTAAATAAAATGACCAACATGTGGAAGAAATAAAAAATGTGTAAAACCCCGGGGACCGCTACGGTAGAGCGGATTGGTGTGGCCGGATAGCCTACTCGAAAGGAGTTAATTATACATCGCACACTTTCCTTCTGTCTATTTTTTTTAATTCTTTTTTGTTTGTTTGTTCTTTTTTGTTTCTTCTCCACACCACTTTACTCTGTAGGGCTCTGCGGACCCTCCAAAAGTGAAGCATACTCTCCAATCAACTCCTGCTTAATGGATTGTGGATGCCCACATCAAAGAAGAACTTGTGGCAACAGTGGGCAGTTAGAGCAAATACACTGATGCTAATGAGGATGTATGTATTTTGTTTCTAATGCAATGGTGTGTGTTTTTCTTTCTTTCTTTCTGTGATCAGAGTGTAAAGTGTGTTGATTCAGGATAATTTGGGCGAGGCAAGCAGCAGCAGCAGGTGCCAATCAATACCCTCAAGTAAATCAGTATCTTTTAGTACATCTTTGTCTTCATCTATCCGGGCACCATGGAGGGCAGTCAATACAGCATTCTATTTAGATTGGCTAAACACATTTTATTCCCCCCCCCCACCCCCCATTGGAAAGTAGACATAAATAAACGGCTATTGTCAACATTGGCACTGCCTGCATGTTTCAGAGCACAGCCAGTAAAAAATCAGCTCATGTGCTACAAATAATCATATCAAACAAACAGCTGCCACATCTCTGACCCAGTAACTGCCTGCAGCTGTACACTCCTTCAAGGCTCTCCGCTCCTGCTCCTGACCTTCAGAATCCCACACACCAGGCTGGCAACTGCTGGCCAGCAAGCTATTTCATTCACAGGACCCTTCAACTGGAATTCTCTTCCACTGTCACTTCGCCATTAAAGTGTAAGTCAAACTCAAAGATATTCTTATTTCTGAAGTGCTCTTTTCAGCTGTCCAGTACCTGTGCTAATCATTGTTTTTTCCCTTCCTTCAAGTTGTGTGTAAATCTGTGCACATGTATGTTTGACTGCCTTCCTTCCCCTTTCCCATACAGTTAATTACAACTCCCATGCCTTGAACTGTTTCGCTTGGATGGAAATTGGTGTGTTACAAGCCTCATTTTATTGTTATTATTATTATTATTGTTATTATTATTATTATTGTTATTATTGTTATTATTATTATTGTTATTATTATTGTGGGCTATCGTTGGTGCGGACAAGTTTCATTCACAATAAACATGTGGGCTAAACTAGCTATCGTTGGTGCGGACAAGTTTCATTTACAAGAAACATGTGGGCTAAACTAGCTATCGTTGGTGCGGACAAGTTTCATTCACAAGAAACATATGGGCTAAACTAGCTATCGTTGGTGCGGACAAGTTTCATTCACAAGAAACATGTGGGCTAAACTAGCTATCGTTGGTGCGGACAAGATTCATTCACAAGAAACATGTGGGCTAAACTAGCTATCGTTGGTGCGGACAAGTTTCATTCACTAGAAACATGTGGGCTAAACTAGCTATCGTTGGTGCGGACAAGTTTCATTTACAAGAAACATGTGGGCTAAACTAGCTATCGTTGGTGCGGACAAGTTTCATTCACAAGAAACATGTGGGCTAAACTAGCTATCGTTGGTGCGGACAAGTTTCATTCACAAGAAACATGTGGGCTAAACTAGCTATCGTTGGTGCGGACAAGATTCATTCACAAGAAACATGTGGGCTAAACTAGCTATCGTTGGTGCGGACAAGATTCATTCACAAGAAACATGTGGGCTAAACTAGCTATCGTTGGTGCGGACAAGATTCATTCACAAGAAACATGTGGGCTAAACTAGCTATCGTTGGTGCGGACAAGATTCATTCACAAGAAACATGTGGGCTAAACTAGCTATCGTTGGTGCGGACAAGTTTCATTCACAAGAAACATGTGGGCTAAACTAGCTATCGTTGGTGCTGACCAGTTTCATTCACAAGAAACATGTGGGCTAAACTAGCTATCGTTGGTGCCGACCAGTTTCATTCACAAGAAACATGTGGGCTAAACTAGCTATCGTTGGTGCCGACCAGTTTCATTCACAAGAAACATGTGGGCTAAACTAGCTATCGTTGGTGCCGACCAGTTTCATTCACAAGAAACATGTGGGCTAAACTAGCTATCGTTGGTGCCGACCAGTTTCATTCACAAGAAACATGTGGGCTAAACTAGCTATCGTTGGTGCCGACCAGTTTCATTCACAAGAAACATGTGGGCTAAACTAGCTATCGTTGGTGCCGACCAGTTTCATTCACAAGAAACATGTGGGCTAAACTAGCTATCGTTGGTGCCGACCAGTTTCATTCACAAGAAACATGTGGGCTAAACTAGCTATCGTTGGTGCCGACCAGTTTCATTCACAAGAAACATGTGGGCTAAACTAGCTATCGTTGGTGCCGACCAGTTTCATTCACAAGAAACATGTGGGCTAAACTAGCTATCGTTGGTGCCGACCAGTTTCATTCACAAGAAACATGTGGGCTAAACTAGCTATCGTTGGTGCCGACCAGTTTCATTCACAAGAAACATGTGGGCTAAACTAGCTATCGTTGGTGCTGACCAGTTTCATTCACAAGAAACATGTGGGCTAAACTCGCTATCGTTGGTGCTGACCAGTTTCATTCACAAGAAACATGTGGGCTAAACTCGCTATCGTTGGTGCTGATCAGTTTCATTCACAAGAAACATGTGGGCTAAACTAGCTATCGTTGGTGCTGACCAGTTTCATTCACAAGAAACATGTGGGCTAAACTAGCTATCGTTGGTGCTGACAAGTTTAATTCACAATAAACATGTGGGGTAAACTAGCTATCGTTGGTGCTTTTTTGTTGTAGATTTTATTTTGTTTTTGTTTGCGTGTGTATGTTGTTATTGTTGGGGGGGGGGGGGGGGGGGCCGGGGGTGAGTGTTTTTTTTTTCTTTTTTTTTTTGACGTCACCAAGGTGTCTGGAGTCACGGATAGAACACCAGAAGCTCGGCACAGTTTTACGCACAGGTCACGGAAGAAATGCGTGTGGATTGCAACAATTGTTCTTACCGCCTGTTTTTATCTCAGTGGAGTGAAATATTGATGACATTTTCGAGCTATAAAAATAAAACTTCTTTTAATGTGTCCACGAGAAAATGTGTACTCTGTTTGGTTTTACCCCCAATTATTTTTAACTCAGAATTATTATTGTCACCAAACCAGAGAAGGTTAGTTCCAGCACACGAAAATGTTTGCCTGGGAAGATTTTTTTTAATGCTAAATAGTAAGGCATTTCTTGCTGAAGAAGACATAAGACTTATTTAAAACATAAAAAAGGACAAATCATCATAAACTTTCTACAAAACATCTTGGAAATGGATTGCTCTTCAGATGGACTCAGCACGAAAAGAAATACGGTGAACTGGCATCAAGCAGACTGCAATGGATCATGTATACTGCAAAACTGACATTGGCAAGTATGGTTGGTAAGTACGAAATACAGGCAAAAATGACACTGGCAAGTATAGTTGGTAAGTACAAATACAGGCAAAAATGACATTGGCAAGTCTGGTTGGTAAGTACAAATACAGGAAAAAATGACATTGGTAAGTATGGTTGGTAAGTACGAAATACAGGCAAAAATGACATTGGCAAGTATGGTTGGTAAGTAGGAAATACAGGCAAAAATGACATTGGCAAGTATGGTTGGGAAGTAGGAAATGCAGGCAAAAATGACATTGGTAAGTATGGTTGGTAAGTACAAATATAGGCAAAAATGACACTGGCAAGTATGGATGGTAAGTATCAATTACAGGCAAAAATGACATTGGCAAGTATGGTTGGTAAGTATCAAATACAGGCAAAAATGACATTGGCAAGGACAAAAGATGTAAATATACTGGACAATGTTTCTTAGCGGGTGACGACAGATTCATTTTGGTCACTTCATACTGAACAGAGCTGCAGTGTGTGCACTCACTATGTGGCACAGGACAAAGAAGGAAGGCCAGCCAAGGACAGGTGGCTAAAAAGGCGACAGCGCGAAGCCTCTGCATCTTTTGACCCACCTGACAGTTCAACGCCCCAAAAAACAAGGTGCGTTAGTTACAGATGCTCAAACATCTCCATTCCATTTAAAAACGTTGCCAATTCTCCAGGATACAGACGCTACGGACCTGACTGAAAGATCTGGTTTTGTTGATTGACAAACATCTCCAATCAAACAGTTGCAGTCTGAAAGCGTCAGTGACACTCTTGGTAAAGAAAAGGAAGAATATTGTCTGACTTGGAAGAGAAGCTAACTGCCACCAGCCTCCTACAAACATATTGTGTCTTATAAAACTGGAGGCCTACCACTGACATACATGCGAATTTCAAAGTGTCGTAAATCCATTTCAAAGTCAATGCAACCCAAGAGAAGCAGAGTAATGGAGAGTGCTAGGAGTGCAAGGGCAGGGACATCAAACCAGCAACTTCTTGCACAACATAAAGCCGAACTGAAAAGCATGAATTCTGAGCTGAAATCAGGCTTACGAGAATCAGTGTTCAAAGAGCAGACTACTGTCAACAACAAACTCACGCTTGCATTAAAAACCCTAGGTGGATTATCTGTCGCTCAGTTCAAAGTCCGAAAGAGATTGTTAAAGCAAGCTTGCAACATTAATTTGGCAAGTGAAAAGTCTGAGAGAACAGAAGAAATGGAAATACAAATGGAAACACGTGTTGAAAATCAGGAATTTCATTTTAACTGTGAAGCAGTTGTCAGTGGGAAAGAGCTGAAGTCAACCCCTTTGTGTGTACGTCAGTGATCTAGCTAGGTTTATCACAGACACACTAGACTTGCTGACTTGGCATAACATTAACAATGTCATCCTGGTTGAAGTCGGTGGAAATCACGGTGGTGGCAGTTTCAAGATGCCATTTTATAGACAGCCAACATACAGTCACCAAACTCCAGACACAACACATTCATGATTCGTATGGCTAATGCAAAAGACAGTGGGCATGCACCACTGAGCTAGAGGCAGCAAGCATGGGCAATCAGGAAAGAAGATAAACAGTTACAGTTCATCATGCATCAACACCACACTCAGGTCTCTCCAGCATTCTGGCATAACATGACAACCTGTTACGCGTAGTCCGTGACTGACTTGACAATGATTATGTAATATGTTGTGTATTATTGCGTAGAAATTTACAGACTATAGGATGCAGCCAACCCGTACTCTTCTTTGCCCTCCCCAATAGACTAAAAACACTGAACATTTCAAGTCGCTTTCGGATGGATTCTTTATAACCACTGCAATGGAGTATTATGTTTGGGTTACCTCTGGGGCCATAAAATGGGACTACCAACCACCAGGTGTCTTTCATGCTTTCTGGGACAAAGGTAAGACTAAGTTCTTCATTTCTGGTGGCTGTAGTGCATGGAGAATGCTTTCAGCTTTCAAATCATGACATTGTTGTGCATGAAAACACTAGAGTGTTTTACCTAATAACTCATTAAGTAACTACTTGTGTAAATACGTTCATTACAGTTAGTCACTTATTCACAGGCTAGACATCTGTTAAACACTGATAAGAACATGTTTTAATTTCCTGTTAAAAATGCTGTAGCTAACCTTGATGCCACAACCGACGATACAACAAAAACTTCACAACTTGCTGAGACAGGGTCATTAAGATAGTACACAACACAGGCCACAGTGAAATGGACACTGGCTGGCACTGTGGCAGTGCTGCACCCCATCTGACCTCTGCTGCAGCACTGTGAGGCCAGCTGTGCTATTTTTAAACTACTGCTCTGGGCAACCGAATTCTCGGGGCTGGGAAGGTGTGGGGGACGGTACCGGTTGGTAAGGGGTTGTAAGGGCAACATGAGGGCAAAACGGTACGGGGGCGGTACAGGTTGGTAAGGGGTTGTAAGGAAGCATGGGGTCAAAACGGTACAGGGGCGGTACGGGCAAAACGGTACGGGGGGAAGTATGGGCAAAACGGTACGGGGGGCAGTACGGGCAAAACGGTACGGGGGCGGTACGGGCAAAACGGTACGGGGGGGCAGTACGGGCAAAACGGTACAGGGGGCGGTACGCGCAAAACGGTACGGTGGCAGTACGGGAAAAACGGTACGGGGGCGGTATGGGCAGAACGGTAGGGGAGCAGTAGGGGCTGGTAAGGGGTAGCAGTTAGTTAGTTAGTTGGTGCTTTGAGCCTGCAGTCAACCACAAAGGGTTATATCAGGGCTACCAACTATTTATTTTTCTTGTTTTTTCTCTTTTTTTTCTTTTTCTTGATTATTTATAAAGCAGATTTCAAAAGGTTCAATGTAAAAGATTTGTATAACTCTCTAAAAAATATACATACATTACCTAGCATTCTTCATATTTTGTAAAATACATTTATAAACGGAAATGTACAACGTTCTACGTAAACATTTGAACAATTCTTTAAAAATACTTGACATAACCATTACCGTAACATGCTTCATATTTTATAAAACACACCAATATCACGCAAGAAGTCAAAAATTATTTCAGGACTCACATTTCGAAAGAGTGAATACAAAGACTTCTGTTCGAAATATTTTTTCCTGACTTCCAACAAGTAAGTAATTTGGCGTTTTACGCCCAGTCAACCATTACGGTTATTTCAGGGCGTTACACATTTTGTCGATACACAATAACTGTTAAAAATATGTCCATGTTAAAAACTTATATGTATTCAGATTATTATTATTAATATATTATTATTATTATAATATATGTTTTAACAGTCGTAAGAAGTGGGTAAAACACAAACTGAAAACCTTTTCTCAAATATATATATGCTTTGTTAAGTCAGTTTAGAAAACCAATCACTCTGCAAACTTAAAACAGAAATTCATGTATAAACAAAAATATAAATTTTCAAACCGTTAGTCCCTTCAATCTTACCCCAATTTAGACAGCGCATAAGGCTAGGACATGCTGTTTCGTTGACCATTCCGTCTAATTTATCGATACCAGGTTAAAGAAAAGTATATATATATATATATAGATATAGATATATGAATGGATGAATATATTATGAAATAAAAAAAACGTTATATCAATGCTTAATGGCAAATACCAGTGCCATATGGCAGAGAGCTGCACATACCACCTACCAACTATCATCTCCTAGCTGCTCAACAGGAGTCATATCAAGGGGCCTAACTCCCAACACAAATTTACGATATTTTTGGGGGAAAAAAGGTCAGAAGAATGGACTATCAGCATTAAAATAACCAGATAAAAAGAACAAGAGGGTTATGCAGAACAACAGGTTTCCTGCACTCCAATAATAGCGGCTTTATACCATCTTGCCAGTGGATTTATCTCCTCAAAGTTAACTTAAAAACCTCTCAAAAATCACTGAATAATGAAATAAACCACTAGTTCAGCTTTAAAGAACTGATGACGATTCCATTTCGTCATCTGACAGGGCAGAGTGTTGGTTGGAGACAACTGGGTTCCTCTGCGCCTTGCTCAGCCTGTCAACTTTTGGTCTGGGTGGCACCTGGCGCCTGCTGGAAGGAACGGAGCGCCTGGGGTGCGGAAAACCCCTCGACGTCCACCAGGTAGGTGAGCGCCTTGAAGGTGAAGTATCATCTTTCGAGGCCACGGTTTTTAAGGGACCTGTTGAACCCTTAGGTGCGCTTTTGGAGGGAGCCGCTGAACCCTTAGATGCCATTTTGTGGGGATTGGCGGAACCCCTAGAGGCCGTTTTGTGGGGATCGGCTGAACCCCTACATGTCTCCGAACACTTAACGGACTCGCACGGAACCCGGGCGTCGGCCGATACCGTCCCCGACTTCCCGGAGGTCGATACCGATCCGGGTCCGCCAGAAGAACGCACGTTAGACTCAGTCGTCCTATGTGGACGTTCTAAAAACAACCAGGTTAAAGATGTCTGACATTCAACAGATTTGGACTCTCTTCTGGTGGAAGCGGCGTAGGTCTTACCTCCAGAAACAACAGTCGGCATCTTGGCTTCAACCAAATGTCTGGCTTCCGGACACGTTGAATCTCCTTCTCCTTCTGCCACACCGGCCAATCTTTAACCGATGAAACGTGGGGACCATTGCAATTAGAGCACAGCTTGGATCCCCTCACATCGAACTTCATGCGTATCTTTTCCGCCACCCGGACACTTCGCAACAACCTTGCAACGTTGGCTCATGTGGCCGGACTTGTTGCAGTTGAAGCAACGCATCGGGTTGTGAACAAATTAGGCCACCTTCACCTTTAGATAGCCGACTGTAATATTTTTCGGAAGATCTGGGGAACCGAACGTCAAGAAAAGAGTGTTGGTGGGGATCACCTCACCCTCCTTCAATGTCGCTCGGTTCACCCCAACCACACCCTGATCTCTCAGTTCATCCCGGATCTCAACCTCCGACATGTCAGCGAGGTGCCGACACCTGATTACTCCCCGAGAGGAGTTCAGGGTCTTGTGAATTGAGACCTTGACTGGTCTGTCAATAAATCGGTTTGTTTGGAGCAGGTTTTGGGCAGGGGCCCTTTTGCCGCACTCCACCAAGAAGGTGCCATCTCTCAGTCTTTTGATGTTCTTCAGTGTTCGGCAATAGCCTGAAAAGCTTTCTGAATTGCAAAAGGAGACAACTTTTGCAGAGGCAGATCTTCATTCGCCGATTCGACTATAAACAAATCTGGCCCACTTTGTTTCACTGTTCATGAGCATCTCATTGTCGGAATACGTATCTGAGTCGTCATCCCGTTTTTTGATTGGTGTTTTGTTGCCACTGTATGTTAAGTAACGTTTCATTACGTTTTGTCCCCACCCGCCACCGAGTCCAACAAGGGGATGCACACAAGCGGAAACTCCACCAGAGCTCAAAATGCAAAATACTCAGGTGACAAAAAACTCAGTTTACTTCTATCCCCTCACTGACCCTGAGCCGCTGCCTTCTAAACGAAATTAGGGCAAAGCACGACCAGCCGATTGATTGGGTCGGGCCAACCCAACCACCCGTATAGGAGAAGTCCGGGCCGAAGAAGTGTGTTGGACCTCACGGGGGACCTCAGCCACAGGATCCCATCCTCCCCCGACACGGGATGCAGCGCACGGCAAACACGCTGGGTCTGAAGGTGACCGCAGAGAGCAAGAAGAACCATATAGAGAAGAGTTCTGTTGTAGATAAATACAGGAGAATGGCTGGTTAGATACAGATAAGCTGTAAGAAAGGAGCTGTAAAACAGAGGTATCGTGGAGAAAAATTTGGAATGAAATATAGTTGAAAGGACCGGTAGACCGAAACTAGACGTAAGAAAAGAGTGAAAGGGGTGGAGCAGCCGGCTCCATGATGGCGCACGGGGTAGTTAAGCAACATGAGGGCAAAACGGTACGGGACCGGTACGGGCAAAACGGTACGGGGGCGGTATAGGCTGGTAAGGGGTTGTAAGGGCAACATGAGGGCAAAATGGTACGGGACCGCTATGGGTAAAACGGTACAGGACCGGTACGGGCAAAACGGTACGGGACTGGTACGGGCAAAACAGTACAGGGCTGTACGGGCAAAACGGTACAAGACCGGTACGAGCAAAACGGTACGGGACTGGTACGGGCAAAACAGTACAGGGCGGTACGGGCAAAACGGTACAAGACCGATACGAGCAAAACGGTACGGGACCCATAAGAGCAAAACGGTACGGGACCGGTAGGGGCAAGAAAGTACGGGACCGGTAGGGGCAAAACGGTAAGGGGCCCATACGGGCAAGACGGTACGGGACCGGTAGGGCAAAACGGTACGGGGCCCATACGGGCTACGGTCTGGGCGCGGTACGTGGCCCGCACCTTTCACCGTGTGCAGCCCGTACGGGCAACGTACAGGGGCCCTTTGGGTGCCCGTACCGCCTTTTGTTGTCACTGCCCCTACCATGCCCGTACGGGCATGTTTACTGGGACTCTTCCTATTAATTGTTTCTTCCGGTGCTCTGTTCATCAAATGAATGGCCAACAGGACAATTAAGTACACACACCATCTTCAGCATCGTAAAACCTGGGAACCAGACAAGACATACATATACTTTCAAAATCAAAGGCACGCTGTTACTATTACCACCACCACCAACACCACTGTCATAATCACCAACTTACCGCAGTTTCTTTCGTCGGAACCGTCGCCACAGTCGTTATAGCCGTTGCATACCTCATCCTTGTTGATACAATGCTTGTTTTCGCACTTCCAGGTAGATTCGGGGCAAACGTAATCGCCTGAGCAACAAAGAAATTAAGCGCCTTCATAGTGACGTGTATTCACATTCATCGTCACAGTATTCGTCTTTCTTCATTTTCGTACTCTTCTGTTTTCGCTGTATTCGTCTTTCTCACCACTTTCATCCATCTTCGTCATCATTGCCAGCCACCATTTTCAATACGTTTACTCACCTTGAGAGCCAGTTTTATTCACCTATATCGTCAGCTGCAAGCAACGTTATCGTCACATTCGCTCACCTCCATCGTCACTCCAGTCATCGACATTTCCCTTCCATTGATCATCATCTCTTCCGTTAACGTTTACTGTCATCTCCACTCTTCCTATTAATCGTTTCTTCCGGTGCTCTGTTCATCACATAAATGGCCAACCGGACAATTAAGACACACACAATGCAACTGTACAATTAAGACACACACAATCTTCAGCATCACAAGAACTGCGAACTAGACAGGACAAACATCAACTTTAGCATCACAAAAACTAGAAGCCAGGTAAGGTAATTTTAGCAAAGAACTGGTAGCTAGATAAGGAAGAAACCGTCTTCAGGACTAAGAAGTGTGTATGTATTTATACTCCCTTCTTCAGCATTACAAGAACTAGAAGCCAGGTAAGGAAGAAACCGTCTTCAGGACTAAGAAGTGTGCATGTATTTATACTCCCTTCTTCAGCATTACAAGAACTAGAAGCCAGGTAAGGAAGAAACCGTCTTCAGGACTAAGAAGTGTGCATGTATTTATACTCCCTTCTTCAACATTACAAAAACTGGAAGCCAAACAATACACACAGCATCTTCAGCATCACAAAAAATGGAAACCAGACAATACACACAGCACCTTCAGCATTACAAAACATGGGAGCCAGACAATATACACAGCATCTCCAGCTTCACAATAACTGGGAACTAGACAGGACACACACACACACACACACACACACACACACACACACACACACACACACACACACACACACACACACACACACACAATCTTGAACACCGTAAACAGCATCAAAGAAGTGGAAGCCAGACAGTTAAGACACAATCTATCTTCAGCAACACAAGAACAAGGTGCCAGACATTTGGATACGAACTGTCTTCGCCATCAGTCGACCTTCGTCGTTATTTTCATTGCTGCCATGTGGCATTAGAGCAACCATCTGAATAACACGCAAGCCTCCTTTTTCTGTTCGTCACTTACATCGACCTTTTGGCATCACAAAAACCGCCCACTTCTGATCGTCACTTACGTCGGCCTTTTTAACAACACGCAAGCCGCCCACTTCTGAACTTGACTTACATCGAACTTTTAACAACACGCCACCAAGGCGGGAGGTTATGAACGCGGCGACAAGTGTACAAAAACTCACTGCGCTTTCCAACATTTCCAAACATTTTCTAAGAGAGAGAGAGAGAGAGAGAGAGACAGAGAGAAAAAAAATAAAAAATCGAAGGCAACATGTTCAAGAAAGTAATACATATATGACAACTAACAATATACATACGCAAGAAAAATAATGTAAATGTGCCGTATAAGAAGCGGCAATATACAAACAACTAAAAAATTCATCATATTATTACTTACCCATAATTCCATCCTTCCCAGTCCCCACCCCTACACCATCCAGCTCTAGCCAGACTGCCCACTATACCAGACACGTGATATAAGAAACAAAACAAAGCAAAAGCAAAAAAAAAAAAAAAAGGTGAAATACTCGAATACGCTTAAGTCTTCTTTTTCTCTTCTTCTTCTTTTTACGAAGCGCATCATTTTCGGGGCCTCTCTCTCTCTCTCTTCAAAACAGCATGCACCCGTCCATTACAATATATTTTTTCATTCACTCGCTCAGCTTTCTTTACATAACAGAATTACATTTACATTTAAATATGGTTGCTTCATATCTTTACTATACAAATCACATTATCGGCACATGTTAGTTATAATGTGATTGTGAGCGTATGCATGTGTGTGTTTTTAAATGGATAAGCATTGCATATTCTACCTGCACTGCATGCATGCATTTCAACATGGTCATGTGCGTACACTGGAAATTAGTATAGCTTTATGTACAGTGCAAGGTAGAATAGCCTTATGATTTAGTATTGATGGGCATCCGTGTACATTCAGGAAGTTGTTTTTTGTTTTGTTTTGTTTTTAAGATGTGCTTCCTATTCAATTAATGGAAAACATATACTTATTAAGTTATTGTGACCACGACTTATCGCGTATTCAGTCACAGCAAATGAAAAATGTTGCATTTATACACACATTTTTTTTTCTCTCTCTCTGAGTGTGAGTGTGTGTGTGTGTGTGTGTGTGTGTGTGTGTGTGTGTGTGTGTGTGTGTGTGTGTGTGTGTGTGTGTGTGTGTGTATGTGTGTGTGTGTGTGTGTGTGTGTGTGTGTGTGTGTGTGTGTGTGTGTGTGTGTGTGAGAGAGAGAGAGAGAGAGAGAGAGAGAGAGGGGTTACAACAGAAGTGTCCTGTGAAGCAGCTCTTTTTCAAAGATGAGACCAATTTGGCATGCTTTGCCCTATTTGAATTTGCTGATAGACACCTTTGCTATGACAATGAAGTGGTTAACAACGTTATGTTCTGAGGTCAGTAAATTGTTTTGGTGTAATCCCATTAATGCTATGTTTTGACTAAAGTTCAGTGTTTGCTTTTGTTTTCATTTCCCATTCTAATCTCTCAGAAGTTTCCATGTTGGTTTTACTTTGGCATATGCGAAGAGAACGTGTGTCATGTAGTCTTTATTATCTGAATGGCATGCGTTGCATTAGTCAGAATTTTCGATTCCCATCTTGTTGAGTGGGATATTTGTGTGGTTTATAGCGTGCAAATGCTTCCACTGTAGCGCCCTCAATCCTATTTCTTTGGTTGACTGGAAGATAGACTCCCAGTGAGTATTGCTTATGTCCACGTTAAGTTTGTTTTTTCCCCAAAGTTGGTGGCATATGGCTGTGCTTCCTCGGTTAAAAGTGTTCGAAACTCTCACGTTTAAAAAATAATTGTTTTTAGTTGTTAATTAATATGTTCAAGTTCATGATCTTCGTCATCTTCAGCCCGTAGTTTCCTGCGTTCTCTTGCTTGTTTCACGGCAGGTTTACGGCGTTGTGTTCAAAGAGTCTATGTGGTGCTGTACCAACTGCACGTTCCGAGTTTTCGAAGTATATTATTTGTCTCCTGTTGTTTGTGATGTCTTTCTTTGAATATTCCTTTGTTAATCCAGTCTTTCATATGTAAGTTGTGTGTGTGTGTGTGTGTGTGTGTGTGTGTGTGTGTGTGTGTGTGTGTGTGTGTGTGTGTGTGTGTGTGTGTGTGGATGTTGTTATTATTCCTTAAAGAACATTCTGGAGAAACAGATTGCGGGGGTTTCAGCCATGTTTGCAGAATATTTCTCCAGAATTCTGCTCATGTTTTGGCATCCCAATAAGGTCTGTCAATTCGCAGCGTGTGTTGAAAATGTCTAAGCTGTTTCCTGCAGAAACTGAGATTTAGAAGCGTTTTTTGCATTGAGGTTTGTCTGATTTGCTTCCCATTAATTTTGACACCCAGTTCAAGTAGGACGAATTTTGGAGAATTTTCATATCAACCATTTTAAGGCCTCCTTCATCAATATCTTGCATTAGAATTTTGCGTTTTACTTTTGCCAACAGCTTTTTTGTTATATTTCTTTTTCCACATGAAGGTATTTAATTTCTGGTTGATGATGTTTACAGTATTTTCTTGCAATCCTACTGATTGCGTAATGTAAATAAATTGGGAGATTATGAGGGTTTTAACGATTAGCACTTTTACATAAATGTTCAGGTTCCTTCTTGATCATCGGTTAATTATTCTGTTTCCGTTTTCAGTTATTGTTGTTTGACGCCAGTTATTTTCATTAAAGGGTGCACTAGTATTGCTTTCAAATGTACTCCTCTGTGACCCACTGTAGATTGCATTGCTTTTGCCTACTATCTTTATTTTGTCCTAACCAAAACGGATAAGTCGAATTTCAACTAAGCTGAACACGATTTCCCCTTTTCCCACTCGGATAAGTCGAAGGCATTTCTGTCTATTTCGTTGTTCGCTGCCCCCAGATTCCTAAATTAGCTGCTGGTCAGCTACAAGCTTTGCAACATAAAACTTCTAGACAGATGGCGGTTGTATGATATTGTCTTTGCCAGTGTCGGTAATCAGCTTGGATTTGGTCCGTCATGCGAATGTTTTGTCACAATAGTGTCACTGTCCGTCTCATTGTGTGCTTAAGTGAAACTGCTGTAACAATAGACGATCTTCGGAAATCCAAGGGACTGCACTCGGTAAGTGCCTTCGGGCATGGGCCTGTATATATAGGTCCAGACCTGTGGGTGTAGCACAGAGTAGTCCCGCTTTTGTTGGGGGTACAGTGGGCACGTAGGGAAGATGACGGACACCCGTAAACAAAAGGCAGAAAAGGTATCAGAAATGCCGAGCAAACACTCATTGTTCGTGGGAAACATACAGATCGGATAGTCGGTTTCCCCAGCTGGTAGTCTAGTATAAATTATAATAGGTCTATGCCTGAAGATCTAAAACTGTCGCAGATCGGCTCTTCTCCGCTACCGCCTCCATTCAGAGGACTTCACTCTCTCGGAGTAAGAAAACAATGTCAAATTATCTTCGCCAGTTATTTCCGGAAATCGTCTATTATCTCACTATTCTGTTTAGTTGAGAATAATCTTGGGAAACTGTATTTTTGATTGTGTTACTTATTATGTTACTTATTACCATCATATGCTGGTTATACAGTTAACTGACACTGGCCGTGTCTTGTACACTTGCTGTGACACTGAGAGCCTTCATCATTTAACTGATACTGCTGTGTCTTTGATACTCAGCTCACCTTGAAAAACATGTGAACTTGATGCGTTTCCTACCCCTCTGTTACTTGAATGCCTTGCCTCTTTGTTACCTTGCATTACTGCTGTATTCAACAACTCCTTGGTATCTGGTGTTTTTCCATCTGTCTACAAGTCTGCTCTAGTTAAATCCCTTTTGAAAAAGATGTCCCTTAACTATGATGACTTAAAGAACTACCGTCTTGTGTCAAATTTATCTTTTCTTTCAAAAGTCTTAGAAACAATAGTTTTGTCTCAGCTAAACGAACACTTGAACCACAACAACCTTCTCAGTCCTCTCCAGTCAGCCTACAGACCTAACCACAGCACTGAAACTGCCCTGCTCATGATCGTTAACGACCTTCTAACAGCCATAGATAACAACACAATATGCATTCTGACACTCTTAGATCTCTCAGCAGCCTTCGTTACAATAGATTACCAAATTCTCCTTACCCGACTTCAGCACCCCTTTGGTATTTCTGGACCTGCTATATCTTGGTTCTCGTCTTATCGTTGTAACAGAACACATGCAGTCACCATAAACAGAATCTAATACGCTCCATTATGGCGTTCCCCAGGGTTCTGTAATGGGCCCTGTGCTTTTCATACTCTACACCCAACCTCTCTTTAACCTAGTATGCAAGCACGCAGTCAGTCACCATGCTTTCGCTGATGACAACCAGCTTTACAAGATTAGTACACTAGACGCAATTCACCAGTCGATAGAAACTCTCCAGACCTGCACTACAGATGTCAAATCTTGGGTGACTGCAAACAAACTTCAACTGAATGACAACAAAACTGAAGCCATGATCATACTAGAATGTCTGTTCACAGTCTTTTGCCGTCTGTCATTCACATCGGAGACGCCGATGTCCCATTTGTGTCGTCTGTTAAGAACCTCGGTGCAACCCTGGACTCGAATCTCAGCATGTCTCAACACGTACGCAACACGTGTAAAGCCGCATACATACAAATCAGGCATATAAGTTCCATACGACACCTTCTCAACACTCAAGCAACCCAAACCCTTGTATGCTCTCTTGTCCTCTCTCGCTTAGACTACTGTAACTCTTTACTTTTAGGTTGCCCTCAGTACTTACTAGACAAACTTCAAAAAGTTCAGAATGCAGCAGCAAGGCTTGTGTGTAAAGCTAAGAAATCTGACCACATCCATCCTATTCTTGAAACTCTGCACTGGCTACCAGTAACACATCTCATTCAATACAAAATTTCAGCTATCGGCTTCAATTCCATCTCAGGAACAGCCCCTCAGTATTTGTCCGATCTCCTTCAACCTTATACTCCAGCAAGACAGTTACGATCTGCATCTGACACACGAACCTTTGTCACCCCCCGTCTAAACACAAAAACATTTGGTGAAAGATCTTTTTCTTATGCTGGCCTATCTGTCTGGAACAATTTGTCTCAAACACTCCGCCACTCTGATTCTACCTCCTCTTTCAAAGCCGCCCTCAAGATGCACCTGTTTAATAATTGTTTCTAGACTGTTTTTCACAGCCCTGCCCATCCCCTCATCCGACACTCTAAGTGTGTGTGTGTGTGTGTGTGTGTGTGTGTGTGTGTGTGTGTGTGTGTGTGTGTGTGTGTGTGTGTCTGCGTGCGTGCGTGCGTGCGTGCGTGCGTGCGTGCGTGCGTGCGTGTGTGTGTGTGTGTGTGTGTGTGTGTGTGTGTGTGTGTGTGTGTGGTTAGTGTTATTGTAAAGTGCCCTGCAGTAACTCACATGACACTCGTGAAAATACAAGGTACATAAACTCCACCAGGGGTACATCCTCAAAACGTTGGACTGCAAGTTAGACTTTTTCGTCGTGGACGGGTAAATCAAAGAAAACGGAGAACTCTAAGACAAAAGAAATTCCCCAGCACGTTCCACTTAAGCGTATTCGACAGTACCACCACCACCACAACCACCACCACTGTCAAACTGTTTTTCACAGCCCTGCCCATCCCCATGTCCGACACTGTGTGTGTGTGTGTGTGTGTGTGTGTGTGTGTGTGTGTGTGTGTGTGTGTGTGTGTGTGTGTGTGTGTGATTAGTGTTATTGTAAAGCGCCCTGAACTGCCACCTAGTGTGATAGATGGGCGCTCTAGAAATCCTCTTTATTACTATATTATTACTCACCGTGGCTCTGTGAGATACTAGCTTTAAGTGCCAGCCATACACACACGTTACGTGCTTGATTATTAATTATTTTGTCACAGTTACCATTATGTATTATAGTAGCCTACCCTACAGGTAAAATACATGGTGACTGTATTTATTAGATAATTGATGTTGTTTAGTCTTTACCTTTGCTTTTATGTTCTAAATATTTTATTTGCTTGTCTTTTCCAACACAGACACTGTTTCCTGGTTGGTGTAAATAAAAGTTATGTTATAGCAACCTCTGACTTGTGACTCTTCATTTATGCTTCCTTCACTCCCCGCCTCGCTTCCCTACATATAAATGATGTACAATTATTGATTCGTTATTTGGAGTGTTTGTTCTTCATATTTAACGATATCAAGTAGATATAAAGAACAGTTATTGACTTGTTATTTGGTGTGTTATTTTTCACATTTATCACTTGTAATGATGTGTCATCGTTGCCATATGCTTGTTTTGGGTGTGTTATTACATTTACAAATCTTCACAACTTTGTTCGAGTTTTGTCATAAACTCGTGCGACGTGCGCGCTATCAGAAAACAACAACAACAACAACAACAACAACAACAAAAGAAAGAAAAAAAGAGGCAAAGGCGCTCTTATACTTCACACAAGAGTCAAAACCACTACACCACGGCCAGAGCTCAAGACAGATGCTGTTGTTTCTTATTGACAATGTAGCTTTTGCAAAGGAAAACACGAACAAAACTTATGAAGCCGTCAAAAACTGAAGTTTGGCTGCTCCAAATATGGCGTCACTAGCAACTGATACAGAAAATCAAACAAACAACTATGATCAAGATCAGGAGTCGTCATTTTGCAAAGCAAAGAAACAAAAACAGCAAACAAACAAAAGAACTCTTCACTCGAAGCACTTTCTGCAACATCAACACACAAGGGGACTCCAATGACGTCATACAAGCACGACAACAAAGACCTGCGTCGCCTGCGGTAACTCACCTGACATGCGTGTAAATACAAGGTACATAAACTCCACCAGAGGTACAGCCTCAAAACGCTCGACTGCAAGGTTAGACTTGTCCGCCGTGGACGGGAAAGTCAAAGAAAACGGAGAACTCGAAGAAAAAAGAAATTCCCCAGCACGTTCGACTTAAGCGTATTCGACTGTACCACCACCACCACCACCACCACTGTCACAGTCACCATCAACTTACAGCAGTTTTCTTCGTCGGAACCGTCGACACAGAGATTGTGACCATCACAGCGGGAACTGATCGGCAGACATTCCCCGCTGTCACACTGGAATTTGTGGGGGCCACTGCAGTTTCCTGGAGGGGCTGCAGAACACGACGTTATAATGACGTTACACAATGGGCGACACGGGCCCGGCTGGGGCGCTTTGTTGGGTGGTGCATGACTGGCGGTGTAGTGTTACAACGCAAAAAGGTGAACTAACCTTTTCTGGGCATCTTCGACAACTGTGTAGAATACAAGGATAGCGGCCGTGACACTCACCCTGAAGCTGAACGGGCGCCATGTTGCATGTCTCAAATACAGTTCTTAGTGCACACACACACACACACACACACACACACACACACACACACACACACACACACACACACACACACACACGACCTTCTGAAGAGTTTAGCTCTGGATCTAAGAGTCATTCATATGACTGATGTAATTATACCGTGCATTAAACTATCAAACTGGTACCAGTAACACACTCCCTTTGAAGGATGAAACCATTTCGCCTCTCTGCTGGGAATCTTGGCGACTGCGACCCCATCCGCACAACGTGGCAATGTTATTTCAACTAAAATCCTGCTCCAAATAATCTGCAAGAGATCAGCTGAACTCTCCAACATGGGGGACTATTTGCCTCAGTCTGATCAACACTCTTGATTGTCCAGCCGCTATCCATGTACCTCTTGATCAGTGGACGTCACGCTATAATGAGGTACACTGGTCTTAGAGCTGCAAACTATGACGTCACAATATGATAAACTGGTGTCTCCATCGTGGAGACTATTTGTGGGGAACAAACTTTGCAAAGTCAGACAAAACTAGCACACTGTCGACCATTTTGGCCCAGCGGGAAGGCGTTGGCGTTAGGCTGGTAAGCGGAGGTAATCGGTTCGATTCCTCGCTTCGTGTTTTTTTTTTTTTTTTTTTAAGCAGTTTGTGGTTATCGGCAGTGTCCTGTGACTGTGCCCCTCATAATGAATCAAACATTATGTGCAAAGGCTTTCATCACTGCCTGTCACCTTGGTGATGGGAGTGTAGCATCAGGAACAGGCAGCTGGGCGATAAGCAAGTGGACCGAACGAATTATACGAACTCTAACACAACGTCAGGCCGCCGTGCCTATCACTCCTATCCGGAACAAGAGGTCTATCGCACCAAGGACCATCAAAGGCTTCAGGAACCAGAACAACGTAGCGCAGTTCTCAAGAAAAACAAAAACAAAACTTGCACTGTTTTAAACTTGGCAAGCCAGCCGTATAGAGAATCTCTCCAGGAACTGTGAGAGGCTTGAACAATGTGGGTGAATTCACAGCTTCTGTCAAGTCGCAACTCTTCTCGACTCATGGCCACAACTGAAGCCACAACTCTTCTCGACTCATGGTCACAGATAGAGAAAGACCAAGCTGTGGTTTACACTCTTTTTAAAAACAACAACAAACATTTGTCTCTTGAGGACAATTTCTGCTCTCCCCAGTAAAGATACCGAATGATTAATTGATTGATTGATTGAAAACACCCTCCACCATCACCGACCAAAAGCACTGCACCCAGCCTGGGACGCTCTTTTTGTTTTCTTTTTGTTGTTGTTTGTTCTTTAGCAAGGACGGGAGCGCTTTATTTGTACGTGGCTACAGGATCTGGCATGACACGGGGAGTCCTTTTTGCATTATCAAAAAACCAACAAACAAAAACCACCTAACAAAACCACAAGAAGAAACACTCTCAGCATTCTGGAAAGCCTGTCGTAAAATTATGATAGGTAGACACGTCTATCTTTCTATCCACACACACACACACACACACACACACACACACACACACACACACACACACACACACACACACACACACACACATATATATATATCTGGGTCAGTCTCCTGAAAACTGGTCAAAACTGTGATATAGAGGGTAAAAATTCAAAGTGTGAATTGTTTAATGTTATTATTTGGAAGTAAAAGCTTGACATCTCTTCTGTACCTAAATTCAAGACATAAATTGACAGGGTGACAGGAACTTGGTTAATTGTGCATTATGTTACGTTATAGGTCAGTGTCTCGCGCGTTACAGAAGACACCAGAAATGCATGAATAGTGTCGGCTCAGTGGCCAGTTTGACTCTTGTCTTTTTATTATACAATATTTCCTAATTAATAAATGAATATCTGGCACATCTGACATTTAAAACAAATTGTCTTGCCTCTGTAACGATTTTGATTTAAAATGTCTTATTCGAAGGACAGACATGCACGAAATAGCTTACACATTTCTTTTTCTTAGTTGTTGTTGTTTTCTTCCCCCAAATTAATTTGGAGTCAATCTATCAATCAATATTTAATTTTATGTCTGTTCCCATCGAGGTGATATTAGACAAAAACAAAAAACAAAAACATATAATTATTATTTATACTAATTTTCCCACAGGACTATGAACAATAGATTGGCAATATCAGTAATAACATCATTATTATATGACACATGCTGGTAAGATGTAAAAAAAAGATCATAAACGATTGCTACATTACTGTGAGAGAAAAAAATGGCATGATCCCTGTAAATCAAGCAGGTTTTAGGAAAGGAAGGTGTACAACTGATCATTTAGTAAAACTCACAAATCATATTAAAAAACAGTTTTCGAGGAGACAAAGTACTCTGGCCTCATTTTGTTATGTTAAAAAGGCTTACGACAGTGTGTGGCATGCCAGACTACTTTATAAACTGAAAAATATAGGCATAACTGGTATGATGTTTCAATATTTTAAAAACGTCTTATCCGAAATATGTATTTGTGCTCGAGTAGGTAAGACATATTCATCTAATAAAACAATTGATATGGGTATTCCACAGGGCTCAATTATAGCACCTATCCTATTTAACATTATTATACATGATCTCCCAAAAGTATTATCAAATAACACACATGTGGCGCAGTATGCAGATGATATTGCTATTTGGGCTAACACAACTCTTAGAAAACATACAAATAAGAGGGTGGTAGATCATGTACAAAAACTATATTAATTTGGAGGAGGGAGGATGCATTGCACTGACTTGGTCTGAACAGTATATATAAATATACATGTCAGAGGGATATTTGTTTCTTGCTTTCTAAAGTTAATAACCAATGGCATTTAACTAGTAATCTGTCTCACATGTTATGTGGACATCATCACAAGTACAAATGGATATAAGCATCAAATACTTGAACCATTGACCAAAACACTTAATTAACAAGTATATTTATTACAAAAGCAAGGTTCTTTCCACATTTTCTTGATTAGAACAGCTACTGACCCCCGCTTTAGGTATCTGATAACCAAGAGTGGCAGCAATCTAGTCCACAGTCACCCAAGCCATATTCTCCGTTTCACGCCCTGCGTAAAAGCAAGAAAATCTGTTCACGGTGTCTCACACCTTCGCACGCCTACAGTGCCGGTCAGAATTCGGTTGCTGACCTTCTCCTGGCATCTGACCCAGCTCTGCTGGTCAGTGCGCCTGCACTGGCTCTGGTTGCCGGGGCAACGAATCTATCCAACATGGCTGCGCAGTGCTTTCTGTTTCATTCATTTGTACCATTCATGCCGCATTTCAAGACACAAATTGACACTACTGACACATCCTCTCCCCCCAGTCTGTCAGTAGGATCATTAGCTTGCCTCTGGCATGCAGGGTTGTTTGGCACCAGCCTAATCACAGCCAGGGGACTGGTTATAAATCAGGGCCATGTGGAAAGGGACAGTAGAGGGCCTCCAGTTTTCCAAACAATACCCCCCTGATCTCCTGTCTCCCAATTTAGATGGCCGGTCCTGCAAGTTCAGGCTTGGGCCAAAGGTTCCTCCTTTCTGATAAACTAAACAGTTCTGCTGAAGTTTGTCCTGGCTTTAGGGAATGGTGCCTGATTTCTGAGTGGGGAGGGGGGAGGGGCTCTGTGGGCTGCATGTCACAGGTGGTGTAGTTAGCAAAGAGAGGAACAGTGTTCCCCATTCTGTTTCAAGCTGTCCGGCTTTGAGGTAGCATGAGCAGACCATTAATACTGTGTTCCAGGGGCCATACGTTAGAGATGTTTTCTTTAGTTTTTGTGTTTATTCTTTTGACTTTCTTACTGTAAGTTCAAAGATGAGTTCTGACAGTTCAGGATTTCAGACAAATCACCAAGACAGTTTAACTGGACTTTGCAGAATTGCAGAAAAGACAATTCCAAAACTGTGAGTTGTTTATAAAAGAGACATTATTCAAGTGCAGTTACTGAACATTAATGGAGATGACACTGATAAGCATGCCACAAGAATGTGTAACAGATGTTATACAGTGATGAAAAAAATCACTCAGGACAAAAGATGTAAATATACCAGACAATGTTTCTCAGCGGGTGACGACAGACTCATTTTGGTCACTGCATACTGAACAGAGCTGCAGTGTGTACACTCACTATGTGGCACAGGACAAAGAAGGAAGGCCAGCCAAGGACAGGTGGTTAAAAAAGCGACAGCGCGAAGCCTCTGCATCTTTTGACCCACCAGACTGTTCAACGCCCCAAAAACAAAGCACGTTAGTTACAGATGCTCAAACATCTCCATTCCAGTTAAAAACGTTGCCAATTCTCCAGGATGCAGATGCTACGGACCTGACAGAAAGATCTAGTTTTGTTGATTGCCAAACATCTCCAATCAAACAGTTGCAGTCTGAAAGCGTCACATGAGTGACACTCTTGGTAAAGGAACAGAAGAATATTGTCTGACTTGGAAGAGAAGCTAATTGTCACCAGCCTCCTACGATGCAAACAGAATTCATCAGCAGACAAACATATTGTGTCTTATAAAACTGGAGGCCTACCACTAACATACATGCGAATTTCAAAGTCTCGTAAATCCATTTCAATGTCAATGCAACCCAAGAGAAGCAGAGTAATGGAGAGTGCTAGAAGTGCAATGGCAGGGACATCAAACCAGCAACTTCTTGCACAACATAAAGCGGAACTGAAAAGAGTGAATTCTGAGCTGAAATCAGGCTTACGAGAGTCAGTGTTCAAAGAGCAGATTACTGTCAACAAGAAAGTCACGCTTGCATTAAAAACCCTAGGTGGATTATCTGTCGCTCAGTTCAGAGCCCAAAAGAGATTGTTAAAGCACGCTTGCAACATTAATTTGGCAAGCGAAAAGTCTGAGAGAACAGAAGAAATGGAAATACAAGTGGAAACACATGTTGAAAATCAGGAACTTCATTTTAACTGTGAAGCAGTTGTCAATGGGAAAGAGCTGAAGTCAACCCCTTTGTGTGTATGTCAGTGATCTAGCTAGGTTCATCACAGACTCACTAGACTTGCTGACTTGGCATAACATTAACAATGTCATCCCAGAGGATCAAATTTGGTTGAAAGTCGGTGGAAATCACGGTGGTGGCAGTTTCAAGACGCCATTACAGACAGCCAACATACCATCACCAAACTCCAGACACAACACATTCATGAATCATATGGCTAAATCAAAAGACAGTGGGCATGCACCACTGAGCTAGAGGCGGCGAGCATGGGCAATCAAGAAAGAAGATAAACAGTTACAGTTCATCATACGTCAGCACCACACTCAGGTCTCTCCAGCATTCAGGCATAACATGACAACCTGTTACGCGTAGTCAGTGACTGACTTAACAATGATTATGTAATATGTTGCGTATTATTGTGTAGAAATTTACAGACTATAGGATGCAGCCAACCCGTACTCTTCTTTGCCCTCCCCAATAGACTAGAAACACTCAACATTTCAAGTCGCTTTCGGCTGGATTCTTTATAACCACTGTAATGGAGTATTATGTTTGGGTTACCTCTGGGGCCATAAAATGGGACTACCAACCACCAGGTGTCTTTCATGCTTTCTGGGACAAAGGTAAGGCTAAGTTCTTCATTTCTGATGGCTTTAGTGCATGGAGAATGCTTTCAACTTTCAAATCATGACATTGTTGTGCATGAAAAAACTAGAGTGTATTACGTAATAACTCATTAAGTAACTACTTGTGTAAAAAAGTTAACTGCAGTTAGTTCCACCAGGTGTCTTTCATGCTTTCTGGGATAAAGGTAAGACTAAGTTCTTCATTTCTGATGGCTGTAGTGCATGGAGAATGCTTTCAACTTTCAAATCATGACATTGTTGTGCATGAAAAAACTAGAGTGTTTTACCTAATAACTCATTAAGTAACTACTTGTGTAAACAAGTTCACTGCAGTTAGTCACTTATTCCAGGCTAGACATCTGTTAAACACTGGTAAGAACGTGTTTTAATTTCCTGTTAAAAATGCTGTAGCTAACCTTGATGCCACAACCGATGATACAACAAAAACTTCACAACTTGCTGAGACAGGGTCATTAAGATAGTAAACAACACAGGCCACAATGAAATGGACACTGGTCTGGCACTGTGGCAGTGTTGCACCCCATCTGACCTCTGCTGCAGCACTGTGAGGCCAGCTGTGCTATTTTTAAACTGCTGCTCTGGGCAACCGAATTCTCGGGGCTGGGAAGGTGTGGTCTTACCCTGTCTTGTGATGATGAATCATCAAACTAATTTGGATTGCAAAACTTGCCAAAAGGTTCAGTATTTCTGAAGATCTAGTAGAAACGATTGTGGCTTTGACCTTGGACATAGCAAAATGATATTTCTAATGATATTCTGGCTGGTGATGATGATGCATCGCCATACTAAGTTTGACCGATCAGACATATTGTCTGGGCAAACACTCACTGAAGTTCAGAACCTTCACTGTGACCTTGACCTTGAATACAGCAAAGCAACCTTTTCATGTCTTTAAGACACTCCAGCTTATAAATATGCACTGTCAAACTAAGCTGGTCGCAAAAAACAACAACAACAAAACAAAACAAAAGCCAACAACAACATTCAAATCAGCAGTTCAGAACATATAATAGAAATGGTCAAATTTCATTGTATGAACCGAAATTCAGTTACTGTGACCTTGACCTTGAAGACAGAAACCCGTTTTTGCATGACACTCTGGCTTCTAATGATGTCTCACCATACTGGGTTTGGTTACAAATGGTTCAGCGATGTATACGATATCCAAACTAACATTAACTGACACTTAACCTTGGCTGTGACATTGACCTTGAACACTGCAATCAAATATTTTCACTGGAAACTTCTTTGCTTATGATGATCTACACTCATATTGAGTTTGGATGCAAAAGACTCACTGGTTTAGAATTAATAAAAGATATATTAGAAACTGTGATATTTCCATGATATAAGCCCACACTGTGACCTTGACCTTGAAGATAGAATCCCGTTTTTTTCGCATGACATTCCGGCTCATAGTGGTGCACCACAATACCAAATTTGGTTACAAAAGGTTGCATATAAACACTCAGCCGAGTGGGAACAAATATGTGTCACGAGCGTTACATCCCTCGCCCCCGAAGACACCACAGTGCTTTCCCTATTCTATCCCTATTCTAGTAAAATAAGACACAACACACAGCGCAAAAAGAGGTCAAACGTTGCTGCCACAAGTCATCTGATGTGGACTGGTGCGATAGGGTAGGTCGAAAGTCAATGGTACAAGCTGAAACAATTATGTTGCGTTCTCGCACGTTACACCATTGTATGTTACCACGTCAACCACCCCTGAAGAAATGACAGAACGAAGGTTCCAGGCGAGATCAAAAGATCAAGAGGATCAAGAGATCTTAGAGGAGGGGTTGGAGCTGGACCTTCAAGTTAGCCCAGAAGAGATGATGAGTAGGGAGGTGGAGCTGGGCTGCGAAAGTTGGACTTCTTTTGCCTCGAGTTGTCCAAATTGTTCGTCAACAGCAGTGCAACGGACATTGTCTTTGTGACTCTGTCCAAGCACAGCAGTTGAAACAGCAATTGCGCAGTGCACAAGTCGCTGGGCAATGGCGAGGGGACACCGCCTTAACACTTCCACTGTTCTGGCGGCGGTCCACGGACTCTCCGGTCTTTTTCGGGCGGTATCCGCGGTCGAACCTTCACTCTTTCGTCCCCTCTGTCCCCGTCCCTAATAAGCCATCTCGCTTCCGTGGACGTAAAGCAACATTGAAGAAGAATTTCGTATCTACTCTCAGGCCATCAAACAAGCATTAAAAACCAGGTGAAATGTGGTTATCTACCAAGCTGATGAAAAAAAGAAAGTTCTTTAGTTTCTGTTGTGAACAAGTCACAATATCGTGATACACACTCAGAAGACACCATCGGTAACGTTCGAGACACTGATTATCTGTCCTTTGTTTGGAGCTCTTAATAGCAAGCAACACACAATAAATACCATTTGTATGTAAGAACTGGCCTCCTTCTTTCTCATGAAACCTGTTTTTATTCCATCATAAACGATTCCAAGGAAATATCTGCGATCAGCTAACCTTCCCTTGAAAATGTCGCTATTTTTACCAGAAAAGGCTCACAGCACAACAAATAGCAATGCATTTACCCATTGTGGCATTTCCCTTATTTCTCCAAACACATTACATCGGAAATATGGCGGTATATTAAAAGGTTTCACGTTTTAGTTTATTTTTATTTCATCGGGAAAACGTCACACTCTTTGGCCCAGTTTTCAGGAGAATGACCCGTGTGTGTGTGTGTGTGTGTGTGTGTGTGTGTGTGTGTGTGTGTGTGTGTGTGTGTGTGTGTGTGTGTGTGTGTATGTGTATGTGTGTGTATGATTGTGTGTATATACACACATACATCCTATGAGCTCTCGGGAACCGATCTGCACTCCCGGCTGAATACTGCATGGAGTGCTTGCGGTGCATGACGTCCGGTAACCCCCATACTCGATGCATACACTTACCCTGCTCTCCCACCTTGTGTGGTAGATGGGCGCTATAGAAATCCCCTTTTGTTATTTTTATTATTACTCACGGCACCAGTCCAGGGTCTCATCCGATTTGTCTTTGCAGTCGGAAACCCCGTCACAGGTGGAATAGTTGGCGACGCACCTTCCATCTTCCTTACATTGGAAGTGGTAATCCTCACATGGACTGCCTGACATTCACGCAATTGCAAACGGGTTAGCATTCATCGACCAGTCGCTGAAGTGTATTGTTTAGTTTTTTGTATATCTTTTAAAAATCAAAGCATGTCAGACACAAATGATGATGGCTTTGAAAGAAGAGTTGTCTTTGTGGGGGGCACGGGTAACAGAAGGGAGGGGTTCCAATCTCAGAAATACACACCCTGGGTGCACTGGGGATACAGGTACAGGTTTTGGACCATCGGGATATACCAAAAGGAGCTAATCTTTAAAACAGAAAGAAGAAAGCTTCAAATAATTAAATAGTAATGCAAATTTGTCAAGCGCCTACCTTGCGGCTCAAAGCGCTGAACAAGTATAATAACACACATATTGTACATAGACGTGGAAAATGATACCAGCAATTTAACAAACAAACAGAAAAGTTAACAGATAATGTAGACATCAACAAAGGTTCAAGCATAACTATGCGAAAGACACACACACACACACACACACACACACACACACACACACACACACACACACACACACACACACACACACACACACACACACACATACTGTACAGACTGATGTAAGGCAATATTGCTTAACTGAAACATGTGAAGATTCAGAATGGCTTCATAACCGTTAGAAATAAAGAGCAGGCTTATTCAGCAGTACTTTCGCTGATAAAGCAAATATCATTATGAGATTCCCGTACTCCACATGCATTTTCCTAATCACCACACATAGAACAAAAACACCAATCTGCAATCTGTTTGTCAAGAATCCAATCGCTTCAAGCTACTATCTTGAACACACAAGGAACATTTCTCACATAGCTGCATTTCTGCAAGGATACAGGGAAATGTATTCGCCAGTCACGTTAAATGTGCACAGGAAGTTAAAGTATACTTTGAGTTCAGGCTGACAAACAAACCAAAGAAAATTACAACAGTGACAATGGGAAGCGAGGATTGCTCTGTGGTTGAAATAAGGAAGGGATAAGGTAGGAGTAAACTTGGTATACATGCCACCACCTGGGTATAAACTTTATATACCTGCCACCACCTGGTTATAAGCTTTATATGCCTGCCATCACCTTGGTATACCTGCCACCAACTGAAAGAGGAGAGAGAGAGAGAGAGAGAGAGAGAGAGAGAGAGAGAGAGAGAGAGAGAGAGAGAGAGAGAGACCTGCTACCAACCGGCTATACCTGCCGTCTGCTGTACCGGCAACCACCCGGGTACCAGACGTATGTTAAATGGGTCATCAACCGTGTACGTCTACCAGATATACTGTAAACCGATCATCAGCCTGGTACCCACATACCAGACACTCGGCATACCTGCCACCCGGGTATACTTACCAGGCCCTGGATCTCCGCCACTGCCATAGGAGTCGGTCACCAAGCAACACACCACAATGGCGACAACGACACAGAAACGAGCCATGACTGCTTGCAGGTATTCTGAAGACAGGAAGAAAAACTTACTGCCACACAAAATCATGGCCTTCTTAATTCTTTCTTCTTAATTCTATATGGAGGAATGCTGTACAGTATCGATATCGTTCCATTGTGAAAAGTGACATCAAATTTGAGATCAGTGACTTTGATAGTGACAATGCCCCTTTAGATCTGATTCACCTGGCCAAGACTGCTCCCCGTGAGCCCACCATGACAGTCGTCTATTCCGTAATCACACAAAGCTGGTGACCATAACCATATATTTCACTGTTATACCTGCAGGCACCCTGCTGTGTCAGGGCAGAGACTGCCCAGCCTGGGACAGCCAAGAGAACGACGTACTCAGAGATGTTGTCTCAGCTGATGATGTGGGGTTTCATGTCCTCCGATGTCGGGCAGACATATTAGGGACAAACTGTAACAAACTCTTAAAACTAGAGATCAGTGTGTGTGGAGGTGGGGGGGTGGGGTGGGGGGTGGGGGGTGGGGGAGTCGACTAATCGACTACTCTGAAAAAGAGCAATAAAAACAGCAACAACAAAATCACACACGTACACAAAACACCAGATGGGGGCTAGATACCTAATCGGCTACAAGAAAAAGAACAACAACAGCAACAAAATCGAACAGGGAAAGAGAGAGAGAGAGGAGTCAGTACGGAGACAGAGAGAGAGGTTACAGGGTTTATACACGCAAAAGTAAGTGGGTATGCACAGACAGACACGATACCTTACAGACCGGGCAGGAGGAGTAGCTGATCTCCGACACCTGGAAAACACCGGAATGTCTCACCTGAATCCCGAAGCACGGTAGACACAAACACGGTTAGTACCACGTATTCTGCAGGACGCGGTACACACACCGAAGAGTCCCACAAGGCTTAAGACACGGACGATTGGGCGAATGTGACTTGCTCCACTCGCGTTCAAGGCTTGACTGGCGATTGTCTCAGCACTCTTATAGACCCCTTTCGCTTAAATCTTCGCGCATGCGTACGTGATTTGTCGGAAGTAGGGGGGATGTGTCAGCTGGGTTGCTGGCCGAGCGCATAGCTGTATTTCCATGGTACTAATAGTAGTAAAAACCTCGCATTTCACGGCGACAAAATGGGCGGAAAAGATCACTACCGTGTAACCCACTACCCCCTTTCTGTCCTTTAGTTCCAGTAACAAGGCAAAATATCGCAATCGGCGCCGACTCGAGAATGATCCCCATTGGGTATGCAAAATAATTCAGTCCGGTCAGCACGTCCCCCCTACGTCCGCTTTGGAGGAGTTGTAGACCTTTGTAGTCGTCTCTGATTGGTTGTCGCTGACTTCAGTCTTCGCGCATGCGCAATGGACTGGCGTACGCGACTTGCGGGAAGTAGGGGGGAACTCGTCAGCTGGGTTGCTGGCCGAGCGCATAGCTATATTTCCCTAGTACTAGTAGTATTGTAAACCTCGCATTTTACGGCGACAAGATGCGCGAAAACATCAATGCCGTGTGACCACTGGTCGAATAAAGAATTCCGCGAAACGGCTGTCCTTTAGTTTCAGTAATAAGGCAAGATATCGCAATCGTCGCTGACTCAGTCGAGAATGGTCCCCAGTCTGTGGAGAATGAAGTTGCAAGTGTTCCTTATGTGTGTGTGTGTGTGTGTGTGTGTGTGTGTGTGTGTGTGTGTGTGTGTACGTGCGTGCGTGTGTGTGTGCGTGCGTGCGTGCGTGCGTGCGTGCGTGCGTGCGTGCGTGCGTGCGTGTGTGTGTGTGTGGTGTCTCCCCCACCCTCCCCGTTTGTTTTTTCTCCATCTTACTCCAATGTACCGGCTGTGCACTTAATTACTACAGTATATATATCACTGTTGTCAGAACCGGCGAGATAATATCAGTGTGTGCGTGAGAGAGGCTGGGGAGTAACTGCATTATTATTGTTCAGGCCGTTTTGCCACGACGTGTGAGTGTAGGGTACATGTGAGGTTGAGGGTGTTTCTGTGATGACACCTTTAATTTCTGATCTCTTATCTAAAATGTTACTATATGTACAATCTTTTAGGCTAATTTGATCTCTCTCCCTCTCTCTGGCTTTCACAGATTTCATGATTGTTGTCCGGTTTTAGGAATAATTTATGAGGCTACCTTGGTCCGTTAGTTGTGTGCGTGCACGCGCGCTTGGCTTGACCTGACAAAACAAAACAAGAGGAGTAGGCGGACTACCAGCAAGCCTAATCGTAAAGCCACCAAGACACACCAGTCAATAAAAAAACTATAGTCCGCAGCAAATTAATAATGGGGACAACCGCAGACTAAGCATCAGTTACACAGAATCGGTACAATAGGGAAGAAAAGAAAGAAAAAAGGTGTCTGTGGGGGGGTGGGGGAGTGGGGGGGGGGGGGTCTGGCTCTCTGATGAGGTTCCACACTTATTCCTCACTGCGTCATCACAAATTGAACCGATATGTCAAACTCTGCCTAATGCGTGAGCCATGATATAATTATATAACTGATATTAATAATATGGTATTTATAGTGTGCGTTCAGCCACTCAAAGCGCTTTGTCATTAAATGAAACAAAAGCATGGAATGCGTAAATAATATTTTAAAAAACCATTAGTATAATAATAGATTACTACACATACTTAGTGATACAAAGCAAAGTCAAACTGACACACACTCAAACACAATACCCTCGCACTCACACAGAGTCGCCTGCACGCACGAACGCATGCACGCACACAAACACGCACCCCCCGCCCCCCCCCCCCCCCCACACACACACACACACGCGCGTAGACTGTATGTAAATTAGGATGGATGTGTAACCTGACACACATGTTCACAGGTTTGCGTGCACGCGCGCATACACATGGAATTTATAGTGCGCGTTCGGCGACTCAAAGCGCTTTGTCATTAATTTTAACTAAACAAAGACACGGAATGCATAAATACTCATACAAAAATCAATAGCATAATAATACATTACTACTCATGCTTAGTCATACAAAGTGAAACTGACACACACTGAAACAACACCCTGGCACTCAGAAAGACGCCTGCGCACACGCACGCACGAGGCGCGCGCGCGCACACACACAGACATACAAACACACACGCACGCACGCACGTACACACACACACACACACACACACACACACACACACTTATACCCCACTCCCATCCCCCACAAACACACATAAATTATAGGCGGATCGCGCGCACTTGGATCGCTAGAGCGGATAGCCCCCCACCCGGCTCACCCAGGGAAGAAAAAACATTTATAATAACAACGGCCAGCCAGGTGGCGGAGCTTCTTTCTCAGTAAACGGACTGAATGAACCGGAAATTTGACTATGTCTGTCAGCCCGGTCATATCTCAGTACGCACCAAGTCAGTGTCAGCACGTGACCCCCAGCGTCCGCTGTGGAGGAACTGTAGAGCTTTGTAGTCGACTCTGATTGGTTGTCGCTGTGCGACAGCGAGATAAACGAAAGGGGTCTATTGAATGAAGACTGAGGTGTTTACGTGTTTTGTCGCGACAAAAGTATGCTTGTCGCGACAAAAGACGTGTTTTGTCGCGAACAAATTATACTTGTGGCAGATCCCGCCAATAATAGAGTCCTGCCCCGATCCTCACGTCACCTGGTGGAAGAAATAATGAACAGTAAATTCATAAAACAGTTTATGGCCGCGGGCGCCCTCAACAGTAGTGTCCATCAGGGCACAGCTCTCACTTCTGGAACTGAAGATGGCGCCACGAGACGTCTGCACGTTGCGGCACCATTCCAAACAGTCTTCCTCCGTTGGTAGGGTATCGTCGGCAATGAAGGACTTGAGATACACGCCAGGGTATTTGAGGAAGTCTTTTTGTAGGTCGCTTTGTTCACATTCTGAGGAAAAAAATCAGCAGCTTGTTTTTACATGTTGTTCTCCTTGTTATTGGACATGTAATGTAAAAGAGTATTGACCAGGCGCTTACACCTAACGTGAGTCCGAGGCGAACCATACAAACATAAGGTCAACAAAATATATAGAGAACTAACAGCACAATAATAATAATAATAATAGGGAATTTATAGAGTGCGTTTGGAGACTCAAAGCGCTTTACAACTTAGAGATAAAAATACAATGCGCAAATAAGCAAACAATAAATAAGCACAAAAAAACTACGAACATTTTGAGATCGCGTGCACATACAGTGCCAATAAAGAACAGAGGCAGGCACGCCCGCGCCCTTTTTCTCTCAACATCGACCATGAAATATAGAAATGTTCACCATTAATCAACAAAACTGCAACTTCCGGTTCGATCCGGCTTGTTACGTCACTTGTGTATCACTGGAAACATGGCGAGAAGACTACGATTACCGTGCCTGCACTTATCTTGCGAAAGCAGCGACTTTGAAGAAGATAAAACACTACCAGAAGATGCAAGCAAACAATATGGCCTACAGCCGTACCAGTTTGAACCATATGCAGCAGAAAACAGATCTACTGACGATAGCAGTGATCAGGAAGAGACGCCGGTGGACTGCGAACATGGCAGCCACTTGGATTGTATCGAGTGGTGAGCATTTTTGTTGTTGTTTTCTACCAGTTTTTTAATTATTTTTTCCGGTCAGGACAAAATACCCTGGGACTTTTTAAGCGCTATTTTGTGACACAAATATCATTCCAATCACTCAAACAGGGTCATAATATGTAGCGAATGACGGCAGCATTTAAAAATGGGCGAGTACACAATAGATTTGTTTGCTGACATCAGCGCTTGAAGTGTGCACGTTTATTCGAAAACTAGATCCAGATCTAATGTTTGAAAGGAGTATACGCACAACAAAGGACAGAAATATGGAATAGAACTCACTTTTTGTTGAAATTATTTGGTTTATGCGCTTCCTATAAACCAAATATTAGGAAGGTTGGGGATGTGTTAACCTAATGATTGTTATTTAATTTGAGAGTTTTTACGTTTTCGTTTGACACAGATGTAGGGGAGCGGGGTGGGGAGTACGGGAAGCAGGTTGGAAGCATGGATGAAGAGTCACAAATCAGAGGTTGCTATAACATAACTTTTATTTGCACCAACCAGGAAACAGTGTCTGTGTTGGAAAAAGACACAAGCAAACAAAACATTTAGAACATGAAAGTAAACGTAAAGCCTAAACAACAGCAATTATCTAATAAATACAGAATCATGTAGTTTACCTGTAGGTTACTATAATACATAATGGTAACTGTGACAAAATGATTAATAATCAAGCACGTAAATTGTGTGCATGACTTATACTTAAAACCCTATTTTACAGTGTCGCGGTGAGCATACAAGAGACGGCCCGCCAACTAACTGATGAACTAGCAGTATCTAATAGTACACAATAAAGTAACAGTGAAAAATACGGATTACCAAGATCATTCTTATCTAAACAGGAAGAGTGAGATCATTGTTACAGCAGTTCCACTTAAAGGACAAGTCCAAGGTTAGGGGTGATTTTTGACAAGATTTCCGTTAAAGCTCGCTGAGAACGATGATGCAGGTGAAACTGTGATCTGAGGGTTATAAATGCACGAAAAAAAGGCATTTTCTGTCGTACCGAAAGCGTCGCCATGACGCCCAAATCACGTGACCATATGCCTACTACGTCACCCTGGGGAGTCGCTGCAAAATGGCCAACTCGAGCTCCGAAGACGAAACTGACACTTTGCCCGAGAGACCCACAAGGATAGAGCCGTATCAGTTTGAGCCTGTCAGCCAGGATTTTGAAAGAGTCCCGGACAAGCCCCATGCGGTATTCCATGGGGTTTGCGAAATCGCACTCACTGAAGTGCTCGCTACACGAATGGGCGTGATGCGGCACAGCAAGAAAGTCAACTCGTTTGAATTGTATAAACGTAAAACGCGGGAGCTCGTGCATTGTTATACCTGGGGTCGTCTGCGAATTGTTACAGTTCGCAGCAACACAGTAGGCCTGAACTGCTGGAAGATCTTGCCACCAGGTGTCTGAAACTGGTCGTGCTTGGCGGCATCAACCTTCATTTTGACTCCAACTCTGACCCAAACCTGAAATCGCTGATGTCACTCTTTCCAACCCTTCACCTCGTCCAACACACCAGCGCTCCAACCCACCGTAGTGGGCACACACTGGACTGGTTGATTGCAAGTGAAGACATCAGCATCCAGGACATAGAAGTGGTTGATAAGCTACTCTCAGACCATTTTGTCATGTCATTTAGTTTCAACCTTAGGAAACCAGCCCGTGCGACCCGCGATGTTTCCTCACGTGACATTAGAAGGGTCAGTTTAAATGCTTTCAAGGCAGATGTTGATGCCCTTCAACTTGACGGTTCTGACCTCCTTCACAGCTACAACTCTGGTCTGCGAGAGGTCCTTGACAAACACGCCCCTCTTAGACATCGTTGCATCACTGACCGTCCCTCCGCACCCTGGCTTACAGTGCAGATCAAGAAGGCGAAGCAACAACGAAGATGTGCTGAACGGCGCTGGAGAAATTCAGGACTTTCTGTGCGCAGACAAATCTTCATCCACCACCGCGAGAAGGTGAAGAAACTCTTCCTGCAAGCAAAGAAGAACTACGTGTGCAACAAGATCGAGAGCAGTTCTTCTTGCAAAGATCTCTTCCACATCACAGATCAGTTGTCGGGCAAGAAGAAGGACAGCACCCTCCCAAACTCCATCCCTACTGTCGATCTCCCAAATACGTTTGGAGATTTCTTCTCGACCAAGGTCCAGAGACTGAGGGATGAGCTTGATGCAACGTCTAGACAGCCTGACTTCTCGGTCTTCTGTGGTCCCACTCTTGAAACCTTCTCCCTTGTGACAGAGCAGCAAGTGAAGAACATCATCCTTAAAGCCCCAAAGAAGCCATGCATGCTTGATCCTGTCCCAGCATACCTAGTGCATGAGTGTCTTGATGATTTGATCCCCACCATTACTGCCATCATCAATGAATCCCTTGTGTCTGGTATTGTCCCCCTACCCTTCAAGCAAGCTATTGTGCTTCCCCTTCTAAAAAATCCCAACTTAGACAGAAATGTGCTTAAGAACTATCGCCCCGTTTCCAACCTACACTTCCTTTCAAAGATTCTTGAAAATGTTGTCCTTCAACAGCTGTCTGACCATCTGAATGCCACAGACACACTTCAGCCATTTCAGTCAGCATACAGAGCAGACCACAGCACTGAAACCTTGTTGTTGAGAGTCACAAATGACCTGCTCATGGCCTGTGATCGAGGATCTGTTTCCATTCTGTCACTCCTGGACCTGTCAGCAGCATTTGATACGCTTGATCACAATATACTGCTAAAGATACTACGGCTGAGCTTTGGCATATCTGGTGTAGTGCTGCGATGGCTTGAGTCATATTTGACTGAACGTAACCAGACAGTATTGGCTGGAGGCAGGGCATCCCAGCCTACGGTGTTGAGGTATGGTGTACCTCAAGGTTCTGTGTTGGGCCCAGTACTGTTCACCATGTACATCACGCCATTTGGCCATGTCATTAGGCACCATAACACATTGTACCACTTATTTGCAGATGACACGCAGCTGCACAAATCTTCCAGCCCTGAGCACTTTGCTAAACTTCTGCTGGACATCCAGTCTTGTGCAGAATCTGTGAGAGACTGGATGGCTTGCAACAGGCTGAGAATGAATGACAACAAGACGGAGATCATGCCTGTTGGAACTATAGCAAAGCTTAAATCTGTTACAGAAACCTCTTCTCTGACTCTGTCTGCTTCCACTATACCATTCTCTTATAAAGTTAGAAACCTAGGGGTTTATCTTGACAGCAATCTTTCCATGGATCAACATGTCAACTTTCTCTGCAGATCTGTCTTTCTAGAATTACGCAGAATAGGACATCTTAGGCGCCATGTAACAAAGAATCTGGTTTCATCTTTCGTTCTGCCAAGGTTGGACTACTGCAACTCTTTGCTGGCAGGTCTCCCGGAAAATAGGCTGGATCGCTTGCAGAGAGTACAAAACAGTGCAGCTCGTCTTGTCCTTGGCAGACGAGGGCGAGACCATGCAAAGCCTTTGCTCAGATCTCTGCATTGGTTGCCAGTCCGAGCTCGGATTGAGTACAAGATTTCCACCCTGTGCTATCGTAGCAGAGATTCATCTGCTCCTGCTTACTTCTCTGATCTTCTCTCAGTCTATCAGCCTTCCCGCTCTCTGCGTTCTGCAGACGCTGGTCTCATGACTGTTCCACGCATCAAACTCAACAAATATGGAAAGCGTGCTTTCTGATACATAGGACCTGTGACCTGGAATTCCCTCCCCAAACCTCTGCGTGATGCCCCAAGTCTCCCCTCCTTCAAATCCAATCTGAAAACGTTTCTCTTCAAAAAGCATCTGTACTGATGACTTTCACAAGGGTGTTGAGCAAAGCTGAGTTTCCTGTATATCTGTATATCCTGTGTAGTACGTGCGCACGAATGACTGTCTTAACTTGCTATTTTATTTTTAATGTCTTACTTAGGTATCTGAAAAATTTGCAGTCTTGGATGTTATTAGTTAATGGGGTTGCTTTTTCTTTTTACTGTTTTAGTTGATGATTTTAATAATTTAGCCAGTTTATTACTATGTCATTTAAGTGAAATATAAATTTAAGAAACTTGATTTTCTAAAAATTATTGTTTTTGTTTGTTTGTTTAATTTTTTTGTCTTACTGTTGAACTGCTAGTGTATTTTAATTTGATCAAAATTAATTAAGTTAGTCCGTGTATGCCTTAAATTATTACAGTAATACGATTTTTATTGGAAACAAAATTTTCAAATCAGTTGGTCATAATCTTTGTCATGTCAGATGCAACTGTATTAACTAGATACTGTTTTTTTCTTTTTGTTGTTGTTTTTATTACAAGTATTTCTTAGCTATGTATTGTGCCTGATATGTGAAGCTGTACTTAGCTATGTATTGTGCCTGATATGTGAAGCTGTACTTAGCTATGTATTGTGCCTGATATGTGAAGCTGTACTTAGCTATGTATTGTGCCTGATATGTGAAGCAGTACTTAGCTATGTATTGTGCCTGATATGTGAAGCTGTACTTAGCTATGTATTGTGCCTGATATGTGAAGCTGTACTTAGCTATGTATTGTGCCTGATATGTGAAGCTGTACTTAGCTATGTATTGTGCCTGATATGTGAAGCTGTACTTAGCTATGTATTGTGCCTGATATGTGAAGCTGTACTTAGCTATGTATTGTGCCTGATATGTGAAGCTGTACTTAGCTATGTATTGTGCCTGATATGTGAAGCTGTACTTAGCTATGTATTGTGCCTGATATGTGAAGCTGCACTGTGCTTGAGCTCGGTTTTGCAGAACTGGGACAGGCGCATTATAAATTAAAAAAAATATTATTATTAAGATGGCAACCGCACTGACTCCTCAGACTGACGTCACTTCCGGGGAAGCCTACAGAAAATAAAATCGATTAAAAATCCAATTAAACATTTATTTTTATTTTTATTTCATTAAATCTGAAACTAGTGACTCATTTGGCAGTCATTTCGATGGTCATTTTGCATACTTAAAAACCTTGGACTTTTACTTTAAGGACACAACGAGACGGACAGTGACACGGGTGGCACTTGGGACCATGCCGTGAGCGGGAGGAAGTCAGTCATAAACTGACCGGCTCCAGCCCTGTTACTTAACGCGTGTACAAAAGGGTTACAGCATGTCACTGTTACTGACTAGCAGAGCATATCTGTGAACAACGTCAAGGGTCTTACTGACGCGGGTAGCACATCAAGAATCTAAGCGCTGATCTGGCTGCGCCTGTCTGCTCGGTTAGTGAACAGACACAAAGACCTAACTGCCACTACTGACGCGCATCACCGGCCAGTTCGGGTACACGCACAAAGATCCAGAAAGGGTTTACAATTAGCTAAGCAGAGTGAAAGTCTGCGCGCCCAAGACTCGGCCATACAAAAGCTAGGTTAAAACAGAATGACATGTCTCACAGTTTATACAATCACTCCTATGCACTAAACCATATTCAACTAGTAAAATGAACATTCAACAACTATCAAGTCAACATCTTCAAAGTTTTAGCCATAATATATCACCGATTTCATGTAGAAACATAGATCGGTAGAAACAAGTTGTGCCGCGCAGAGATATGCACGGCCACACCGACAAAGGACCCATACTTTGGAGGGTTAACTTTGCATCGGCAAAGCATCACTCAAACTGAACATCCCAACAATGGCAGCATAACATACTAGCTACATATCATGATGGAAGCGCTGGTCACTTCGCAGCATAAAGGCTTGAAATTTGAACACACATACAAAGTACACTGACGCCATGGCTGCAACCAGGCCGCGGCAATCATTTCTCATATGTTGGAACCAAAATCAAGGCACGTTGTGAACATGTTAACATACACCATTTACAGCAATGAGAAACAACAGAACAAGAAGCCATAGAAAAATAACTCCTTACAGGCTCTCCCCTGAATCAGAGGCATAGGCAGCAGCTCGAACTAACTGACGACCTGCTACTACAGGGACACTGAGGGAAAGAGGACGGGGCGGGTCCAGCGCACAAGTTTTAACACTTTAGATAACTGGGGCCATACAACTCCCACCCAATCAAAAAAGAAAAAGGACAGGAAAGAAATGTTAAAGGGTCATAGCCCGAAACACACTCAATACACTCGGTTACACAGATAAAGCATTATTCCAGGTAATTTTGGGTTTGCTGTAACTAAGTATATATTAGTGTATGCAGACTGAGAGAAAAGAGGCGTATGTCTAAGAGTGTGTATATGCGTGTGGTTCATGATTTAGAATTATTGAGATATGTTCTTCGTTGTGCGATCGAACGACAGCTTTAATTTCCCACTGGGATTAATAAAGTATCTTGTTATTGGTATTGCTATTCGTATGACACTGTTTGGATGATTCTGATGTTATTCGTGACCTACAATGGCGTATTCAGTGTCCCAGTAATTTCCGACCGCCCCCACTCAGTCTCCACCATCATCACATTTTTGCTGTCATGGTCATATGCCTGCGTGCCAACATGAACTGAGGCTGTTGCTTTTCTTGTGTGTGTGTGTGTGTGTGTGTGTGTGTGTGTGTGTGTGTGTGTGTGTGTGTGTGTGTGTGTGTGTGTCTGTGTCTGTGTGTCTATGTGTGGGGGTGGGTGTGTGTGCAGGGCGGGGGGGGGGGGGGGGGAGGAGTATATATTGTCACTTGTGGCATTGTCCTTGCCTGAATCCAACTGCACTAATAATTTCAGCAGTATGCACCACTAAACTTGCAAACGTAGTTGGATCAGGCATGAGAACTTTGCAAGAAAGTAAACCTGCATCAGTGATTGCCGAGTGTGTTCACTGTTTTGGTTGACAGTACAGGAAATCTGGAGTACTTTGATGTCAAAGAAAAATTATAAATGTATGCTGCCATGTCCTGGTATCTGATTTGTTTTCTAAAAAAGTGGGTAGTTGTTCTGATTAAGAACTTATAGAAGCAGGCAGTTTAAAACAACAACGGTTTTTGTGGTAGTTAGCTCATAGACATTAGTAACATTAACCGACTGACTATTGCCATAACAACACAAGATATATATTATATGCACACGGCATTTCACCGTCACAAATGTGTACTTGCATTCACAACGTATGAACACAAGAGGAACATCAGTTAATCCCACTGACCTACGATGGCGTATTCAGTGTTCCAGGAATTTGTTCAGTCTGATATTTGTTAAAAAGATTATTTCACGCCTCATCTTAATTTGTTACGAAAAAATAACAACAACTGTGGTCAGTAGGATGGTGACTGAGTTTACAGTTTTACTGACACAGCTCATACAATGCTCTTGATCAGAACGATACAACCCCCTTCAGATATCTTTCTTGCTAAATGGTTGTTTGGCTTAAATATTCAACTTAAACGTTATGTGGCAAAGTGTTTCAACACTAGTGTTACTGTTAGTGTGACTGCAATTTCTGCATTCTGTTCATTAGTATTTGTTGCTTTAGCGCGCGCGCGCGCGCCCGTGTGTGTGTGTGTGTGTGTGTGTGTGTGTGTGTGTGTGTGTGTGTGTGTGTGTGTGTGTGTGTGTGTGTGTGTATGTTGTGGCATCAGTTGTATGTTTTTACTTTGAGGATGAAATAACAAATGTATACATGAGCACTGCGTATAATATGAAAAACATTTCTTGTTCTTTTTTTGGTGGTGAGCAGCAAAATTCTTTAGGATGTAAAATAATCAGGTACATATTAAATGTGATAATAACTAGGCACAGTTAAGCTTTTCACGTTAAATTAACTGTATGCCACATCCTGCATTTGTATGGGTAGACACACGTCCGGGTTACATACAATCAACAAACCAAGAGAAAGCAATATATAATTTCCACAAGTTGTGCATTTTTTCCTTCAAACTTTTATATTAGCAAAGCGTGAATTATTCAAGGTTTGCATGATTCATTGCATATTTCAATGATTCATTTACTTCCGCATGTGATGTTTGCATGAGCTATATATATGAGCAACCCACACGCACGGATTAATTAGCAGTCTTGATGCAGCACATTTGGTCACAGTAGTTTGGGTGCCCATATGCCAACCGACTTCAGTTTTCTGGTTCAATCTGTTGATTCTGAAGCTCCAATGCAATGGAGAGAAGCAGGAGCTGCCATGAAGGTGGTCTAATGCAGGGTTTTGGATTTGTGATAATGTGTAGCTGGAGAAGCAGTCTATTCAGCCTAATTCCTAAAGCTGGATAGTTGTCGCAGAGTTCTCTGTGATGCACCATGGAAGCTGTACTTTCCCAAGAGCTTCGCAGATGTCTTCAGAGTTGAAGTATGCTACACAATGGATAACTGGTGGAAGCTCTCTGTCAGACTGAAACACAGAGTCAAAACTGATGTGTAAACAACATTATTTACAAGTAATATAATAATGTTACCTTAGCCTTTGTCTGACAGCCAGCCAAGTACTTGTTGCCATGCTCAGCACAACACCAACTCTTATATGTTCACAGTTGTTACACAGTTTCAAAAATAAAAACTCACGTAAATAAACAAACAAGCAATCATAGCATTTTGGAATCCCAGCAATTTCAAATCATGATACACATCAAAGACAAAAATAATATCATTAAACACATTACCAGTTACTGATTTTAGGAGCACACAAAATCTGCCACAGATACACACGCAACTAAGGGTGGGCACCCCTATCCAACGAAATCTGCATTATACGTTGTCATTATGTTTGTTTTGGTCTGCTTATGCAGATTTGTCAAGCCATTAATCACTAAATAACGTATTAACAGTACACACACTGCTGACGTGCATATGAACACGGTGTAGTGTTTCTGTTATTAACACTACCCTCCTCATGTCAAAAATACGGACATACCGCTTCACGCTGACACACAACACAGAGCTGTTTTAAGGCAATACACGGTCGGAAATTTCTGGGAAATTTTAAACGCCATTTTGTGCCACTAATATCGTCAGAATCACTCAAACGTGGTCATATCTAACGAATAAAGTCAACATTTAAACCAAAGGTGACTTTGATTCCGTCTGTAAACGGGCAATTGTTTTGCCGACATCAGCACTCAGGAAGCGTGCACGGTTGCTCAGAAACTAGATCTAGATCAAATATCTGAAAGAAGCATACGCGCACTGAAGGACACAAATATAACACTTTCTTTTGCATCCCAAAATGTCCCAGGAATTTCCGACCGCCACCTTGGATATTACCCTATATTAATTAGCAGTCAACACCTCAAAACTTACCTTCGCTATTCCTTTTTCTGTATTCGACCCTCTGCTCACGTCTGCTTTTGGTAAGTCACGAAGCACTACTGACGATGCAGCAGTGGCTATACCGATGCCTTTTTTTTTTTTTTTTTTTTTATATTTTTTTTTTTTTTTTTTACATTTATTCTTTTTAATCTAGAAGATAGGTCCATGCTTATCACCGTACGCGTACTCAGAAGGCACTCCCATAATTATTTCAGCTTGATACACAAGTGACGTATTTCCAGTTTCCGCGCTTTGAACGGGTGAGCGTAAGTAGCTTGGTGTGGTTTTTATTCAATTAAAAATAAATGCAATTGTTTTTTGCGAAAATTAAACACGGACATTAGCTCACTACATTAAAATATAGCAAAAAAATCGCTTTCCACTCGGGCTGGTCCTTAAAATATATCAGCAGTAAATCCATCGGAGACAAGGCTTTTGTAATTTTTTCATATTTTAAGCGCAAAAATTACTTTAACTAAAGTAATTTCCCCTTCCAGCGAAGTCTTTTCCTGCAATGTCAGCATAGGAATATCGTGAGCCATATCTAAATATTTTACAGTCTTCTATTCGGCTTTTAGAACATAATCTGTCGTAAAATACTTTCACTTCCTCGCAAAAAAAAAAATCCTTCCTTAATAATGTCCTTGCTTTCATATATTTCCTCTCCATTGTTCAATGTAAGTTTGGTCATTTGTTTACGTATATAATGACGTTTCTTGAATCCACAAAAGTATTTCGTAATTTTTTTAAAATACTATATAATATACAGATGCAGAACAGATCTTGGTATGATCTAATGCCCTGCAACACTGAGTCTATCCAAAAGCAGACGCAGCACGCTTCTGAGTGAACAACAGACTCTGAGTGAGTCTGACACAGATGAAGAAAGTGCATAGCCTATTACGCACACACACACACACACACACACACACACACACACACACACACACACACACACACACACACACACACATATAGATGAATCAGATGCGACCACCAGACCAATGCATACACTAATACAGTATGTTCAGCATGGAGATGGGGCATGCTAAATTAGTAATAATATCACAAGCACCCCCCCCCCCCCCCCAACAGTTAAAACCAAACGAGCAGGGTTACACCTATACCGCTATAGATGTTCAAAACTCAAAGCCACAAAGTAGTTTGAATTTGTGTGTGTGTGTGTGTGTGTGTGTGTGTGTGTGTGTGTGTGTGTGTGTGTGTGTGTGTGTGTGTGTGTGTGTGTGGTTGGGACAACAATCAGGCCTCATGATGTTTGTTTTGGTCTGCTTAGATCCAGTTCTCTGGCTGATTGTTCTGCTTACTTACAACTTAAATCTAGATTAATATCTCTAGGTCTATTTCAGGGTTACTTCGCAATAGTTCAAGTTATTATTCTCCGCTAACACTTCACCACCTCTAAATCTGAACAAATTCTGTGAATGTTGTATTTATTAACAGTGCACACACACCGCTAAATTTCATAAGTGTAAACACGGTGTAGTGTTTTTGTTTTTGATTTTTATACTACGCTCCTGATGTCTAAATTAATCATCAGTTGATACGAGAAATTATCACACACCAAACTTACCGTAAAACATCTGGAGACGATTGTCGACTGCTATCCGCAATCCGATGCGAGTGATGGAATGGAGCAACCGGCTTCGTTATTCCTCGTTCTGTATTCGATCCTCTGCCCGCATCTGCTTTTGGTAAGCCACGAAGCGCTACCGACTATGCAGCAGAAGCTACTGATGATTTTGTTTTACATTTCTTCTTCTTAATTTACTTAAACAAGAACACGGTGTAAATAATGAACACTCACAGTCGATTCAGTCAGACCGCTATTTCAAACGGACACAACGAACATGGCCCCACCAGAAAGACCGTAGTGCGCGAAAACAAGTCACAGTTTCTTGCGCATAGCGCACAGCTGGTAGTCTAGTATAAATTATAATAGGTCCATGCCTGAAAGTCGTAAAGTGTGGCAGACCGGCTCTTCTGAGATGCCGCCTCCATTCTGAAATGTCCTACCTCAGGGGACTTCACTCTTACCAACTATTATTTCCGGAAATCGTCTATTGTTTTGCCGACATCAGAACTCAGGAAGCGTGCACGGTTACTCAGAAACTAGATCTAGATCAAATATCTGAAAGAAGCATACGCACACTGAAGGACACAAATATAACACTTTCTTTTGCATCTCTCCCCCCCACCCCCCACCCCCGAGCGCGCTTCGTATGACCCACCTTGGATGATTCTTCTGATATTTGTGACATAAAATGGTGTCAAAATGTCCCAGCAATTTCTGACCGCCACCTTGGATATTACCCTATATTAATTAGCAGTCAACACCCCAAAACTTACCTTATTTGGAGCAGTCTTCTGTGGAATATCTGGAGAAGATTGTTGACTGCTGTCCGATACGAGTGAAGGAATGGAGCAACCGGCTTCGCTATTCCCTTTTCTGTATTCGATCCTCTGCCCACGTCTGCTTTTGGTAAGTCACGAAGCAATACTCATCAGCTGTGGCTATACCGATGACCTTTCTTAATTTTTTTTATTTATTTTTTATTTTTATTTTATACATTTCTTCTTTTTAATCAAGAAGATGCTTATCCATGCTTATCACCGTACGCGTAGTCAGAAGGCACTCCCATATTTATTTCAGCTTGATGCACAAGTGACTTATTTCCAGTTTCCGTACTTTGAACAGGTGAGCGGTTTTTATTCAATTAAAAATAAATGCAACATTTTTTTTTTTTGCAAAAGGTAAACACGGACATTAACTCACTACATTAAAATGCACGTTTTAGCCGAACAATAATTTTCCACTCGGGTTGGTCTTTAAAATAGCAGTAACTCCAACGGAGCCAAGGTTTTGTAATGTCTTCATATTATAAGAGCAAATATTACTTTAACTAAAGTAATTTCCCCTTCCAGCGAAGTCTTGTCCTGCAATGTCAGCATAGGAATATCGTGAGCCATATCTAAATATTTTACATTCTTGTATTTGGCTTTTAGAACATAATCTGTCGTAAAATACTTTCACTTCCTCGTACAATATTTTTCCTTCCTTAATAATGTCCTTGCTTTCATATATCTCCTCTCCATTACTCAATGCAAGTTTGGTCATTTGTTTAGGTATATAATTACGTTTCTCGAGTCCACAGTATTTCGTAATTTTTCACCTTCAGCAATCCATCTCGCTCTCGAGCGAAGCAGAACTCCTTCCATTCTCTTCTCTGTAACCGCGACTAGCTCCTGCTTATCCTGCTCTAATTTCCAGAGCGTTGCTGTATTACTCACACTCTGATTGTGAGATAAATTAATATCTGATTGTGAGATAAATTAATATCTGATTGTGAGATAAATTAATATCTGATTGTGAGATAAATTAATATCTGATTGTGAGATAAATTAATATCTGATTGTGAGATAAATTAATATATGATTGTGAGATAAATTAATATCTGATTGTGAGATAAATTAATATCTGATTGTGAGATAAATTAATATCTGATTGTGAGATAAATTAATATCTGATTGTGAGATAAATTAATATCTGATTGTGAGATAAATTAATATCGAACCTTTCCGCACTTGTTTCACAACCACAGTCTCGCAGCGTTAGTCATCGTGAAGACTCGTGACGTTTTTGATCTAAAAGGATATAATAGGAACACAAGAGAGAGAGAGAGAGAGAGAGAGAGAGAGAGAGAGAGAGAGAGAGAGAGAGAGAGAGAGAGAGGGGGGGGGGTCGGTTGGTGGGGACTATAGCAGATGGAGGACGGCCTCGTTTATTAAATTGCAGTATGCTATATGAACAGATCAAAGAGGCTGCATAAACAACATTACTATGACAAGAATAGAATCAGCTGAACGTGCGTTGTAGATTCGGTGTGCCATAAAGGTGTGCGACATGAAGTATTACCTTTTGGGAAACAGCTGCAGACTTCTGCGATCGTGTGAAACCACTATCAGTGATCTAATTAGCTAACCAGCACAGATGTGCCTCAAAGGGCTGAAATTACCAGCTATGATTCATGTTCACATTTCCTTTGTTGCACAGATATTAATAAAATAACCACACGAAGCAAACAGCAAATGGACACACACTGTACATTTTCAGGCCCATTAGCCTTCTCGGCTGGCGTCAGCTTTAATATGAAACCCTTTTGAAGTTGATTAAAACCAGCATCAGGCGGTATGATCTATTGCGTAGACTCGTGGTGTTGATGATATGAAAGGATTCATTGAAAATACAGGAGAGAGAGAGAGAGAGAGAGAGAGAGAGAGAGAGAGAGAGAGAGAGAGAGAGAGAGAGAGAGAGAGAGAGAGAGAGAGACAGACAGACAGACAGACAGACAGACAGACAGACAGACAGACAGACAGACAGACAGACAGACAGACAGAGAGATGATGATGATGGTAATGATGATGATGATGGTGAAAAGTAGAAGAGGGGAGATTGACGAGGATGATAGGAAGAAGAAAGGTGGAGATGAGGAGCATATGGCTAAAGGAAGGTAAGGTGGTCGCAGATATTTCCTTGAAAGCGTTCATGGTTGAATAAAAACAGATTTTACCAGAAATAAGGCAGGTAGCTCTTACATACTAATACCATTTATTGTGTGCTGCTTCCTACTAACAGCCTGTGTCTCGCACGTTACCGATGGTGTCGTCTCAGTGTGTATCACGATATCGTGACTTGTTCACAACAAAAACTAGAGAGCTTTCTTGCTACGTGACCAAATTTCCTCTTGTCTTTTTTGCTTGGCCGATGATAGGGTGGATACGAAATGAATGGCAGCAATTTCTTTATGTGTGGTTTACGTGGTGTCTTGAAATGGTGTAAGGTGCGAGCACACGAAATAACTGCTTCTGTTAGCACCATTGACATCCGACCTACCCTAACGTACAAATCCACATCAGCTATGGGATGTGTAGTGAAAAATAATTACAATGGACTGGCGTACGCGACCTGCGGGAAGTAGGGGGGAACGCGTCAGCTGGGTTGCTGGCCGAGCGCATAGCTATATTTCCCTAGTACTAGTAGTATTGAAAACCTCGCATTCCACGGCGACCAGATGGGCGAAAAGATGAATGCCGTGTGACCACTGGTCGAATACAGAATTCCGCAAAACGGCTGTCCTTTAGTTTCAGTAACAAGGCGAAATATTGCAATCGTCGCTGACTCAGTCGAGAATGGTCTCCAGTCTGTGGAGAATGAAGTTGCAAGTGTTCCTTGTGTGTGTGTGTGGTGTTCCCTAACCCCTCCCCGTTTTTTTCCTTTCTTTTCCATCTTACCCCAGTGTACCGGCTGTGCACTTACTTACTACGGTATATATATCACTGTTGTCAGAACCGGCGAGATAATATCAGTGTGTGCGTGAGAGAGGCTGGGGAGTAACTGCATTATTATGGTTCAGGCTGTTTTGCCACGACGTGTGAGTGTAGTGTACATGTGAGGGTGAGGGTTTTTCTGTGATGACACCTTTCATTTCTGTTCTCTTATCTGAAATTTTACTATATGTACAATCTTTTAGGCTAATTTGATCTCTCTCTCTCTCCCTCTGGCTTTCACAGATTTCATGATTGTTGTCCGGTTTTAGGAATAATTTATGAGGTTAATTTGGTCCGTTAGCTGTGTGCGTGCACGCGCGCTTGGCTTGACCTGACAAAACAAAACAAGAGGAGTAGGCGGACTACCAGCAAGCCTTATCGTAAAGCCACCAAGACACACCAGTCAATAAAAAACTATAGTCTGTAGAAAATTTATAATGGGGACAACCGCAGACTAAGCATCAATTGCACAGAATCGGTACAACAGGGAAGAAAAGAAAGAAAAAAGGTGTGTGTGTGTGTGGAGGGTGGGGGGGGGCTCTCTGATGAGGTTCAACACTTATTCCTCACTGCGTCATCACAAATTGAACCGATATGTCAAACTCTGCCTAATGCTTGAACCATGATATAATTATGTAACTCTTATTAATAATAACATGGACTTTATAGTGTGAGTTCGGCCACTCAAAGCGCTTTGCCATTAAATTAAACAAAAGCATGGAATGCATAAATATTCAAACAACAATTATTAGCATAATAATATATTACTACACATACTTAGTCATACAAAGCAAAGTCAAACTGACACACACTCAAACACAATACCCTCGCACTCACAGAGTCGCCTGCACGCCCGAACGCACACAAACACGCACCCCCCCCCCCCCCCCCCCCCCACACACACACACACACACACTCACTCGCGTAGACTGTATGTAAATTAGGATGGCTGTGTAACCTGGCACATCATGTTCACAGGTTTCCGTGCACGCGTGCATACACGTGGAATTTATAGTGCGCGTTCGGCGACTCAAAGCGCTTTGTCATTTAACTAAACAAAGGTATGGAATACATAAATACTCACACAAAAATCAATAGCATAATAATAATAATACATTACTTACTCATGCTTAGTCATACAAAGTGAAACTGACACACACTAAAACAACAACCTGGCACTCAGAGAGACGCCTGCGCGCACACACGCACGCACACTCGCGCGCGCGCGCGCACACACACACACACGCACGAATGCATGCGCGCGCGCGCGCACACACACACACAGACACAAACATACCCCACCCCCATCACCCACAAACACACACATACAGGCGGATCGCGTGCACTTGGATCGCAAGAGCGGATAGCCCCCACCCGGCTCACCCCGGGAAGAAAAAAACATTTATAATAACAACGGCCAGCCAGGTGGCGGAGCTTCCTTCTCCGTAAACGGACTGAATGAACCGGAAATTTGACTGTGTCTGTGGGCATCCAAAATGATTCATCCCGGTCATATCTCAGTACACACCAAGTCAGTGTCAGCACGTGACCCCCAGCGTCCGCTTTGGAGGAGTTGTAGAACTTTGTAGTCGACTCTGATTGGTTGTGGCTGTGCGACAGCCAGGTAAACGAAAGGGGTCTAGTGAATGAAGACTTTGAGGTGTTCACGTGTTTTTGATACTTGTGGCAGCTCCCGCCAATAATAGAGTCCTGCCCCGATCCTCACGTCACCTGGTGGAAGTAATAGTCAACAGTAAATTCATAAAACAGTTTATGGCCGCGGGCGCCCTCAACAGTAGTGTCCATCAGGGCACAGCTCTCACTTCTGGAACTGAAGATGGCGCCACGACACGTCTGCACGTTGCGGCACCATTCCAAACAGTCTTCCTCCGTTGGTAGGGTATCGTCGGCAGTGAAGGACTTGAGATACACGCCAGGGTATTTGAGGAAGTCTTTTTGTAGGTCGCTTTGTTCACATTCTGAAGAAAAAATCAGCAGCTTGTTTTTACATGTTGTTCTCCTTGTTATTGGACATGTAATGTACGCGAGTATTGACCAGGCGCTTACAACTAACGTGAGTCCGAGGCGAACCATACAAACATAAGGTCGACAAAATCTGTAGAGAACTAACAGCACAATAATAACAACAACAATAATAATAATAGGGAATTTATAGAGCACTTTCCGAGACTCAAAACGCTTTACAACTTAGAGATAAAAATACAATGCGCAAATACTCATACACAAAGGAACAGTATATAAACAAGCAAACAATAACTAAGCAAAAACCAAATTACTAACATTTTGATACTGAACATGGCAAAACACACGCGCACACAAGATCGCGCGCAACACACACACACACACACACACACACACACACACACACACACACACACACACACACACACACACACACACACACACGCAGGATCGCGTGCACTCACAGTGCCAATAATAGAATACACAGGCACGCCCGCGCCCTAGTTCTCTCAACATAGTGGTTAGCTCACAGACATATATAACATTAACAGACTGACTATTGCCATGACAACACAAGACATATATTATATGCACAAGGCATTTCATTGTCACAAATTTGTATTTGCATGCACAATGTATGAACACAAGAGGAACACCAGTTAACCCATACCCCTTCCCATTTTTTTAATAAAAAAATTAAATTAATATAACTCCAACTGATCAGTCTATTAGAAAGAAATTTGTTCAGTCTGATATTTGTTTAAATAATTATTTCACGCCTCATCTTAATTTTTTTTACGAGAAAAAAGCAACAACAACTGTGGTCAGTACGATGGTGATTGAATTTGCAGTTTTACTGACACAGCTCATACAAAGCTCTTTATCAGAATTATACAACACCCTGCAGATATTTTTCTTGCCAAATATTTTTTTGGCTCAAATATTCTAATTAGACGTTATGTGGCAGTGTTCCAACACTAGTGTTACTGTTAGTGTGACTGCAATCTGTGCAATCTGATCATTAGGATTTGTTGCTGCAGTGTGTGTGTGTGTGTGTGTGTGTGTGTGTGTGTGTGTGTGTGTGTGTGTGTGTGTGTGTGTGTGTGTGTGTGTGTGTGTGTGTGTGACCAGTACGTGTGTGTGTGTGTGTTGTGGCACCAGTTGTATGTTTTTACTTTGAGGATGAAATAACAAATGTATACATAAGCACTGTGTATAATATGAAAAACGTGTGTTGTTATTGTTTTGGTGGTGAGCAGGAAAATATTTCTTTAGGGTG